>JASAOM010000924.1:0-32244 GCA_030849085.1 Borovskyia barvae | reverse complement strand
GTTCGGTGCCCCACAGCCGCACATCCACCGGAAGGCGCCGGTGTAGTAGCGGCGGTTCGTCTTTTCATCACCGCCCCCGCCGCAGCTGCAACAGCGGCTGCACAGTGCGCCGTCCGTGCCCTCCGAAACGTCCCCACATGCAGCGCACACCACCACGAGTGCGTCCGATATTGTCGACGCCGCCGATGGCGGCTCCTCCACACCTTCGACCCCCCAAGACGGCGCCTCGTCGTCTTCTTGACGCTGCCTGTTCGAGCCTGGGGTGGAAGAAGAGGAGCTGCAAGGGGATCCACAATCCCAGCAGTACACCCGCGTGGGACACGCACCGCCGACCACCACCTGGGGCAGGAGGGCCACCGTTCCGATGTGGGAGGGAGCCTCCAGGCAACGTGTCAAACACTGCATCTCTTCATCGTTACCCCCTCTTTCACCACTGCTGCGGCCGCAGGTGCCGTCTGCCCGGTCCACCTCGTTGGTCCTCCGCAGCAGCGGGTGAGCGTCTCCGCAGGACAGGCAATAGGGTACGCAGACGCCGTCTTGAGCAACAGCATGGCACGAGGGGCACGTCCAGGTGTACGCGGTGAGGCTGCGTAGCACACACGCTACACACCCCACGCTCTTTCGGTCTACCAAGTCGCCCCCCCTGCCCACATTTTCAAAGCCACATCCGCAGATCCACTTTGTAGTGGGCGATACCATGGGGGCTGTCGTCTCGTAGTCCCTGCTCTGATGCTGGCTTTCCTCTCGCACCACAAGCTCTTCCGTTGCTGCCACAATTGGGAACGGGTCTGAGACCTCCGAACGGCTGTTCTGCTGCTGCCAACGCAAACGCCACAGCGCAGCGACGGACTTCCCGTCCAGGGCCAGCGGTAGGCCAACCACCGCCGCCCACGCCTCCATGAGATGCCACAGGCGTTGCGCCGTGGGACGCGTCCTCGGCGACGCCCACTGGGGCAAGACGCAGTCTGCCAGGAGGCGGTAGCCAAGCGTGACGAGGCCGTAGCGCGCGGCCTCAGAGATGTGGGGGTGATCGCGCATCGCTGCCCACACATCCTCAGGCGATCGGGGAGAGGCGTGCAAAAGGCAGTGAAGCTGGTGAAGTCGAAGCCACACCGAGTCGGGCTCGTCTCCCGTGTCACCGATTGCCGCTGTAGCGGCAGCCACGTTGCACTGCGCATTCTCAGAGGCATGCGCAAATTTCTCATGTATCTGTTGGGTTCTATGCGGCTGCGTTTGGGAGCAGGCGCCAGGGACAGTGGCTGAGATCGCTACGGAGAGTAGGTAGATGCCCATGAGACCTTTCGTAGGGCCGTAGTGGAGCTGCTCCGCTTTGGCGCGCATGCTGCCCCGCGCCGCCTCCAGCGTCAGGGTGAGAAAGGTGGACATCTCCTTCTCGTCCAAGGCACCAAGCCACACGCTGTGCACCACGCGAGAGTCCGTCGCCTTCGCCTTCGCATGCGGGAGTGAGTGGGCGCTTTGGAGGAATTCTACGACGCAGAGCAGCGCCGCACAGAACCGAGCAGCCTCCTCGTTGTCATTCGCAACCCACACACACACGTTCATGACGATGGAGATCACCTGACGCCACGGTTGCCACACCTCTCTCGCCACGCTCACCGCTGATGACGTTCCTTGCTGCAGTCGTCGGCACTGTTGCAGACGGTGGAGACGCGGCAGCAGAAAATGCAGGTGCTGTAGAGTGGCGGTCCACTGCTCTGCTGGGCAATCGACTCCACTGTGACGCCGCCCGGGCAGCGTCGCGTAGTAGGCAGCGAGGTCTACATCCATAAGAAGCTCCGTCGTCACCAAACACTGCGTGTTCACCTCCGTCGGAGCTGCTGTCGGCGCGGCGGTGGGCGTGAGGCTTGGCGGGTGCAGATGCACCATCCGCTCCTCCTGCTGCACACAGAAGGCGTATAACTCTCCGAACAGCATGGCGGAGTAGCGGTGTGCGCGGTACAAGCTTCGCAAGTTGCGCAGTAGAATGGGGGGCACCAATGTGCGGACCTCCACCTCCCTCACCAATCCAGCGCGTGAAAAGGAAGATGAAGAGGTCATGCTGTGGCCCTCTGACGACTCCCCTGTCAGTCTCACCGGGGTTCCCGTGAACGGCTCCCCCACCTCCCCTTGTTGCGGAGACAACTCCCGGCCGTAACGGCCAAGCATATCACGGTAGAAGCCCTCGAAGAGGAGCAGCAGCTGTGGATGCGCGATGTCACGAAGTTGCTGGGGTGTGCCAACCCACACCGCATTTGAGCGGAGAGAGAAGAGAAGGTCGTGCCAACAGCGAAGGCGCTCCTTATATGCGGCTGGGGCAGAGGCCACCACAGCCGTGGCGATAGCGGCCCACAGCGAGGGCGACGCCGTGGCCATGTCGGCAGCGACATACACCCGCGCTGAATGTCCCGACGGTCGCAAAGGCAGAGCAGCAAGGAAGGGAGAGGACAGGGGGCGCCGAGCAACCTCCAGAGCGGCAAGCGAAACATTGCGGTACACCTCTGCCTCTCTGCCCACCTCACCTTCTTGAGAGAGGCCTTCTGCTGTGAAGGCGCTGCCATGCTCCACCTCCGTCACTGCCCCTCGCGATCTCTCCTTCCCTGAGGCGACACCATCGTTCCTAAAACAAGGGGAGGAGGAGTTCCACAACCACGGCATCAGCGGACGGTATGTGAAGGCTGAGATGTACCGGATGGCTCCGGTGCAGTCGCGATGGGTCAGCGCCTCTCGTTCTCGCAGACGCGACATCACTGGGAGCCACAGCGCGCTATTAAGCTGGTTTAGAATGGCGTGCGTGGCTGGCAGTGCTGCAACACCGTGGCCGGTGTTGAGACATATACAGCTCTTTCGATTAGACTTCCCCGTTCGCACCGACGTGGATGGGTGGGGAGAGATGAGGGACGAAGAGGAGAGGACTGGTGCGGCGCTGCTCTGCTCCGGGGCCGCGGCCTCTGGTGAGACATCGCTGGCCAACGTGGAGGGCTGCGACGAGAAGAGAACATCAGTGACTTCCGTTGCTGTGTACAGGACGAAGTCGCTGCGGCGTACAGCATCTGACAGGATCGACAGCAGCGTTGACGACGACGACGAAGAACGCATGGGAGCGAAAGCGAGTCGCCTCGCCCGTGGATACGAACGCCGCGGACGCAGCCAACCGGGCCGAATTCGAGAATGAAGTGTTTGCATCCCACAAAAATTATATAGAGAGAAGGGAGATAAGCGGCCACCGCAGTCATCACCAGCACGAGGCAACACGAGCTGGAATAGCCTTCGATAGAGTACTTCTACCACCCAGCGAGATCCGCAGGGCGATCCCAACACACAGAGAGAGGAGAGAGGAGAAGCACTCGCGCTTGGTGTGTCTCTCTCCCTCTCTCGCCCTCCTGCACCCCCTCGACCCACTCTACACTCCCTCTCCTGTTGTGGTGTGGATAAGCTTTTTTCCCCTTGTACGTGGAGGAGGGAAAAGGAGGGGGAAAGGGGGGGGCCTTCGCGGACAGACGCACCAGCTGTAATGACACTCGCTGAGAAGTCACGAGAGAAAGAGAAAGAAAGCGAGGGCGAAGGAAAGGTGGTGAGGCGCATGAGGCTGAAGAAGAAAGAGGCCACGGCAACGGTGCAGAAGGAAAGGGGAAGGGGGGACGTCATGCCAATGGGTGCATCCTCGCTCCCATCGCCCTTCTTTACTTCCTCCCCCCTCTCCGCTCACGGGATTCGAGCAAAACAAAGGGGGGCCTACCAGGAATGGCCGGGCCCTCTCCCCGTCCTGCAGAACTTGTGAGGTCTGCTCGTCAGTTACGCCCCGAGGACTCCCCACACACTCCGGCCCCTCTTCACGTTTCCTCCACACACACGCGCGTCTAGCCACACATATACCTTTTTCGCAACGACATCTGCGTCGCGATCAGCGTCCCACCGGCGTATTTGTGGCCACACGCACACCTCCTGCGGCGATGTATCGCCATAAGCGGAAGCCACTCCGGTATGCGCTGGTGAAGAGAGGAAGGAGGGGGGGGGGTGGGGATGGAGATGGGGGCAGAGTAAGTAAAGAGCGTCTCGGACCTTCCCCCCCCCTCCTCCTTTATGCTCCTACTCTTTAATGGTACTTGACCTGTTTTCCACAGCTTACACTCTGTTGGTGCTGTCGTCATCGACGCCTCTGCCGCTGCACAGGCGACCCTTAGCGACCCCGCACACCTCCACCGCCTCGGCAACAACGCGAGAAGAAAAGAAATTCTTTTTTTTTTCGAAGAAGCGAAGACGTGTGCGTAAGTATCTTGCTCCCACATCTTTATGTATATATATATATATATATGTGTGTGTTATACGCTGTTATACGCTGTCTTAGAAACATGCTCGTTTTGGCATGAAGAACAGCGGCGGAATATGAAGGACTGGACAGGAGAGAGAGAGAGAGAGACGGAGGGAGAGGGGGCTTCCGTTGCCCCCATTTGGTTCGCATCCCCCACGCAAAAAGCCCAACGCCTATCGCTTTCCTTCTCCTCCCCTCCTCTCCCCGTTATCAGCACGGCCACTCCCCGTTCACCTTGCATCTTCTCTTCTTTTTTTTTAATAATCCTGAATGCCCTTCCGTTGCCCGTAGCGGTTGGATGGGCCCGCACCCGTATGCTTCAGCTCGCGGCGTTGCTGGCGCTTGGACTTCGGCTTCGCCTTTGTGGCTGGTCGAACCGGTCCCCCGGTCCGCGTTACTAACTCCAAGACGCCATCGTCATCGTCGATCCGCAGCTCCACCTCCCCTCGGCGATTGATGAAGGTGTACATGTCCGGCTCTAGCTGATGGTTCGTCCGCTTTTTACGATGACGCTCCACTTTTAGGAGGGCCTTTAGCCGCAACTCATTCCCTTCCAAGTTGAAGAGTTCGTAGCGCGTGAAGGCGTGATGCGACGCGTGCGGGCGAGCGTAGAACATCGGTGGCGCTGTCGCCTCCAGTTCGGTGTCGGTAGAGAAGCCGTCACCATCCCCCGCGTCGCTCAGCGCACGCGCTTCGTCGGCCGAGTCGAGGTCCGCCCAGGCCTCCTCCTCTTCACTATCGAGATGCGCCCCGGCACGTGCGTCGTCATCGTCCTCCCAGTCTTCCTCCTCCTCGGCGTGGTGTCGACTAGCCGTGGCGTTGGCCGAGGACACGGCAGTGGCGTGTTGGGCCATGTACCGTTCCACAGAAAGGGCAGTGGCGTCAGGGCGGTACGTCGGAGGCGGCTCCACGTACACGAAATACCCATCCACATACAGCTTCAGCAGCTCCTTACCAGCGCGGGCCCGGTTGGGGCGATCATGGGATGCCATGTACCCTCGACGGCGTGCAAAGGCGTTGAGTAGGCGCTCCGCTAGGGAAGCGCTTTCATCCACGTCGTCTTCGGCCAGCAGCGATATGTTTAGCTCCATCTCCAGCACGGGTCGTGGTAGACGTCGGCAGACCGTCGCCGTCGCCCCGAGCGTGTCCGTCGCCGTATCGACCGGAATGATGCCGTCGCACACCATTTGCGCTTTCGTGGAGGCGAAGGAGGGAAAGACAAGGCCGGGGCAGTCGCACAGCGCCACGCGTCGCTCCTGGGGGATCGTCAAAGTTTGAAAATGTTTCGTTTTGCCCGGCGTGGCACTCACGACGACTTTCTTCGCGCCGATGATGGCGTTGATCGTGGAGGACTTGCCCACGTTGGGATAACCAACGAGGCCCACCATCAGCGGTGTGTCGATGTCGGTCACGCCGGCCTCCGCGCGGAGCAACGCCAGCTGATCCAGTAACTGGATGGGGTCCAGCACCGTCCACGGCGCCAGCTGCTCGGAGGCCACCGCCGACGTGCGCGCGTTACGGGCGAGCTCCTCCTTTGTAAGCGGCTTCACCTCCTTTACCTTCGGCGCGTGGGCTTGGGCTTTCATCTCCTGGCGCTTTGCAGCAAGCTCATACGGGTTTGCGACTTCCACGGGGGCGCGCAGCGCCTTTTTCTTGTGACGACTCTTTTCTTTTTTGTGCTTCATCAGCTTCTCGACAGCCGCCCTCTCTTGGTCCCCCGTGAGGTGCGTACCGTCATCCTCGTCGATGTCGTCGTTTGCACTGAGGTTATCCGCATCGGCATCCTCATCTGGGTCTACACCCTCCTTCCTCTCTCCGTTAGCCCCGCCGAGGGCGTGCGAGGAGCCAGCCGCCTCCGCCACCCCAGTTGAGAGCGGCTTCGCGGAGAAGAAGAAGAAGGTATCTCCACGCTGCTCGAAGTACGCGGCCCAAGCTCGGCGCTGCGCTTCCGTCAGTAAGTCAGATTTGTTCAACAGCAGCAGTACCTTCTTCGGGGCCCCTGCAGCGTTTACCTTGCTATTAACGTGCTTCTCGAAGTCTGCACTCCGAAACATGAGCGGGTTGCGTGCATCTACGATGACGGCAACGATATCAGCCCGCTCCACCACGCGCCACAGCTGCCGCCAGACCTCTAAATTCCGTTCATACGGGGTCAAAAGGACCTTGTGTTCCTCTTCCATCTGCGCGAGGGAGCGGCGCCAATCGACAAATGCCTTCTTCTCCGCCACCTGCACCTCCTCGGCGGAGGTTTGGTAATCCCACGCCGGCCGCTTTGGAATTGTGAGCGCCTCGCTGAGCTTGAGCCAGTCGACCCGAGCTTCTTCGGTCGGCATCGCTTCCGGGAGAACTTTGTTGTGCTGCACCACGTGCACACGGCCTCCAATCACGACACGCACGTCACGCTCCGCGAAGTAGCTCTCCTCGCGCGCATCAGCGATCGATAGAAAGTTTTCCAAGTCGTTTGTATCCCAGATGGACTTGAGCTGACCCTTCGCCCGGCCCACCTCCTGTTGGTGGAGCTCCGCGTCAAGAGCGGCGTCCCGCTCCCTCTCGAGGGCGTCGCGGTAGTGACGGCGGCCATGCCGCTCGTCTGCCCGCTTCGAGCGCTGGAGCGCCTTCCCCAGCGAAGCACTCATCTTTAGTATGCGCTGATGCGACGGAGAACAGGCAGAAAAAGAAAGCACACTCTCACACACAGCAACGGAAGTGATGACGAAAGGGGGGGGGGGAGGGAATAGAGAGAGGGGAGAAAGGAAGAAGGGAGGCGGTGTGCCGTGAGCTCCGCCGCGAGTATGCAGATTCGATGACTTTCCTTTCTTTCCTTTTTTTCAGACAGGGGGGGGAGGGAGGAACACAGACGAAGGAAACGCTGGATCGACCCGGTTCAAGAGGGGTGCAGCGGTTTGCATGGGTGGATGGGGGGTTGTGCGGCAGACAGTGAAGAGGAGAGGAGAGAAGAGATGGGTCATGTTGGGCCATGGAAACTCGGGGGGGAAGAGAGAGGGAGGAAGGGAAAGGACAGAGGGAAGCACGCGCCCCTGCCCTCAGAGACACAAACACGGCATCCTGGATGAGGGCTTACTACACTTCGATCATGTCACCTTCGAATAGGGTACACCGTAGTGGACGCGGTGCGTATACCCGTTGAGGATGTAGGCGTGTGTGTATCGGAGGGGGGGGAGGGGAAGCGGGAGAAGATGTAGAACCCAAACTTTTAGAAAAAGGGAAGCCGAAGAAACAGGCAAGAGCTGAAGCGCTTGAGACAGGTGGATATACTTTGGGGAGAGAAGGAGGGGGGAGGGGGGCGTGCGCGACGCCACCACATGCGCAAATGTCCACACGAAGAAGGGGACACCTCAAGCGAGGAAAACGAAGGCGGAGGGCGAAGAGAAAAGCGAAAATAATGGGGAGGGGGGCGACGGGGATGCGCGCCAACGGGGGGCACGTGCAGCCCCGCCGCAGCCACCACCACCGTCTCCCCGCTTTTCCTCTCTTCTCTCGCCGCTTTTATACAACCGGGCTTCCCTCAGCCCAGGGTGCACCACACCTCCCTCCACCACTCCTTTTATCCCCTCTGCCTCCCGCCTCCAGCACCCACTACACCTACCGCAAGTTACGCCCCTCTCCTGCTTCTGCTCCCCTCTCTACCTCCCCGGTGAGACACTATCGAAAATGCTTTACCACAGTGAGATGCCCGCCCTCTCCTCCTTTCTTGCCTTCTAAACAGAAAAGAAAGGAGGAGGTGAGGAGGAAGAGAAGGCGGGAGGCGCTGAACGCTTTGCCTCCATCAACTTTTCCTGTCGGCCTTCCACCTTTTCCTCCCCCATTGGCCTTCATCACCGTGGGCGTTTATTTTGGTCGCTATCCCCACCCCCCACACCGCACGCTGAAGGCACGAAGAGACGCCGACGCACACAAACAAAAATGCCACGCCTTGAGAAGGCAGAGGGGGAGAGGGTTGAAGGAGAAGGCGCTTTTCTAAAGCTCGTGCGCCCCCCTCCTTCCCCCACCCTCCCTCTTCTCCACCTGCCCGTCCCGCCACGGGTACGCCTCAGTACTGCGGCTCATACACACCACCACCACCACCACCGTTACCTCCTCCATCATGACGGGGCCGCTTGGGGGGCTGACGAAACCCACCACCCACCCCCGCACCGTCTCCGGGGCCACTACCGCCCTCCGGGGCCACACCGGGAGGGCCCATCATGGGCGGCATACCAACGCCAGGCTGCATCGGCGGCATCAGATAGTTGACACGCTCCGGTGCGGCGGAACCACCACCGCCACCCCCGCCCATCGGGCCCGCCGGCGGATAGTAAGCTTGGAATTCCTGTCGGGGCTCCCCGTAGGCCTGAGGCATCGGCGGTTGAGATGGAGCCGCACCGCCGGGGCCGACAGGGCCGGGCGGCTGGTACGGCTGTTGCTGCATCGGCATCGACATCGGTGGTCCTCCCGTGGCCTGCCGTAGCTCTGCCGGCCCATGAGCGAAGTGGCATTGATCTCCCCGATGGCAAAAGCCCTCCGCAAAGCCTTTGCATAACCGCGTCTTGTAGTTCGCGTTGTGTGGGCGTTCGAACGGCCCACCGTGCGTTGCGAAGTCCCGATTGAAAAAAGGACGGCTATACCCGACACGCCCCGGCCCCTCCGGCGAGTACCCGCCACCGTACGGCACGCCACCACCACCACCGTAGCCCTCCATCATACCGCCGCCCGCCATCGACCCCTCCGCCGCCGCCACCGGCCCGCCAGCGCCGGTCTCCTCCGCGGCTCCGGCTGAACGGCCCGCCAACTCGAGCTTTCGCAGCATCGCCGTGGCGTCCGCGAGCAGAGACGCCTCCCCCTGCTCCTGCATGGCGCAGTGCATTCGCCAGCTCTGCTCGTTAAAGCCGTAGTTGAAGTAGTCGCTCAGCTTCGCACCCGGCGCAGACCACGGCCGCTTCTCCATCTGCGCGATATCGTATCCGAAGGTGGCGCTGCTGAGTTGTGGCCCGTCGGCATGCAGAGCACAGAGCGGTACGAGGCCTTTCACACTTTCCATCACCTCTGCCTCTGTCTCTTGCGGCCTCGTAGCCTGAGGCCGGGCGTCAGGGAGCTCCTCCGTCTGCTCCCCTTCGACACCGTTGATGATGAACAAATCATCACCACCGCCTTCCATTTTTTCTGCGTGTGTCCGTGTGTGAGAAGGCCAAGGGGATGGAAAAAAAGGAAGGAGAGGTGTTAGGGGGGAGGAAGGGAGGACGACGTGGTACTGATGGTGAATGCTCGCCTTTCCTCGTCTTCCAAAAGCCGTGAGTTGTGGCGTGCGTCTGCGTGCGCGACTACTTGCCGAATGTGAATGAACAATGAAGAAGGGAGAACGCAAAAGGCGGTGAGAGAGAGAGAGAGCGGTGGCTGAGGGGGGGGGAAGAGGAACCGCACAAGGAGCGAAGAGAAGAAGGCAGAAGGACTCGCGGTCCCAACCCATGTACACGCACGACAATGCGACAGCCCTTCTACGCAGAGGCGAGCGGGACGGGCAAAGAAAAAAAGGAAGCGTGAAGAGGACAAGACAGGGAGAAACAAAGATTGTAAGACCATCGTAGAACTGGCCGCAAGTGGCGTCCAATACCACCGTCGACGGGCCCGAGAGGTATCTGCTTGAGAAGAAGTCGTTGGGGGAATCGAGAAGAGCGTGTCTCAGCCCCTTTCTCCCTGTCAGAGGCGCGTCTCCTTCCTCTCACCTCCTCTCTCTCTCTCCCCCCCATCTCCCTTCCGTATCAGTCCCCACGTTGAGGAGCATCTCTCTCGTCATTTTTTGTTACAAAAGAGGGGAGATCCAGTTTTGAGCTGTCCCTGCATCAACTCCCGGGCCAGAAATGGTGTCCTCTTGCAGCGACAGAAGGGCGGCCAGGAGAAGAAGATAGAAACAGAGGAGAGAAACGTAAAGTACAAACCTACGGCGACAGTGGGGGCCTGCAACTTCCAGCGCGAACATGAAAAACGCCCCACGAGCTTCAAGGAAGCACATCTCACATTCGTGTGTGTGTGTGTGTGTGTGGGCACGCACGTGAGACGAAAGGCAGCGCAGGGGGCCTGAGCAAACCCCTGAGGAGGGAAGGGAAGGAAAGGGAAGGAAACAGAGTCGCTGGCCTCCTGCCCTCAGCGCTTCCACCTCCGCTGCCTACCCCTCCCCTCCACTCGGGCCTTTTACCGATACCCATTCAGCAGCAGCTTTTCTCTTATCACAACAGGAGATGCCGAGAAAGAAAACCGCGGACGTGCAAGTCGAAATTCCTCAGGCAGAGTTGAGGAATGAGGGAGAAGGCAGAGAGAGAGAGAGAGAAAGCTCCTACCACAGCGCTACGATGACGCTTGTCGTTGGGCCGTCCATGGTTTTGGTCACGCATGCCGCAATTGCAAAGCTGCTCACCGCTGGTGGCCCTCTCTTCTCTCTCATCCCGACACACGCACCTACACACCTCCTTTTTTTGCTCCCTGCTCCCACAAAGAACTCGTCTTTCCTCTGGGTTTCACCCGTTTCTTCGACTACTCGCCCCCTACCCTTCATCGCAGATCCAAAAGCATTGCTGCGGGATTCTCCAGGAAATGCTTGTAGGTGTTGGCGAAGCGCACCATCGTGGCTCCATCGATAACACGGTGATCCGCCGTGAAGGAGATGCAAACGAGGTTAGCCGCGTACACGTTGCCCTTTGCGTCGAAGCGAGGCAACTTCTGGAGCCGACCGATCGCCCCGATCGCCACCTGCGGAGGCAGTTGCACCGGCTTCGTGGTCGTAGCGCCGATCACGCCGATGTTGCTCAGCGTAAAGGTGCCACCCGTCATATCCTGTGTAGTGAGCTTGTTTTGCTTGCCACGGTCGATGAGCTCCTGCATCGCCACCGCGATCTCAAAAATCGATTTCTGCTCCACGTGCGGCACCACCGGAACGATGAGACCGTTCGGCGTGTCCATGGCGAATCCGATGTTGTGGGCTGCCTTGCGTATGAGCACCGAGCAGTCCTCTGGGCAGTAGGCGTTGATGTCGGGGTGCTGCGCCAGCGCGAGAGAAGCTGCCTTGACGAAGAAAGGCATGAAGGACAGCTTCGCCTTGCCACGGCTGCGGTCCGCCACAACGCCTTTCAGCAGTTCCCGTGCAGCCATCAGTCGCGTCAGTTCATACTCTTCGCTAAAGTTGAAAGTGGGGATAAGGGCGGCTTGCGTCATGCTTTTTACCATCCCTCGTCGTACACCGGCGATGGGCACCACCGTGTCTTCCGCCTCAGTCTGGATGCCAGATACCATCGAACCGACGAGAGGGCGGGGGATCGACGGCGGCGCCGCGCCGCTGGTTGCGGATGGCCCCGCCAGGTGGCGCATAACGTCCTCCTTTGTGATCCTGCCCCCTTTGCCCGTGGCACGCACGCAAGCCAGATCTAACTGGTGCTCTCGCGCTAGGTACCGTGTGGCCGGGGTAGCCAATACTTTGCCAGCTTGCGTCATCACCGTTGCGGTTGGGGGAGGTGGTGCAGACGAGGCAGCAGCAGGTGAGCTCGTCGGCACTTTATTGCGGGACGGCGGGACTGAGGGGGTGACCTCCGACTTCTCGGGGGTGATGTCGACGATGACAGAGCCCACCTTGGCGGTAACACCCGTCTCGATGTACACCGCCTTTACCACCCCACTGTATCGCGAAGTGATGTCCACCGTGGCCTTATCACTTTGTACTTCACAGATGGGGTCGAACTCGCGGATGGTGTCGCCCGGTTTCACGCGGACGTTGAGCACCTGTACCTCCGTGATGCCCTCCCCGATATCTGCCAGCTTGTAGGGGATGATGCCGGCATTAGCCACGGGGGCCGAAGACGCACCTTCTGGTGCCGCAGCAGCGGCCGCCGCCGATAGGGGAAGAGACGCACTTTCTGGCGCAGTCGCAGAAACGGCCGACGAGTCCTCACCGCCCGCTTCGATATCGATGATGGACTGTCCTACCTGTGCCGTCTGCCCTTGAGCGATGTGCACCGCCTTTACCACCCCACTGTATCGCGAAGTGATGTCCACCGTGGCCTTATCACTTTGTACTTCACAGATGGGGTCGAACTCGCGGATGGTGTCGCCCGGTTTCACGCGGACGTTGAGCACCTGTACCTCCGTGATGCCCTCCCCGATATCTGCCAGCTTGTAGGGGATCAGAGAGCCGAGCAAGGGGCGCATCGTGGAGAGCCCGCGCCTCTGCAGGGTAAGGGCCGGGGCAGCGAAGGAGGCGGAGGGGGTGATGGAGGCGATGGCCGCGACAACAGCGCCACATCGCATACCGAGAAGGCGATGTGCGACCTGCATGATCACCAACGAGCTTACTTCCCACTTCAGGATGTAATATATATATATAGATAGATAGATAGATATATTAGTAGAGAAAGAAAGAGAGACTGAAGCGCACCCCTCCGCCAATCACACACACTCGAACACACACGATTATATTTTTTGGTTAAGGAGGGGCAGGGGAGAAGGAGAGGCAATGCCAAGGGAAAGGGATGAGGAGGGGGGATGGAAGGAGGAGAGGGGGTGGGTGGGTGTACACGTCGTATTTTAATTTCTAAATGGATCGCGGTTCGTGAACACGACGAAAGGAGAAGAGAGAAGAGGAAGTCCGAAACAAAGGAGGAAGTGGGAGGGAAAGGGGCAGCACATGAATCAGAACGTGTGCGCGTTCGCGTGACAGATGTTTGTCGCGAATGTTAATGTGTATGAGAAGGGATGATGAGGGGGGAGAACGTAAGGTGAAGACGTGACAAAGGCAGTCAAAATGGGAAGGAGATGTGGGCGAGGGGAGGACGGAGAGATGAAGTCGAAAGCAATGATGCTGTGTGGATACGTACACCAGCACGTACACCCACGCACACACACACCAACAACGCCAAACAGCCGCAACTACCGCAGACGAAGAAGAAGTGAGAGGGAAAGAAAGAGATAGGGGAAGAAGGAATGTCGATAGCCAAAACGAAGGAGGAAATCATGCATGCCCGTGATGGAAGCCGATCGTCCTCTCCTCGTAGGATGAGCCACGAGAGGGCGAAACTCCCAAAGAGGAAAGGGCAGAGGGGAGGGGGGGAGGAGTAGACTGACCATCGGTGCACATGCGTGACTGAGCCGGCTCGAGAGGGAGCCCCGAGTTCCGCGGGAACGAGCGGTCTTTGAGGAGCGGGAAGGGTGCAGGAAACGGGGAGGGGTAGAGGGAGAGGGAGAGGAAGGGCGGTCGCCGTCGGTGCTGCTGCCCTCTTCCCCCCACCCGTTTCCCTCTCCGGAGACTTTTCCGCCTCCTCCTTACCGCAAAGACATCGCACACGCAGATGATGCCATTTCTGTGTGAAGGACGCAAGATAATGGCAAAGGGTCCAGAACTGTTGCGCTACCGCAGTCGCGTCTGTATCGCGTGCGTTCGCTCTCTCTATTTCTTCTTAGGAGGACGCACCGGCAAGTTAGCGGGGTAGTTGTACGTCGATATCGGGAGCAGGGGAAGAAGGGGGAAGAGGTTGTGCATCTATGGGTATCGAGTAGATCATCTAAAGAGAGCAGCATCTCTCTCGTTCTCTCTGCAAGGAAGTAATGAGAAATGACGAACGAGGAGGGAAGGGTTCGAGCTCGAGTGGGCGAAGAGGGGAGGGGAGGTCGCAGCCGGGGTGCCCAGTCAGTGGAGGGAAGAGGAAGTACGCACTACCAGACCCTCTCTTCCCTCGTCTTTCCCTTCGCCATGTGCGGAGCCTCACAACTGTGCCGTCCTGATACGGCTTCGCAGACGCAGAAGGGCAAGCTTCAGCTGCTCCGCAGTGAATGCCGGCATGGAGCGGTGGGTTGCGGTGGAGTCGCTCATGCTGGAGCTGTCGAGCAACGAGTTCGATGATACGTCCCCGGCGCCGCCGTCGCTGCTGCTACTGCTGCTGCTACTGCTGGAGGAAGATGAGGAACTGTCGATGGGCGGTTCCGTCGTCGCGGTAGTCGAGGAGATGGGTGAGGGAGGTGAGCCGCCTGCCGCCACCTCTGCGCGGCACCGAAACACACCGTCTTTCCAGGGGATAGACGAGGCCTTTCCAGGCCGGCCGGTCGGCGATGTTGCGCTCGCCTCGTGCGACTGCGCAAGGTTCGCTACCGCAATGTTCGGTCTCTCAGCGCCGCCCCGTCCACTTTCCTCTTTCGCAGGAGTGGACGTTGGCACTTCTTGGCATGGCCGCTCTGACGCAAACGCCACAGCGTACGCACGAAACGGGGCCGTTTGAGGGGGAGGAGAAAGGGGGGATAAGGCGATTGTCTGCGGCGCCTCCACCACCTGCGGTGGAGTAGCGGGCACCGCATCGCACTCTAACGCGGAGTAGCGTGGGTCTACGGAAGCTGACGTTGCAGGCGAAGCAGAGCGCTGGAGCGGTAACACCCTCAGGGGCGTCCCCGCTGTTTGCTCGACGATCGGAGGAGGAGGAGGCTCTCGTGGCGAAGCGGCGGCCGGGGCAACGGTAGGAGAAGTGGTAGAGGGATACGCTCCAGCTGCGCCCCCGGAGGTCTCCGCAGCGGCCGCTGCTTCGTGGCCCAAAACGGAGTCGCCTGTGCCGGGTGCGTAGCTGCCGTGCTCCAGTGGCTGCATCTGCAAGGGAGCCGACGGGAGCACCCGTGCCTTGGGAAGATGCGCAACGTCGCGATCCCTCGCCGTCGACGTCGTCTGTGGAGAGGCCGGAGAAATGGCGCTGCTTGCCGCGACATCCCGTGGCGCAGCTGCGCCGGCATGCGCGACGCTGTAAAGGAGCTCCCCCACGTGCACCGGCTGCAGGAGATGCTTCAGTAGGGCACGGAACGGGGGAGGGTCTTCGATCGGGAGAACCGCCGGGGGGCTTTCCAGAAACACCTCTTTGAAGCCCTCTTGACTCTTGCGGTACAGGCTCTGGTCACGCGTGTGGCGCTGGGGTTGCAGCTGCTTCGTCTGCCGTTCATGCGGATGGTGTTTTGCATAATCGACAACGCACTGCAGCTCGACTCCCTCTGGTTGTGGCGTCTCTGCGACAGTTTTAGCTTTGGTTGATTCCTCCGCCACGCCCTCACGGGCTCGCCGATATTGCGTCTTTACAGCGGCCAGTCGCTCCCGCCGCTGCTCCGCCTCCTCCTCTCGCTTCTTCTGTTCCATGTGCTGGCCGCGCATCACCGAGGCGGCTCGCTCGGCCGCCCGTTCCGGTCCCTCTTGGCGCCTCAACTCTCGCAGATGAAGGGCCCGCTCTCGCTCTTCAGCGTAGCTTACACAGCTTGGAACGTTGTCCGTGCTCTCCACCGGGACGCCATGCGCTTCCCCAACGCCGGGATTCACAGCGCCGTCACCTGGCATGACACGATGCACCACCACCTCTGCGTGGGGTGCCACATCCGACACGCGCCAGTGGCGGGTGGTGGACTCAGACACCGAAGAGGGCACACGACGCACGCGTCCAGAGGGCGGCGATGCCGTTGGGGAAAAATTCTGTTGTGGTGTCGGATACGGGACAGGAATGGCGGCCTCGGGTGTGCGACTCGCCTGTGGCGGGGCTTGAAGGCTCTCCAAGACTTGCGTCATACTTCGACCTCTCGGCCCTGCGGCCGCCACTCGAGCTGCTCTTGTGTTTTCAGCTTCACGGACATCTCGGCGGCGGCACTCGGCCTCCACCTGCGGCCTCTCCCGTTCGTGAGCGTCAGCGCGGGTGTGGACGACGGCGACGCGGTGCCGCGCTGCCTCCAACTTGCGCTCTGCATGCCATGCCGCTGCTTCCTCTAAAGCCTCCTCCTCGAGATGGGCGGCGTACTGCGCCGCCGCGACGAGGCCTTCACCCTGCTCTGCCTCACCGCGAGCCACTAACGCATCGACAACAGCGACATCACGTGCCTGGGATCGCACCCACAGCCGTCGCGCGTCCTCACGAATGCACTTCTCCTGACGAATCTTTTGACGTTGATAGGCGCGGGCTTGTTGAACGGAGAGCGTAGCGGCCACTTCGCGAGCAGCGAGAAGGCGCTCCTTGCGCAACGCCGCCGTCCGCTGCTGTCGCTGTACCAGCACGGACACCATGTCGACGCAGTGCCGCAGCAGCACGCTATTCAAATCGGAAGGAAAGCCTCACACAAGCAAAACGAAGTGGCGCTAAAGAGAGAAAGGGAGCACTTCCACCAGTGGCACGCAATCGCCTCGGTACTTCACCGATCTCTGAGGGAGGCAGGCCGTTGCCTTTGACAGAAGAGAAAAGAGAGATAGGAGAAGGGATTGTTTCGATCCGTCTAAGGAATGTGCGTTCATGAATGTGTGCAGGGGTGTAACAACCCATCGGGAAAGAGAACGGGAGACGCCGAATAGAGAGAGGAGTAGAGGAAGAGGCTCTCCAACCGCGAGAACAAACATAATACAAAGGCGAGCTTCCAGGAAGGGAAAGAGCGGAGCAGCGAAGGCACAGTACGAAGAGGGAGAGGGAGCGGCAGACAGAGAGAGAGAGAGGGGGTGGTGGTGGTGGCGGTGAGGGAGGTCACGTGGCGAGAGAGTAGAGGCGAGAGAGGAAAAAGCAAGGCGGTGAAGTAGCGAAAGTCTCATCCTCCGCTTTCCCTCACGTGCCTTCCCCTCTCCCCCCCCCCCTCTCACCACGACCACCACTCTGCCAGATAGATAGAGGTGATGCCGTCTTGAGCGAAGGCGAGAAGACACAAGAAGAAGACGGGATAGGGGCGGTACAAATGGGCACCCGTACAGTGCGGCTGCGACGAGCCATCAGCGCTCTCTACACTCTGCTCATACCAACAACGCAAATCGCCGCATTGTGGGCAGCAGAGAAAGGGGGGGGGGGGCGACGGGAAGGGCAGAGCCACCAACCGAGGCCCCCGCGACTTACAGCTCTCTTACCGTTGAAGACCGGATAGGGAGAAGCCGTCGCCAAACGAAAGCGTTTGCGGGGGCGAAGGTGAGAGGGACCGCGCGATGGCCATCATCTTCGAGGAAATCCCTGACGAGGAGGTTCGGCCCTGCGACGACGCAGACGGCGCCGAATGTGCCCTCGGAAGCGTAGAAATGGCAGGAGAGACAGTTGGAAGAGGCGGCAGTGCCGCATCAGGCACGTCCTCGAGCGAGAGTTGAAGCTTCTCCATGGCGAAACGGAGCTCTTCCGCGAAGCGTGTCACACGAGCACGCGCCCATGCAAGAGTCTCTCGCCTATGATGATGCTCCTTCGGAAGAACCTCCAAGAGACCATCTTGATCCTGCAGCGCCGCCTCTGTTTGTCGAGCGTTCGCTCTGGCCTGTAGCTGCCCCTCGGAGATTTGCGCCACGCGCGCCGCCCAGGTCTCCTCCTGCCGCTGGTGCGCTTCTTTCAGAGTCGCGTGCATCTTTGTCAACTGTTCGAAGGCCGTCTTCGCGGCATCCAGATCAGCCGTGCGGCGCGCGAGCTCTGATTGCAACTGCATCTGGACCGCTGTCAGTGTATCGCACTCACGGCGCAGCACCGCCGCCTCACCAGCGTCATTCGTCGTCTGCCTCTGGGCCTCCTCCAGCATTGCCTCCGCGTCTTGCACGACGCTCTGAGCCTCGGCACGCTGCCGCCGAAGCCCCGAGATCTGCTCCCTCTGCTGCTGCGAAACAAAGAGGAGAAAACCGATCAGCCGCGCATCCGCCCGCACCACCTCCTCAAAGTACGCCTGCAGTTGGGAGAGGCGGGAGACCCACGTGGAACTCCCCTTGGCCGCGGTGACCGCGGGTGCGGCTGCCTGAACCTCCGCTCCTGCGTTGGTCATCTCTAAAGTGCCCGTCACGATAGCTGCGGCGTCGATACACGCGTTAGTGTGGCGTTGAACTAAATTGAAGCTCATCAAGGCATCTTCGGCCACGGGGAGATGTCGTTGCTGTCCATCCGATAGCTGTCTCCATAATGGACTACAAGCCTGTTGCAAAGCACCAGTGGTGTGCGGGCATGCAAAGGGCTCGCTCGGCAACGTCGTCATTGTCGAGAGTCGGGGCTGCAGTGGTGATGCGCGCTGCTGGTGGAGATCAGCAGCTACAGCGTCATCATTATCGAGATCATCACCCTTCCTTCGTCCATCTCGCTCCCTGCACGACACTGCCAATCCTGGAGGAACCACACAACAATCTGCGGCCCGTTCCCTTCGACGGGCAGCCTGCACCATCGCCTCCAGCGTGCGCACGTTTTCATTTAGTCGACGAACCTGCTCGCGATGGTCCACCTCACGTCTCGCCATGCTGGAGTGCATCGCTGCCAGCTGCTCTTGCCGCTCCGTCAACGCCACCTCAAGCGCCGCCTTCTCATGCGAGAGGCTCTCCAGCAGGTCGCCCTGTTCGCGCAGGCGTTGCCGCAGTGCCTCGCATTCGCGCAGCGCCACCGTATGCGATGCCCGTTTTGCCTGGACTTCGTTTGCGTGTACACGACTCTCAATTCGTTGTGGCATGGGGGGAGAGCAGGATGGGGGGAGGGAGGCTCACCGAAAGGGAAGAAGGACCTTCACTGATGAAGAGGCCTCCATCACAGGCCCCCACCGCCCACCCAGCGCCCCCCCCCCTCAACAAAAAAATAGAGCTGCTATTGCTGCGGCTCTCCTAGTGGTTGCGTCCTGTCACGAGCGTGCGACGGCCTTCCCCCCCCCTCTGGAAAGAAAAAAAAAGAAGGAAGGGAGGATGGCAGCCGGTGCCCTGCAGGTGCGTCGATGCTGCACCTCCATAGAAGGTGAAATTCCAGAACGTACGGCTAGCAAGCCTTGATGGATAGGAAGAGAGAAAAGAGATCAGTTGTGAACAGTAGGGAGGAGGAGGAGTAGAGGGGAAGGGAATGATGCCCGAGAGTTGGCACGCCCGAACACACGCCGGTGCCACAGCCCTCAAACTGCCTCTCACATTACAATAGACAAAGCCGCAGAAGAGGCAATGGAGAAACCGAGGTAAAGCGGGAGATGGAGAAAGTAAAGGGAGAAGGAAGTGCAGAGAGGAAGAGAACGTGAGAGGAAACCAGAACACGAAGCCGGTGCAGTAGACGTCACGGACGACATGCGCCAACGGGGGGTTTGGAGCCGCATCATCGGTACAGCACAGGCCTCCCATCCTCTTTTTTTCTGCTAGACATGTCACCACCACCCCCATCTTCATCCTCACACGCTGCCCCTACGCGCTTACCACTTGGCACAGCATTATACATATATATATATATATATATATATATGTCTGTGTGTATAGGCAGACGCGGATGATGAAAGGCAAGGAAAGGGAAGGTAGGTGGGAGCTGCTCGCGTAGCTCGACCACAACAGCGACCACCTACGGGAGGAGGGGAAGAGGAAGGGGGACAAGAGGGGGGCCACTGTGCGACGATCCAGAGAACGCACCGACGCTCTTTCGAATACACATCTGAAGCAGCGCTGATGAGCACATCTTTTCACCTAACCTGCGGTCCTTCTGGTAGGTCATGGGTGGTATAAATGGAAGGGGCCCATACCCCCCCCCCCCCGCCCCCTACACACTCACACACGCCTGCATCCTCAGAGATACTCTCAACGGTAGACCCCTCAACACACCCCTCCCATTCCATCACTGCCCCCCCCCTATCCATCTGCATGTGCATTTATTTATTCTGTGTTTCACTGCTGTACATCGCCCCATCCCATCTCAGTCCGCATCTTTCTACAAGTACATTACATAGAGAGAGAGAGAGATACTTTCTAGGCACACCCGACCAGCCGTACACCACGTGCTGCCCATTTGGCGTGCGTGTGTGTACGTAGAGAAGAAAAAGAGAAGAGGGAGAGGCAGAGGATGAAGGAAATGTCCCAAGGAGGAAAAGAGAACGGGGAGAGCGCCCGTGCGGCAAAAGAGGGTCTGGACCGACGGAAGGACGGGCGGAGAGAGGTGTTCGAAGGCCCCCATCCCACTCCTCTCCACCTCCTCCTTCCACCAAGCAGAGAGAGAAGGAGAGAAGGAGGCGAGCCACCAAAATGTTACCCGGACTTTTTTGACTTGTTTTTCTTCTTCGCGAGCGGGGCATCCTTTTGGCGCTGGGCTTCTTGATCGGCCAAGATCTGCAGATGCTCCGTCATCTTCTCCAGCAACCCGAGGCTCTCCTCTGTGCCAGCGGCCTCGTCTGGGTTGGGGCCGAGCTCCACATGGAGTCCGTCCGTTTCCCCAACCACAATCGTGAGCGTACGTCGATGCTCGCTAGAGCGGATGCAACCGGTCACGTTCAGAGATTTTAGGGTGCGTGTTTCGCGGATCAGCCGCACCACCGCCTCGACTGCCTTGGCGCCGAGCTGATTATGCTCGCACTTCAAAAGCTGCAAGTGAGTGTTATGTAGCAACGCCGTGACGATCGCGGTGGTGCCGGCATCCGTGATTCGGTTCTCGGAGACGTCAAGTCGCTCCAAGGATGGTAGATCTGCTTTGAGGATGGTCGCCATGCTCATCGCGCCTTCATCGCCGATCCAGTTATCTCTCACGCTGAGACTGCGCAGGGTGCAACTCGTCAAGATCGCCGTATCGCACAGGTGACGCTGCAACGCCTGTGCGCCTTTAAACCCGATCGTATTGCCAGCGAGACTGGCGTCGAGCACGATGGAGGAGTTCGCGAAGAGTCGCCCCATCGCTTCCGCCCCGCGATAACTAATGGAATTGCGATATAAGTTGAGGGTGGTTTGACTCCGTCCGCCGTAGCGCTCCAAGGCTTCACAGAGGTAGACGGTTCCTTCATCACCGATCGAGTTGGCGGCGAGCTGATACACGCACAGCGGGTTACGCTGATAGGCGCGCATCAGACACTTGGTGCCGTTCGGCCCTACACTATTCCACGAAAGGTCAATCCTCGTCAAGTCTCGATGACACGCCGCTGCGTTGCCCATGGCGAGTAGCGTGTTGTCCCCGAGCTCGTTGCCCATGAGGACGAGACTAAACAACGTACGGTTCCACTGGCCTGGCTGGCCGGCGGGGCTCACGTTCGGTATGAAGGCGCTGGCCAGCGCGATACCGCCCACATCGGTGATGCCGTTGTGAGACAAATTCACAAACTGTAAGAGGGTGTTCATGCGCAGCACGTTTGCGATGGCCACGGCCCCCTCGTCCCCCAATTCGTTCTGGCTCAGATCGAGCGAAGTCACGAACGTGTTCTTCAGGAGGGCGGTACCAACGATGAGCGCCCCTCGCGGCCCGAGGGCGCGGCCGGCGAGCTCAAGCCGCTTCTCCTGCAGCACCGACTTCCATTTCTTCCGTGTATAAAACCCAGTCGACTTGTCCCCTTTGCTGCCCGGAGCGGGGATCTTCTCCTTTTTGGATTTACGGGCGCCCGCGGACATGACGGGAGCAGAACAAGAGGGGGGGAGAGGGAGAGGGGGTGGCAGAGTGGCTCTCGCTGCCCCTGCCCGTCTCTTTCCTTTGCGAACAGAAGGAAAATGTTTCGAGGGATGTCCGTATGACTATCACGCAGGAAAGACGCAACAGGCAAGTCGGTGTGGGTGGGTGGGTGGGGGGGGGGGGGGAACCAACCGGCACAATGAAATCCTCCGCCTAGGGCGTAGGCCGAGGAAATTAAAAATATATATGAGGGGATGCCCGGATGGATGATGCAAACACATGTGTGCTCAGAAGAGTTGCACAGCGGAGAGAGAACGATGGGGGAAGAAAACGTGGAGGAAGAGCGTTCCTGCATCCCTCTTCTCCTCCCTTCTCCCGTTTCTAGTCGAGCATGGCACACGACGGCTTTTCACCTACCGGCATTTTCTTCCTCTCTCCGGTAAGGGGGCTGCGAGAGAGCAGAGCTGCCAGGGTCCGCGTGGGGAGGGAAGAAAGGGGAGGCAAGTCCAGCGAAAGAAGATGGACCTGTCAGATGTCATGCACGAGCGCAGGAGGACATTCGCAAAAAACGAGGACATCACCAGCTCCTCCACCTCGCTCCTTCTCACTGATTCACCAGCCTACGCCGCCACAAAGTGAGAGAGAGAGAGACGTACACACAGTTTATGTTTTACCCGATATAAACATAGCGAAAAGCGAGGGGAAGAGACGAAGAAGCAAAAGCGAGACAATCTATCCACCCTATAGATGTATATTATGTTTAATATGTTAACGACAAGAACAGGAAAGACAAAACAAAATGGAACCCCCGCACACCAAGAACAAATGGTGAAGAGAGGAGAGACGGGACACGCTCTAACATCTTACACGGTGTGTGGAAGGGGAGGGATAGCTTATCAGATCGCCTCAGCCTCCCCAACGCATACGCCACCATCTTCGCCTCAACCCTTCCCCCACCTCACCACCCTTTAAGCTTTCCTTATGCTGTCGTGAAACGCGCACCACATGCGCGGACCTTTTTGCGTGTATTACTTATGTTCTGATTATAATTAGTCTTGAAAGAGGGAAAGAGCAGCAGTGGGAGGGAGGGAGAAGGACGGGGAGGCGTAAGAGAAGGAGGAGCACGCGTCCTTCGCCACTTCGCCTCTCTTTCGTCGACACTCAGCTATACACAGATCGTCTCCTTTGCCCCGTTTCTTTTTTGTTCCTTTATAGCTCTCCTCTATATATTAAAAGGAGAGAGACGAGAGAGGCTACCTGGTAGGGATCAATAGCGGCGTTGGAACCCACGGCCACGACCGCCACCACCACCGCGGCCACCGCCACGACTGAAGCCCCCGCGACCAAAGCCACCCCGGCCCCCACCGCCGCCGCGACCGCCACCGTAGCCACCGCCGCCGCGACCTCCGCCGTAGCCTCCACCGCCGCCGCGACCACCACCGCGGCCGCTGTTCAGCTCGCGCGCCACCACCGGCGGAAGCGTCTCGATGCGGTGGAAGGTGATGCCGCGCATCGGTGTGCTCATGATGCGCTCTGTGAACTGCTCCAGCACATCGAAGACGCAGCCCGCATCATCCTGCAGCAACGTGATGTCACGGCACCGCATGAACGTGTCATCGCCGAGGTTGTTGCGCAAGATGCTGCAGTACACCGGTACCGGCAGCGGGCGCTCGGACGTCATCTGCAGCGTCGCGTAGCCCGGCGTCCCCGTGATGAGGCCCCGGGATGTGATGTTCGTCGTGTACCCACTCATGACCGCTAGCGCCGACGCAAGGATTTCCACTGGGTCGGCATCCTTCAGGAGCTCCGCAGCCTGCTCCATGAACAAGTCCGTGGCGCGGCGCTCTACTCGAGCCAAGTCCTCGGCTGCGTCGCGCGCGACCGCCTTCAGAATTTCCTCGCGAGTAGGGGGTGGCAACACGTCGAATTTCATCTTAGCGTGACGCTCGATGCGCTCTACAATGTACTCTTCTCGGGGCTGGTACAGCAACACGCAGACCCCCTTGCGGCCCGCCCGTCCGGTGCGGCCGGCGCGGTGGATGAAGGCGTCGATGTCGCTCGGCGGGGCACATTGAATCACGAGGTCTACCATGGGGAGGTCCAGACCGCGAGCAGCCACATCAGTCGCAATAAGAACGCTGAACTTGTTCTCGCGAAAACTCTTCATGGTGCTTTCACGCTGCTCCTGCTGCATGTCTCCGTGCAGACTTTGCGAGTCCAACTTGGTACTGTTGATGGACAAGTCGTGGCAGTCCTTCTTCGTGTTCGTGAAGACGAGCGTGCGGCCGTGAGCCCCACTGTACACCTTAATGAGGTCCGCCAGCATGGAGGAGATCTCGCTGAAGTTGCACTTCCTACGGTAAAACTTAATCGTACTGGCAGTGCGCACCGCCTCCTTGCCGACCATGTCGATGAATTCCTTGTCCTTGGCCACGAACGAGCTGGTGTGCACCCAGTCCGGCACCGTAGCCGAGAATAGCAGCGTCTGATGGACGGGCTTCCCTGCAGCCACAGAGCCATTCTGCTCCGCCACCTGCGCCAGGAGAAGCTCGATGTCGTCCTTGAAGCCGATGTCCAGCATGTGGTCGGCCTCGTCCAGGCATGCCATGACCACGCGGTCAAAGTGCAGCGTGCCCTTCTCCAGGAAATCCTTGGCGCGACCGGGTGTAGCCACGACGATGTCCACCCCACTCCGCAGCACCCGCTCCTGATTAGCGTAGGCGACTCCGCCATACAACGCTGTCACGACAAGCCCACAGCTAATGCCACTCAACACATCCCGGACCTGGATGGCCAGCTCGCGGGTAGGGCAGAAGATGACGGCGGCAGGCCCACGGCCACGGGGCGGGGAGCCCGGCAGCTTCAACAGCCGCTCCACAATGGGAATCCCGAATGCGAGCGTCTTGCCGCTGCCCGTGCGTGCCTGCACCAGCACATCCGTCTCTTTCATAATGGCCTTGAAGGTGAGGGCCTGAACCGGAAACATGGATTCAATACCGCGCGACTGCAGTGCCTTGACTACATTTGGGTTCATGTCAAACTCTGAGAAGGGGCGAGCAGCGGCAGCGCAGCCGTTGTTCGGCGCTTCCTCGTTCTCCTCGTCTTCTCCTTTCTTTGTCCGCGACGGCACCACTGCCGGGGGCGTGGCAGTATCAACAGCGCTGCGCTTGCGCTTCGCCGCGGCTGCACCGCTGTCGTCATGCTGCACCACCGCCGCAGTGGCTTTCACTGCCGTCTTCGACACCTTCACAGGCTCATCATCGTCGCTGCTGCTGCTCGCCAGCTTGGTAACACGGCGCGGCTTCTTCTCCTCACTTTCTTCCCGAGCACGACGAGGCATCTTGCCGATGTGCTGCTGAAGAGACAAAAATGGAAAGAAAGGAAGAAACAACGGACGAACAGACGAACAGACGATCGTATCGGTGAGGGGAGTCCCCTACGCAAAACACACCCGAAAGACGAGGCGATGAGGGGAAAAAAGGCGGACACACACGTATATGTATGTTGCAGGATAATGTGACAGGGGTGGACACACACGCGCGCTCAGAAACGAGCGGAAGAGAATATGCCATAAAGAAGAAAAGAGGGAGGAAGGATAAGCGCATATCGGGCAACGAGGAGGGAATGCAGATTGTCCTGAGACAGGGGTATCGGAGAGTGTCGCACGGAGGGGTCCTCCTACCCACTTCCTCTTCCTTTCAACTTATCTCCCCGCCTCTCCCTTCCAAGACGCTGACGATGGCAAGTCCTGTGTGGGAGAGAGGGAAGGACGAGCAGGCCGGAGAAGAGGGCTGGAAAAGACGAGGGAGTGGTGTGCACACACGCAGAGCTCCTCACCGGAGCCGCTGCAGATTGTCACAGGTTTGTGTGGGTTGGGGGGAAGGGGGGGGGAGAAGAGAAACAGTTGGTGTCTGTCAGATCATTACCTTCGCACCTGCAACGTGCGTACCCGAATATATATATATATATAGGAGCGGGTGAGAGGGTGCCCTGTCCGCACCCACATACCCACGCATTGATCGAAAGAAGTTGCACCTCCTCACACACAAAACTACGCCCCCCCCCCCGCCCCCACCCCACCCCTTTTTCTCCAGTCGACGTCGTCTCGTTGAGAACAAAAGAAGCGGGGAGAGGCGAGGCGCTCCAAATCGAAGTGCGCTGCAAACGACGCCACGCAGCACAGGCCCCGCTTCCGCCCCTTCCTCATGCGAAAAAAAAAGGAGAAGAGGAGGAGGGGAAGGCACAAGGGAGGCAAAGGGAGAAACATGCAGAGCACCCTCACGTATACTCCCGCACCTACAGAAGGAAATTGGGGGGGGGGGAGAAGACTCTCGACTTCAGAGAGAGGAAAAACGCTTGAACCCGATCCGTAACAACGAACATATGTATACATACATACATATATATACACACACGTAAATATATAGAGGGCACAAGGAGAAGATGAAAGAAAGAGAGAGAGAGAGAGAGAGTGCAGCGATTCCGGTTATGGGAGGGAGGGGGGAACGCTGAAGTGAAGAATGCCCCCCCCCCCCTGGTGAGGCCCACGCATAGCACACCCATTCAGCGCATATACTCTCGACCGCGCAAACCTCCGCCCCTCCCACCTAGCACCCAGAGACCTATAGCTACACAGACACACACACTCTCTCTATATATATGTATATACGGACAGGCTTAGGGCCATTCGTGAAAGGCTGCACTCCCACATCCCTTTCGTTGCTTGGACGCTTCTCCTCTTCGCCTGTCTGCTCCCCCCTCCGCTCTCATCCCTCTTTCCTTCCCACTCATCCACCCCCTTTCGACCTCATCTTCTCCCTTTCTGCACCGCCACCGCAGAGCGATGGGACAGCGTGGGTGGATAGGCCCAGCCCAACTCGCAGACATCCCCCCCCATAAATACGCACGAGGAGGCGCCACCACCATTCCCTCCATCCCTTGCAAACCACACACCCGAAGACGAGAGAGAGAGGGGGGGGGCAAAGAAAAGAGAGGCATACAGCAGGTAGGTATCTTCAAAGGAAGTCGAAATAATTGGACTGAGGAGGTCGAGTCCCCGTGGATGCGGGGGCCAAAGCGCTGCCCGAGAAGCCGGTGTTGTTGCCGCCGAACGGGATGTTCAGACAGCGACTGTTTGGCGTGCGCACGCCGCTATGGCCTTGCGTCGCTCCCGTGGCTTCAGAGGCTTCCTCTTCATTGTAGTACAGGGCAGACTCGGGGGCCCGCATCGCCTCGAATGCATGCTTCATTGCGCCACGATCGCGAATGGTGGAGTCTAACGGGTTGCCCGAGATGGGCGACGCCACGGCCGTCGGTGAGAGAGGCGTCTCGGTGGTACTGTATATCTTGAACAAGGGATACTGCAGCGCCTCCGCCGCACTGGGGCGTAGGGCGGGATCGAACACAAGCAACGCCCGAATAAATTGAACGACCTCCGGATTCACACTCGCCCACCGCGGCCCCTCGAAGGTGAGCGCGTTTCGCATCTCCATGACGAGGGACGCTTTGTTGGAGAAGTTTTTGAAGGGCAGCGTACCGCTCAGCATGACATACATGATGACCCCGGCCGCGTACACGTCCAGCCGGGACAAGAGTTGCTTTGTGGTAGACAGCTGCGCACTCTGAGAAATCGATTGCACTGTCTCGGGGGCGGCGTACTTCAGTGTCCCACATGGCGTAGCCAGCATCGGGCTATCGCACTCCAGCGAGTCCATCGACCGTCCCGCAGACGACATCTGACGCGGGCGCTGAAAGTGGGAGGAGAGGTCGCGGGATAGCCGCGGTCCTCGCCGCTCACAGCTGCGCGCTAAGCCAAAGTCGACGAGCACCACCCGCATCGGCGTTTCAGCGGTGGAGATGAGTATATTTTCAGGCTTTACATCACGATGGACAATGTGGAGTACGTCGTGCACGTAGGCCAGCGCCCCCAGGAGTTGACGCATCACATCGAGCACCATCCCCTCTGTAAACTTCTGCTGCTTCAAGGCGTGGAAGAGTTCCACGCCTTCGACGTGTTCTGTGACGATCACAACGTGCAGTGGTGTTTGCAGGCATTCGATGAAGCGAACGCAGTTGGGATGGGCGGCTCGACGCAGCACGTGCACTTCGTTCACGACATCGCGCACGAGCTTATCATTTGTGAGGTTCCGCTTTGCAATCATCTTTAGCGCCACCACCTCGTTCTGCCGCACCGTCTCCCGTGTGGTGGTGCTTACCGCCTTAAATACGGAGGCGAAGGTACCCTCACCGAGGAAGTCGTAGATATCATCGAGCATGTAGTACGCACCGATATCGTCGATCATGGGGAAGGGGAGGGCCGCCATTTCGATGGCTGGAGGGGGAGGGGGAAGGGGGAGAGGGGGGGGGGAAGAAAAGTAGACCGAAGTAGTGGTGAGTGAAGGAGGGGGAGGAGGTGCAAGACGCGAAAACAGGAGCAGCGGGATGATTAGTCGGGGGGGGGAGGGGGAGATTATGAGAGACAACGAAGAACAAGAGACGAAGAAGTGAGAACAGAGAGGGACGGCACAGCCTAGTTTCGATTAGCACCCCCCCAACACACACAAAAAAAAATGAAGTCTGTCTCGCCGCTATGCAGGCTCGTACACGCACACCTCACCACACACGCGTGGCCTCCCGAGCAGCAGCACAAATGACAACGGCAGACCCCGCTCGCACCACCGTCGGCGTGAAATCCGAGAAGCGACCTCACAGAGAGAGGAGGAAGAGAGCGAGAGACACGAAAAGAAGAGAAGGGGGAGGGGGGAGGAGGAAAAGGAGCAACGGTGCCCTACTAATGATGTACAAAAAGCAGGGCAGCTCGGAACCCCTCGACAAAAAAGAAGGAAAGAGAACCGAAAAGAACAAAACGGCTCCGTCACTTCACCCGCTTCTTTTTGTGTGTGTTTCCACCGCCACAACGACGAGGGGGGAGGCGACGTCGGAGTCCGGGAAAGGCTCCCCAAAGGAAAGAAAAGAATGAAAAACGAAAGGGGAGACGTCACCGAGATAAAAGACAACAGGAGGCGGTCCCAACGTGGCTTTTTGTTTTGTGTGTTTCGTTAGCTCGGCGGAGCTCTACACACCGAAACGCAACGAGAGCGCAAACTCTTTTAAAAAAAGAAGACAGTCGGATGAAGTGCGGCAAAGCGAAAGAGAAACCCCGCAGCACTGCAGCAACGAATGCAGTACGAGTAGAATGGCAAGCAGTGCCGTTGAGAAGAGGGGGACGGGAGATGGGGGGGAGGGAGGGAAGAAACAAGAGAAAGAGTAGAAGAAAGCGGTGTCTTGAGTGTGGGTGCGTGTATAGGTCTTGTGTGACCGCGAGGGTTCACACGTTTGTATGGCAAAGACCACCCAAAGACCTTCTTCTCTCGCCTTCCCTCCAACTTCCGCTGCTCACTCCGTATGTCCTTTATCAACTGCTTCCCTTCCGTACTCTCTCTTCTTTCTCTTTTCTGGAAGCGAACGAACAAAAGATGAAGAAGGCAAGGACGTGCAGCTTCTCCAACTCGACGTCTACCCAGATTCACGCACCCACCCACGACTCGCAAAATGAAAGCAACACTACAGGAGGAATGGGGGGGGGATTCTCCGAAAATACACCAGAGGGAAGAGAAGATGAATTTATGAGAGTGTGTGTGTGCCTTTAGAGAAGACAAGATGGAAAGCCATACAGACCTTTACATACAGATAGATGGGGTTAGGGTGTGCACAGGACAGCCACAACCGAGGGAAGCAACTCTGTCCCCCCTCACGCTTTCTCACTCGAATACACACACAGAGAGGAGAGAAAGGAAAAAGAGAGGAGGAGGAGGAGGAGGAGGAGGGAGGGGGGAGACAGCAGAACGTGTGAGAATGAAGACGTGCGGAAGGGGGGGGGAAGGGGGTAACGGAGGTGGCAAAGGGGAAGACACGGAGTCAACACTCCAAGAACATAAACCGGAAGAGAGAGAAGGGGGGGAGGGAGGGCGAGGGTTGACGGCGCCACAGTCTGTCATAAAAATTTCGGAGCTCGCGGCAGCACCCTGCTGAAAAGATGCACAATCGAGAAGGAAAAGGAACAGATGAGAAGGGAGGAGGAGCGATGCGTGTATCAGAGAGTGGGGGGGGGGCAGGCCAAGCAGCGGAGGCAGTGAAGAAAGAACAAGGCAGGAGAGAGAAGCTGGAAGGGCCGTACTAGCCGCGGAGTACCTACGCCGGCGGCAGAAAAGGTTGAAGGCGGTGGGAGGGAGAATAGCGGGAGAAGGACCGCCCTTTTCCTTGTGTGCGTGTGTGTTCGTGATGTGTTGGCCTCCACCCGTGTCGAGGGATGAGAATACGCAGGCCGTGAATAGTGGGGTAAGCGCTGCACAGCTGCAAGAGAGCGAGAGAGAGAGAGCGAGCGAGACAATCAACCACAGCTCAGAAAGAAGGGCGAGAGGGGCAGGGAAGGTGAGGAAGGGGATAGGCGCACATGTGAGGAGGAGAGAATGGAAGGGAAATATGGGGTTTCCTGGGTGATCCCTGTCGCGTGCGAACAGCCTCATGTGTTCTTTCTTGATGGGAGTATCGCTTTCGGGGGCGTAGTGAGGGGTGCAGGGCGAGGGCTCGCGGGTCTCCCCGCCGAAAAAAGGGGGGAGGGCCCCACATCCCGAGGCCCCGGACGACCATTCCGGGAAGGGCTGGTTCGCAAGACAGCGAGCGGGTGCCGAACAAGAGGGGGTATCGCGTACGTGTGCGGGAGAAGACGGGGAAGGGGGGGAGGAGAGAGTCTTCAAAACGGTGTAAGCGAAGAGAAAAAGGCGAAAAGAGAGGCGAAACCGAACGATCGACACCCCAACAGAAATAAAGGAAATTTTGGATTTAACGAAACGAGGGAAAGAGAGAGAGAGAGACAACGAATATCTCGCCGCCTCTCTCTCTTTTCCTTCCGTAACGCTGTCCGGTCACCTGCACCGTGCAGTACCCCCTCACATCACCCGCGGTAGGAGGGAGGAGGGAGGAGGGGGGAGGGGGGGGGGGAAGCTAGAAGCGGCACCCGCACCGGCTCCTCCATGCAAGCTACCCGACGGCCTTCGCACCCAGACGGAGTAGCAATGCACAGCGCACCGTTTCAAAAATAAAAAGAGATGCAAACAAAAACCAAACTTAAAGGTTAGTAGAACGAAGAGAAGAGATGGGGAGAGAGAGAGGCGCAGGGATGGCAAGCGAAGGTGGTGCGTGGTGCAGGACCACTAACCTCCCCGCCAACCTTTTCAACGGCCGAACGCCAACACACACACGCACACGCCTCCGCACAGCCGGCCGGCGCACCCACACGCCCTCAGCGCCGTGTTGCCTCGCCCCCGCCGGCGCCAGCGTCTACTGCGACGCGCTCTCGCCACCGGCGGCGCGCACCATCGTCGGGTAGTCGTTGTAGCCCTGCTCACCAGCGGTGTAGAACGTCTTCGCATCGGGCGTGTTGAGCGCCTCGCCCGCAGCCACCCGCTCCACAAGATCGGGGTTCGCGATGGCCTTCACACCGAACACAACAGCGTCAGCGCCACCGCCCGCCACCGTCTTCTCGGCCTCCTCGATGTCGAACCCCATGCCAGTGAACAACACGCCGTCGTACGCCTCACGCGCCCACTTGTCAGCGCCACGTGCAGGAGTGAAAAAATCTCCCCTCATCACGTCCAGGAAGGCGATCTTGCGAGAGTTCAGCTGCGAGCAGACGTACCGCGTCAGCCTCTCGGGGCTTTCGTCGCTCTGCGCGTTGAACGAGTTGAGCGGGGAGATGCGCAGGCCCACGTGCTCGCGACCGATCGCCTCGATCACAGCGTCCACCACCTCGAACAGGAACCGGCAGCGGTTCTCCATGCTGCCGCCGTACTCGTCCGTGCGAAGGTTGGAGCTCGTTTTGAGGAACTGGTCGATCAGGTACCCGTTCGCGCCGTGAACCTCCACACCGTCGAAGCCTGCAGCCATCGCGTTGCGCGCCGCCGTCACGTACAGCTCCACGTACGTCGCGATCTCCTCCTTCGTCATCTCATTCGGCACGGGGTACGGCTGCTTCACGCCGTCGCGTGCGAACGCACCGGGGCACTCGTGGCCGGTGATTGCGATCGACGATGGCGCCACAATCCGCAGGCCATCGTCCACGTTCGACGGCACCGTCGAGCGGCCGCCGTTGTGGATCTGGCACACAATCAGGCCTCCCTTCGCATGCACCGCGTCCGTCACCTTCCTCCAGCCCTGCACCTGCTCCTCGCCGTAGATGCCACCCTCGTGCCCAAACGTCGAGTAGCCCTTCTGAATCTGGGCAGCCTCCGAGATAATCAACCCCATAGAGGCGCGGTCAGAGTAGTACTTCACCATCGACTCCGTCGGCACGTGATCGTCGTCGGCACGGCAGCGCGTCAGCGGAGCCATGATGAAGCGGTTGGCCAACGTCATATTCCCCAGCTTCAACGGCTCCAGCATGGCCTTCATGGCAGGGGCGCTGGCCGGCATCTTGGATGGACGAAACGGAGAGAGGGAGTCACACGGAGGAGAAGCCGCGAACAGGAGAGTGAAGGAGTGGTGGTGCAAGGAGTAATAACTGTAGAAACGGTGGTGAATATATCGTAGATAGAATGACTATCGTCCCAAGACAGAGCAGAAGGTGAGAGAAGAAGA
>JASAOM010000923.1:0-32031 GCA_030849085.1 Borovskyia barvae | reverse complement strand
TGTCATGGCTTCATCTTCCTTCCGCTTCCCCCACCGCTTGATTGTCCACGGGGAAGGAAACGGCGCCGCTGTGCAAATGCGTGTCTGTGCCTGTGCGTGTGCGTGTCCTGCTCACGACGAGAACGTACAACAGAGCAATAGGATACATGGCGGCGAAAGGAACGGTGAGGTTGAAGTTTGGGGAAGGTGACGAAGAAGTAAATCCTCGTGGGCAGCGCATCGGACGTTGCACAAGGAAGCTGCTTTGGTACTACAGTTTTCCTTTTGAGAAGGGAAGAGAGGAAGGGGAGGGGGGCGACCTGAAGCTCTTGTTTCTACGTACATGAAGAACATGGGAAAGGGTTGAGTCAAAGGAGAATAAACCAAGAGAGAGAGAGAGAGAAACAGCAGAGCGACTTCACCGCGTCGCCAAGGTGTGCGCACGCACATCGATGAATGCGAGAGGGAGAGAGGGGAGGTTGTGGGGAAGCGATGAGGTTTCGGTTTGCCGGGTTTGCAGGAGAAGCACCAGCGTTCCTCCATCGCCCCTCTTTTAGTTGCGCCGCCTGTGAGCAACACGGGGAGGCAAAAGGAAGGCCAATGGAGTGGGAGATGGTGAGTGCGCCCTAGAATACACCAACACACACAGCAATGTGTTATCCATCTACTGTGTCATCTCCCGAAGGCACTGCCCTCCTCCCCCCCTCGACACCGTCCGGGATACGCTGAACAGGTGAATGACGTTAGAGGGCTGTGCCACCGGCGACGCGGGCCTCGTACGAAAAGTCCACGGCACTTGGCCCTTCCAAGCTGATCGTGGGCACCACACCGAGAAGCAGCGTGGTGTTCATGTGCCGCGCACTCAGCTGCTGCACCATGTACGCCAGGAAGGCGGCTGTGCGGCGGGCCGCAGGAACTAGAAGGTCGGGGCACCAGTACTGGGCAAGAACCACTAATACCTCCACAAACCTGTTGAACGACAACCCGCCATTCTGAATGCCTTTTCCGAGGCGCTCGAGCGTCCCAACAAGCCTGCGCACCGCCAAAGAGCTGATGAAGCTGCGCGGCCGCGTCAATTCGTTCGCCACGGGGGGTGGGACGCTGATGCGGGCATTTTTGTCGCTCAGGAAGCGGCAGTCTTCCAACATGTTAAGGAGGATCGTGATGGACATGTGCGAGGCGAAACGGCCGCCATGCTGCGTCGCCATACTCGAATCCTGTGCGTTGCGCGAGGACTCCTGCTGCTTCACGTAGAACAGGAACACACGAAAGAGGTCCTCTCTGAAGAAGTCAAACACATGCTGGACCTCTGATGTGTGAAGAACCTGAACGACAGGGGACAACTTCTCTTTGGTTGGCATCTGAAGGCCCTGCAGGAGTCGACGCGTGCCCTCGACAAGGCCATAGTTGCTCTTCTCTGCGACAACGGCCAAGCGCACGAGAAGCTCGACAAACTGCAGAGGGGTGGCCGCGCGGATGTCCATCTCTTGATAGGCCACCTGACGAAGCTTCTGCACGCTCATTTCATTCTGATTGCGCGCCACAGCCTTGAGGGCGGTGTCCAGCTGTGGTGTGACGACATGATCGTACTGGCTCGCGATCCACTCCATCGGTATCCCGGCCGGTTCCACGAGAAGGCCAAAGTTCTCCACAAAACTCCAGAAGGAGGCTTCCGTCAGTATCTTCGCATTTTCACCTGCGTAGTGGAAGAACACCCGGGAGGTGGCGTCGACGTGCTCCTGCAGCAGCGCTGGCAAAGTCTGAGCGGTTACAACATCCCACATGCTTCCCTCGACCCGCAGCTCGGGCAACTCCCGCAGGTCATCGAGAACGCCAACCGGCAGTGCCCAGAAGGCACGCCGATGCGCTTCTTCCACTATCGGAATGGGAATCCCTTGCAATCTCTCTCCACCGAGTCGAGACTCCTTCTCCAATATGGTACGACCTGTCTGCAGCAGTTCACTTTCTGCTGCAAAGGACGCACTTAGATGCTCGCTAGCGAGCTTCAGCCGCCCAACGTAGTCATCGATGGAGGCCCTGACGGCAGCTTCATCCAGCACCGCACCTGCTACGTCGGCAGTGACCTCTTTCACCTCCACCGGTACGGTGCAAGCCTCCAGCGTTGCCTTCACCTCGCCCTCTCGAAATTCATTCAGCTCTGCTACTGATTTCTGCACCGACTGGTCCCACACCCGCAGTCCATACCGCTGATACAGCTCACCGAGGGAGCACACGAGGAGATCCTCCCGTTCGTTGAGGAAGTCAGAGGGCACCAACGTGTAGCGCAGTCCACACTGAGTGGCGTAGCCCCGTATGCGCCGAAGCCGCGTCTCCACGTCAATGTCGTGGATCGAGAGAACGGAGGAAACCACCTCCGGGAAGACGCTCTGGAAGAGATACAAGTATCGCTCCCCGTTTGCAAAGTCCTTCCCAAAGGAGCGAATAGGATGAAAGGCCTCTTCATGCCCTCTCCCCTGCTTCAAGAGACCGTCACACCACTCCCGCAGCAGCTGCAGCGCCGTATCAGAGGGGCTCTCCCAGCTCACATCGGCGATGTCATCACGGGGATGCTCCACATCCTCCGCTAACAGAGACATCTCCGTCGAGAATGATTTCTCTACCAAGCAGAGCTCTGCCGCCTTTTTGGAGCGCAGCATTAGTTGTGTCAGTGCATCATAGGATCCCAAAATCGTGAGAATGTGCGTCACGTTGCGCGTCAACTTTTCGCTGTACTCCGCTTCCCTGCGCTCCTGCTCTGCCTTGAGAACCTCTATCTTTTGAAGGAGGTCGTCGTTGATGAGCAGTACGCGGTCCATCTCGTCGGTGGCCTCCTTCGCCGTGTGCGCGAGACGGTCAGCGCGATAGCACTGCAACTGGAACTGGTTCTTTGCATTCTCCAACTGAGAGGCAGCGTCGTGCAGCCTCTCCGTCAGATAGGCGCAACGGGAACGTTCTACAAGTAGCTTCCACTGGTAAAAGGAAGCTTGTAGATACAGCCGCGTTGTCTCCTTCGCCCTCTGCTTCGCCGTGTTGTTGCCCATCATACGTACCAGGCGCTCATGGCGAGTGGCGTTGTGCCAACCTCGAAAGGCGAGCCTCAGACGTTGCCGACGCAGCCGCTCGATGAGCCGCACTGCCATGTTTCTCCGCTCGTCGTTCGCACGGACCGCTGCCTCTAATGCCAGCTGAAAGCGCACGGCGGACTTCTTGTCGAGCTGGACCTCGTCAACGTACATACTGTGAGTAAAGTACGGGTTTTCGAGTAGAACATCGCGATCACGCACTTGCAGCTGCACCGCTGGAGAAACAAGACCTAGTTTCTCGGGAGAATATTCGCAGTATAGAGCTGGTAACAGTGACGTCAGAATAGAGTCCAGTGCGCTATGCTCGCTTTGCTTCGCGAGTAACCGTAGACCCCACGTTGCTACCGCCGCCTCTACCGCCACACCCGCTTCAGAGGAGTGCTGGACTTCTTTCAACATAGCCTCCACAAATACGCCGGTGGAAAGGAAAATTCGGCGTTGTTCATTAAAGTGGGCGATGAATTGGGCGTAGCGGTGTCTGCGAATTCGCTCTTCTACCACCTCTTCCTCGTTCTCTGTGCTTCGTCGGTCATGTAGGACCTGCACGGTGTTGATCATCATGGGCGCGTCGGCGCTACTCTGGCGTTGCCCCCCTGCACGCTCACCATCACCACCATCGTCGGTGGCAGCAGCAGCAGCGGCGGCGGCGGCGCCTGCTTCGGGTGTTTTCTTCCTTGAGGTAGGAAAATTCCGGATTACCGAGAATTTGGGAGCCCGCGCGGTGCCTGACGCTCTCCCCTGCCGCAAAGACACGTTGGCCGAGGACATGCTCGTATGGAGCCCTGATGGATGAGCAGCGCACAGAGTGTGTGCGTGGGGGGGGGGGAGGGGAGGGGATGGAGGAGAAGAGGGCAGCGAAGCGATGCCTTCCTTTTTCCTTCTCGTGAATGTGTGTGTGCTCTGTGTGCGGGAAAGGGAGGAGAGAAGGGAGGGGAGAAAGGTAACCGGCACAGCTGGGCCTCGACTCGTCCGGCAACACGCGTAGGTGCTCCCTCAGACAGGTAAGACGGTAGGTGGAGCAAGCGACGACGAGGCATGAAGAGACGAAGGGAGAGAAGGTTACGCATGACGTCTTGATAAAAGAAGGGGTGGTAGCAGAGAATTGTGTCGCATACTGGGACATGAAGCATAGGATACGACGACGGGCTGCACTTTTATGCTTAAAAACCCTGTATGTATTAGATGTGTGTGTGTGGAGGGAGGGAGGGAGGGAGAAGAAGACCAAAGGAGCCACGTCCCTTCTTTCTGATCTGGGCGGGTGGGTCAGGGACGAAGGATAGACTTCAATGCGATGAAGAGAGAGTGGGTGGTACGCCCCCCCCCCCCGGCGCCGCCGTGACGGTTATATCGTCAGTTCTATACATTCCCTTCCGCACAACTACACCCACATGCAGCAGTGATGCAAGACATGCGCAGCGGGGGCAACTTCAACTCTTTAGTAAGGCGAAGGACAGCCTCAAAGCACCCCCCCGATAACCCTTTCTCCGTCAACCACCACCACCACCACTATCTCTCTTCACAGACAACACAAAATAGGATGGAGGATGGTTATCTCTCTCTCTCTCTCTCTATATATATATATATATATAACTTTCAATAACAAGTATCCAGAAGAGAGCTTCAACGGTCGTGGACCCGATCCACCGTGCACAAGAGATAAGAGAAAGGAAAAGAGAGAGAGAGACGAAGACAAAATGGGTATGACAAGCCGAGGGAGAGGGAGAGGGGGGATGCCACCCAAGGGAGCATCCGTATGCCCGCTTTGGACGGACTCTCGTCGCGCCCCTCTACACCACTTAACTTTTCTGCTATTTCACGCATCCGGGAGGGAGGGGCTATCGGGTGAAGAGAGGCAGAGACTCTCCTTCACATGCTCGTCCTCCCGCTCTCTGCTGCCCAACTCGCACAGTGTGCACAAGCCCGACACATGAGACCGGAGAAACACTTCATTCAGTGAGCGAAAAGAAAAGGCAAGTAAAACAAACAACGAATGACAAACGTGTAATGAACATCGACACACGAACACAAATGGCAGTGAGTAGCAGGAAAGAGGAGTAGGAGTAGGAGGAGGGAAGGATATGGTGGGTGGGTGGGTGGTGGTGGTGGGCGAAGACCTTTGCAAAGGGTTGCAAATTCTTTTACTGTGTAAGGATTGATATAGACGCGGAAGAGCAGAGACTTCCCTCACACACTCAGGAAGGCTTCATCTCCCTTCCCTCCTTCCCCTCCCCCCCCCCGCAACCACATCTCTCCGACCATCCGATATAGATAAACAAGGGTCCTCGACACGCTTCGACATCTCTGCTGGAAGCAGCGTGTGCATCTGACGAGGTGGCCATGTGAGCACCGGCCAAACATCCCTCCCTCCCCGAAGAAAAGCTGTTCATGCCCCAACGGTCATCGCGATGTTGGTGAAGCACACCCAACTTCCTACATGTATATATATATATAGAGAGAGAGAGAGAGCGTGTGCTCTTGTGCCCCTCACGGCCGCTGTCATATATTCATGTCCGTATCTAGTTACTTCTCCGCCTTGCGACGCTCATAGGCTTCGAAGCTGAGGTCGACGTTGAGACGCAGAGAAGTGTGTTTGGGCCGCATCGCCCGCAGTTGGGCGCATGTCTCGTCGATGAGGCGTCGGATCGACTCGTTCTCATCAAAGGCAGCCGGTGAGCCGTCCCGCTCACCGCCTTCGCCGGGGACGTGATCCACTGCCGCCTCACCGTCCGTGCCTGCGGCTTCAGAAAACACCTCTCTAGGGGACAAGGGTGATGACACGGGCAGAGGAGCACACATGCGATGAGGAAAGCTACAAGAGAGAAGTGGGCTTCCGCTTCGAGTTGCCGTTTCGGATGCACAGGGGCTTCGCTTTCCGTGAGGGCACGGCTCACCACGTCGTGCACCCACGCGCTTGGCTCTCTTCTTGGTGGTGAGCACCGGCACCGTCGATGCGAGCGCAACTTCCTCGCTGTCGTCGATCTCCGCGGCTGAAGCGTTTTGGCTTACCCGTTGCGGGGAGCTGAAAATTTCGAAGTCATTCGAGATCTCCTTTCGCTTGAGGGCGTTCAAAGTAATCTTGGTGCTGCGCAGCTGTGCGATGCTGGAGGACACCGAGAGGGCTGGCTCCTCGTCCTGATAGGTCGTGCTAGCGGCGGAGATTGAAGCGGCGAGGCTAGCCGTGGAGCGCGGAGGCCGCCGTCCGCGTGTCACCGGAGATGCCGGCTTCTTTAGGGGAGGGATCTTCGGTTTGGGTTTGCGAGGTTGTCCAGAGGCCGTCTGATCCGATGCGCATGGGATCTCCGCTTTGCTATCTTGGCGCCGCTCCGCATTTTCTTGCAAGCGCATCAAAGCCGTGTTTTTCATGACGGTGAGGCGAAGGAAAGCCTCGTTTGCATCCGGGTTGGGGTTCTTGTCGGGATGCACGCAAACGGCAAGTCGCTGGAAGGTTTTTTGCACGTCCTCGGGAGAGTCACGCAGAAGTACTTCTGGCGGTACTGCGGGATCTAAAAGGGCATCGCAGATATCACGGTGACGGTGCGGAAGAGGCACCGATTGCGGATCGAGCAAGACACGGCAGATTCGTGCCATGCGATTGTACTTGCCAGGGTTCAGCTTCTCGAGGGAGGTGTAGAGCGAGGATGCGTTGGCAACGTCGCCGTTGCTCAGAAAACGCCCAGCTAGTCGATCCATGTCTACCACTACTTCACACCCCAACTAAAACACGAAGGAGGCGAACCCGCAGCTGGCGTCGCGTGCGTAAGCGGTAAGGCCTCACATGGCACACTACGTTACACATTATCATTGCGGTTTTGATGGGTTGCGAGAGCAAAAGATACAGGGAAGGAGATAAGAAGACGATGTAGAAGACTGAGGAGGGATTTGCACAGCGTGTTCACCGGCCCGTCGCACCCAGCGAGATGAAGCGCTGGCGAACAACGGAGAGAGAGGGAGACAGACAGAGAGACGGATGGAGCTGCCCATCCATCCTACAGCGGCACCTCTTCGAGTGCGGCACGCCCATCGAGACGCGTCATGGATTTGCTGTTGTTGTTTCGAAGCAGGGAGAACAGAAACATATATATCGAGCGATACTCGGGACACCGCCTCCCCCCCCCTCCCTCAAGCGCATGCATCCGTCACGCTCCAGAACGATATGCGGGTTCCTTCTCTTCCCCCTCCCCGAGTCTTCTTAGAAGTGCGATGCCGTAACGACGCACACACACATACACACCCACCCACGCACACCAACCGATACCATACCAGCATTGGCGCACATGAGCGATGACCTTCCACATCGCAGACACAAAACTAGCGAAGATCCGACAGAGAGATCGATACAGATATATATCATTTACACGCGAAACAGCAGACGAACCCATTGCGAAAACAAAACAAGCGAAGGAATACTCTCACGCGGCAGTACAGCATCTGCACAACACCACCCACCCCCTCGCCCATCCAATCGCATTCGAGTTGGCGGAGCCCTTGAGCTTCAAGGGAAATGGTAATCTATGCAGATCAATGGGGCACCGCCTAAAACCACCGTCCTGTGCGGTCGAACTGCTTGCGGAGGTCACTTGCGTCTTGCGAGTCTTTGCCGTACCGCGTGCCATCCTTCTTCAGAATGCCCACCACTATAAAGGGATGCGTGTTCGGGGTGCGGACGCCGTCCCCTAGTCGGACTTCAAAAACGGGATATTCGAGCGTCTTCACCCAATCCTCGGCTGGGCCAGCCCGCTGGCGGAACTCACAGCGGTATGTGATTTGGAGCCAGTCGTCCTGTGACATCTGCCCCATGTAGCACGTCACTAGATCGAACGAGTCAACGACCATCTCGAAGCTGTTCTTTGTGTCATGCTGCTTCAGGGATTTCCAACTCTTCTTCACGAAGTCTTCGTTCATGCGCGTCTTGATTTCCTTCAGGATCCGGTTGGCCTCACCGTGGGTGGTGAGGCGCTGCAACACCTTCAAGCAGCCCGGATTGTTCTCGTGGGACAACGTCTTCAGTTGCACGAAGAGCTCCTTCAACTGTGCTGCATCGAAGTCCGGCCGACGATCCGTCAGCTTGCGCATCGTAATAAACCTCCGAAACGCCTTCTTCATACCGGAGATGGAGGTGTAGCGGATCGGGGTAATGTCGGGGTCCATGATGCAGTCCATGGAAGCAAAGCGCATCTGCTTCATCCACTGCTCTTTATCGAAATCATAGTCGGTACGCTTCTCGGAGGCTTGCTGGCTCTCCATTTCCCACCGTGTCTGCACGCTGCGGTTCATGTTAACGGAGCGCTGCTGCACTCCTTGCAGGATTGGGAAGGCGGCGCCGAGCCGCTGCGTTCTTCGACACACCGGATGCGAGAGGTGGCGAAACATGATGATGTTGCTGCCTCCAGGCGCTCGTCGAGTGTGGGGAGGGGGGATGTTTCGGTCCTGGCGTGCGTGCGTGCGCGGAGAGTGCTTGGTGAGCCCTTCCAGCCTCCCTTCGAGAACTGCCCATGTGGTTTTGAAACAGGCAAACGATAGCACATCCGCAACCCATCAGCATTATTGTTATGGATTAGCAATTGGAGAGAGAGGAGAGTAAAAGCAGGCATATATATATACATATGCAAGGTGCTTCGCGGAAGGAACTAGTGCATGGTACGAGAGAGGAAGGAACGAAGGTCGACGGCAAGCGATCTTGTCTGTCCCTTGCTGAGAAGTCCCTCATATGTAGCAGCTGTGCACGCACAGGCCGTCATCCAAGGCGCTACTGTTCTACTTGGGCTTCATTAGAGATAGACGGGGTACACCCTGAAATCCTCACAGGGACCACCATTTCACGAGCATACATCGTCCAGATTTTCGTAAAGACCAGCAGCTAACCTGTGTGTGTGTGTGTGTGTCTGTATCTGTGAGTGAGTGAGTGAGAGAGAAATGCTGCATCTCCCTCTATTAACATACACACGCCCACACATGTCCACAGACGCACCCACACAAACGAACACACGCGCAACTGAGACGCCCCCCCCTCGCCTTCGGCTTGGAGGAAGCAGATTCGATGTTGAGGGGAGAGCAGAAACAGCATCCATTGCCCTCTATGAGACAGATGATCAGCTCGTTGGGGGTGAGCCTCAGCATACCTGGGACGTGAACACCGGAAAAAAAGGGATGGGTGGGGGTGGAAGAGCAGAGGAGGAAAGACGATTAGCGCACGACTAGGGTTGCGGAGTGGCATCCCTTCCTTAAAAGTGAGAATGAGAAGTGAGAACGTCGACACGGAAGCGTTAAATGGGAAACACAAAGAATCGCCTTCAGGGTAAGGGGGGAGGGGAGGGGAGGAGAGGGGACACTGTGGCGACGAAGGAAAATTGGTTTAGCCGCACTCCTTCTTCAGACAGCACACCTGTAGGAGATTAGAGAAGAAGCCCATCCGACCGCGACCGCGCGGCGCTGCGCCCTTCATAAACTCGCGATGGAGCAGACCCATACGAATGAGTCGTAGATTATGCAGCAGATATCCCAAGAAAACTAAACTCAACAACGCAGCGACGGCAAGTCCTATGGTAAAAAGGATGTAGCGCAGAAGATTCTCACCTGGTGGCACTATCACCAGGAAGTAGCCGAGGCAGATGGAGATGACCATCGTGTATAGGGTGATGCACAGCAATAAGAGAAGGAAGAAGCGCCTGTTGAGTTCTCCAATGCAGCATCCGAGGAGACGGCAGTGATGGTCGAACTGGGCTACACAATTATTGCAACGGATGCAGTGCCCTGCCGAGGAGGGACGATAGATGTGGCACGTCATACAGTACGGCAGCGTTGTATAGTAAGACTTCACGGCGGGGCTGCCCATCGTGGGTGGAGCCTCGTTCTTCAGCAGTATACCGGGGTTGGTGAGGGAGGTGGCGAGCAGGAGACCCACGCAGAGGAGACTCAATACGAGCACCATTATATCCGGCACCTGCGTCATCCATTCGTGATGGAGCAGGTTGGGATCCGTGAAGCGGAGTGAGCCCCAAAAGGTGACGAAGAGAACGGTGCTACCGACCTGCGCGAGCAGAGCGAAGATGGAGCGAGAAGACTGGGGGGACCACAGGAGCCGTCCTTTCAGAAATGGACGAAGATTTCCAAACGGAGGAACCTCCACCGAGCGACCGACGGTGACCGCTCGCACGTTCTCGTCTTCGGAGAAGACAAAGTCGAGGTCGCTCATCGTTTTTAACAGGCTAGAACGAAATTTAAGGAAAAGAGAAAAGACGCCGCAAACACCGGCACACACACACACGCACGTATATATAGATATAGATATAAATATTCTTCTCAACTCGGGCAGGCCCTACCCCGCCGTCCCCGCACGGTTGACGAATAGCACTGCCACTACAAACGCGGCTCTGGCGGAGAAACAAAGAAAGAGCGAACAAAGCTCCAACGCACTGCTTGGCGCACGCGGTGAGACAGAAAGAGAGGGGGGAGCCACTAGCGCCTCCTACACAAGAGGAAGTGCCCCCGCTGAACTTGGTGAGAAGCGCACAGCGTTAACGTTCCTTCTAGTCAAGCTGAAAAAAAAATAAAGAAGGCGGAGAGAGAAGTTGAGAGATGTGTTGCCCACCGCATACGACTAGAGAGAGAGAGAGAGAAAGGGAGAGCAGCAAAGCGAAAACCACACCGAGGCGGGACATCACCTATTTAAGCAGCCCCTGCGGCTTCTCCCTCACTTGCATGCTTCACAGCGAAGGCCTCTACCACGGCGCCTGTGACTGCTGTTCTGGGGATTCCGAATAGCGAGCCGGTCGGTCAAAGAAAGGCAGCAAATCACAGCCGCATGTACTTTTCGCTTCCCTGCTGGGCACTTCTCCGAGTCCGGAGCGACCGCGAGGGGGGGGGGAGAGGGGCGTTGCGCCTTCAACGTCCCCCTCCCCAACCGAAAAAAAAAGCAAGTCATCCAAACCGTCTCACGAAGTCCCTCTCTTCCCTGCCTCCTCATCCCCCACCGACAGCAGTCATTCCCTCAGGCAGGGGGGCTCGCAAGGCGGCAGTTCGAATCCATTGGAGCACCGCTCCGATACCGACCCCATTCCAGGAGTCCACCTCCATAATGGTGGCAGATACGTCGTCCCCGATAAAATCTCGAACTTCTCCTCTCGTCATTGACGTCGCACTGGTACACTTCTGCAATGCGACCAGCGTGGGCCATCCAGAGCACGCTGCATCTTCACCGCGTGTGAGATAGCGCAACATCGTGGAGGAAAGTGGCAGCTGGTGAGGGGCAACCCCGTCAACGACGTACAAAAGGAGGAACTCCGTCCGCTGGGTAGCGTTGCCATCGCTGGCCTTGCGCGAGGCAATAAAACTCTCCCAGGTGTTCACCAACGAGCCTCCCAACTCACGTACCTCTACGAAGACCGCCTCCCCTCTCCCGTTGGAGGATTGGAGGGTGAACTCCGTCAGTTCCTGTCCCATGGTTGGTGTGCAGCTGTTCGGGACAGTGCGCAGGCGCCCTTTAACGAGGTGCTCGATCTGGCGCACGAGATCCGTCTTCCCACAACTCTCCGTGCCCAAGACGTACAAGACGCAAGGACGCATCCTCGACCTTTGATTGATCATACGCCTAGCCGGGTAATTCCAGCCCCCTACTACCAGTCACAAAAACTCATAGTTGTGCAGCCTCGAAATCTGGACTCGGACCTCGATGGTCGATAACATGTAGCTCCCTCCTCTCTGTTGTTGAGGTTGGCAAGGCTGCAGCGGCGCGGTGGTGCAATGCGGCCCTGAGGCGCTGATCTTCCTATGCGTCATTCCATGTTATGCGAATAGCGCCACCACGCACACAAACATGCGAGAAGGAGGGGGCATTCACGAAATAAAATCCGTGGGAGGTACAAAAAGTGCACAAAGTATCCCGTCAACCCCAAAAGGTGAGAGGGAAAGCGCAGGGGAGGTGGAGGGATTCAAGAGAGATGTATAGAACGGTGGAAAGTAAAAGGAAAGTGGGTGATCGGGGGAAGAGGGCGTGTGCGCCTTTGCATAGGAAGGAAACCGCACAACTGTTGAACCGGCCAACGGTATGCAGCCCCATCGAAGACACCCTCGCATGTCAACGCCTACTGCCCCCCTTCATTCATCCAGGAGGGGGACAGGGGAGGGAGGTCAGCACCCTCATTAACCAGCATCGGAAATATGACGAGGAAGAGAGAGAGATCAGAGAAAGAGGTACAAAAGGAAATACCTGCCGCCACACGGGGCCTTTCGCATGGCGTGCACCACTCCCTGCAGGCGTCCCTCTGTTTTTGCTCCGTCAATGAAGACCCAAGCTCTCCCTCCTCCTTCATTGAGAAGTAGTGAACGCCGCCCCGGTTGTTTCCACTTAGGAACCCCGGCTCCGCCACCACCACTCGCTCTCCCTCCAACTCGCCGCAACACATTCTGTGTTCCCCGCGGAGCCCGCAATCTTCACCACGAGAGCACATGGCAGGTACGCTCCTTGCCACCTTCGCTACAGTTACGCTTCACTGAAGGTGCTTCGGACGGGTGAGCTTTCGCACAAAATCCTTTCTCCGATCAATCCCGTCCGCTTCATCCTTCAGTTGCTTTGCTGTGTTCCACAACGCGGATAGGCGCGGCGACAAAGTAGGACGCTGCTCTTTCGCTGCAGGGGCTGCCGTGCGCACGGCGGTCCGCAACGAGCGCTGTTGTGGGGGTGCCGTCGACTGCGTGGAGAGGCTCCCTTTCTTTGCCTTTTCAGGATGAAGCCGGGATGGGCCGGGAGCTTCTGTACTTGGAGCTGGTGGTGGTGTCACCGGCTGCGCAATGCTGGGCGCGGTTAGGCGCCTAGGTAGAGGGAGTGCTGCGGGGGCACAAGTGATGATGTTGCCCTCTTCATCTAGAGAGAAGCATTCGGTAGAGCGCGGGGGCTCCACGACAGCATTGTGATCCAACTCGTGCGACGGACCTTCTCGAAATACCGCGTAATGCGCCTCCTCCTCCGCGCTCCGATGCAGTGACTGAATTTGCAGGGATAAACTGATCAGGAGCTCGTTTTCCATGGAGGCGATCGTTTCGTGCGTACTAGTGGTCGAATTCGCCGCTGGTAGTTTCTGTACAGCGTCTATGTGTTGACGCTTGTAGGCACGCACGCGCGCCGCCGCGGCATTCTGCGCCTTGCTGAGCGCACTGACGCCAGCACCGTACCTGGCATTCACATATTCCTGGGCACGCTCCACTACGCTCGTCATCTCATCCGCGATCACCGCGGATTCCTCCATGCGTTCAAAGATCGTCTCTGGTGAGCCGTGCAGAATGATCGTACTGCTCACTGACGTGACAGCCTCCGACAGCTCCACCCTTACGAAGCTTTCACAGAAGTAATGGGGCTGACCCAGCTGAAGTGTGTGACTCGTTCGCGTCTTGCTGCAACGGGCAACAGCCGTGCCTGCCACCAATACGATGCCCGAGCCGGGTGCTCGTAAAGCAGGCACGATAAGGTCTCCGGCGCAGTACACGCGAAAGCTTAGGGCTTGTCCCACAACCGTGATGGCCGCCTCCGACAAGTCTCGAAAACAGTGGCAGGATCGCAGTGCGGTCGCCAAAACGAGTCGATTCTTTTCATTTCGGAGGATATGCGTGGCCGTTTGAGCGAAGCGGAGACGTGATGCGGCATCACAAAGCGAGGCGAACGCCGAGAGGGGCATGCCCCACATTTCACAAAACGTGGCCGCCTTCGCACGTTTCTTCTGGTCGTAGTACTCGGGGAGGCGGTATTGAACGAATGTCTCCAGCCCGACGGCGGTGGACCTTTTCGAGACGATGGAAGGCGAGGAGCCATCGTACTCCTCCGTAAGAACACGACCCGTATGGAGAAAATAAATGTGCTCGGATCGTGTGACATCTTGGCAGACTACTTCAAAGGGAGTGAACACAACCGGCTTCAACTGCAGATGCAGTGATCGGAGAGAGGAGGACGGGAGGCCCAGCAGCACTGGGTTCGCTCCGGTGATGGAGAGTACAGATGGCATTTCACCCAGCTGAGCCATGGATCTTTCAGCGGCGCTGCGCGCAAGGTCGATCGTGTAACTCCGGGCACTGTTCGGAAGCCCTTGCACGTCTCTCAACAAAAGCGAAAACGGGAAACTCAGCAGGGTGGCGTCGGTCTGACAGCGGAGTGTACGACGGCGGCCACCCCCCAGCAACAGCCGTTCTGCATCTACGAGCTGCCCTGCGTGGAAACATGCCAGGCAATCCATGATGCGTTGTTGGGTTTGAGTCGCCGTGGGCGGGTGTTCCCTCCGCTCGCCGCCGGCAAAATAAAAAGGAAGGACTTCGGGGCCTGTCTTTGGTGCACCTGGCTTCATATACAGCAGTCCACTGGCACACTCACACAGCTCGCTCTTTGTGGGGACCTCCGCAATCGTACCGGAGAGTACCCAAAAAACCCGCGCAGAGGAAGGTGGCTCTCGCGCAAAGCCTATGGAAGTGGCGGCTGCATGCACTACAAACGTACCACTCGCGATCAGTCCTTGCAAGGTAGTGTCGGGCCATTTTGAAAAAAATGGTTCAGCTCTCAAGTCGTCAACACTAGGTAGGCGATGCAGTGGCTTCTCCCGCGCCACTGCACTTTTGTAACGACGGCGATGAATGTACAGCGCCACGATGGGTGCTAAAAGTCGCTGGAATAGGTGAAGGCTCCGCATTTGGAGGATGTTCGGTTTCATGGCGGAAGCTCGCACCCCCCCACAGAAGGGTCGCGCACAACGCGTTCCTTCCGTCCAGTCCGATAAGCTTTCAGGTATCTGTGGATGAGGACATGCAAAAATATATATGGGGCATGCTCACGCGAAGAAGGAAACCTAAGGAGGAGGAGAGAGAGAAGGAGATTGTGGGTCAAGTTGGCAGTATGGGAAGAGACGGGAGAAAGGAATGGGTCGCACAAGATCCCGTCCCGTTATCGCTGCGATGTCCATCCCTCTCTTCATTGGAAGGGAAGAAGTACTACCGATATGGAGGCAACGAGGAGTTCGATGGGAGCCACCATCGCCGCACAGTAGATCAGTTTTGCAGGTGAGGAGAGGAGGAGAAGGGCGTATGCCACGCCTCATCCCCCCCCCCCTCTCGCCCTCCGGAACGGTCATCTTCTGGTGTAACTCGGCAAACGTGCGGCACAGCGCGAGGCGGAGCCTCCGATATTTTGAGGGAGGCGGTGGGTGAGAACTTTCTGAGAGGACGCGTATCAGAGACAAAAAAAGAAAGAGAGATCGCGACCTCCCCCCTCCTCTTCCCACGCGCTTCTATTTCCCTTTGCTGTAAAAGAAACAGAAGCACAGGTCTGCCGGCGCAGTAGCAGCTGCGTTGAGGTGCAACAACAAGAAGAAGGGCCATAGCGAGGAGGCTCCGCAGATGAATAACAGAAGAGAGGGGCAGGGGGGGAGGGGGCAGGCTGAAGCCTCTGTTAAAACGAAGTAAAAAAGGGAAGCGAGGCGTGCACCGCCAGCCCGGTTGGGGAGCTAAACAGAAAGAAAGCCACCTGCCCGTGGACTGGGGTTATCACGGGGACACATCATCTTTTCATATTGGTCGAGGTGTGGAAGGAAGGTGGTGGTGGTGGTGGTGGGGGAATACTCTTGAAAAGATTCCTATGCCACCCATGCACTAGCCTCTCCTCCTCCTCCCGTGCTTCGTACCAACGCACAGGTGGGGGTTAACGAAACAACTTGTGAAAATGATTGGGAAACACAAATTTAAGCGGCAACGAGTGGGAAAGGGCCTCATGAGTACCGGCTAGCACCGGCACCGCATCTCTCTGTCTCCCCCCCCACTACCACCATCACCACTATCTCTCCCGAAGGAAAGAAGGCGTTCGAAAGAGATGCACCGACGCGCCCCTCCATCATCACGTTCGTGGTCCCACCTCACCTCTCTTCCCCTGAATGAAGAGAATATTAAGGAAATGTAGATGAAGTTTTGAAGGAGAGAACACGCAGAATGGGGAAGAGAAAATAAATGAGGAAAGAATGTTCGCTACGCCGGCAACGTTTTTGTCATTGACCGCACGCCAAACTTTGCAGAATGAAAGCGTTAGCGGCTTTCGCGGACGCCATCTTGATAGCGGTAGACGTTGAGGAGTGCATGCGTGCCACCCGAAAGAGGGGCTGCCTTCAGTTTCGCCCAGAATTCACACCGCTCTTTATCCTTGTCGCTGGCGGCGCAATCCTCCAGCTCCTCTGGTAAGACCTGTCGCGTTGAGCGATCGTGCAGAATGCACTGAAAAAGTGCAATTTTTCGGGTCTGTGAGCGCAGAATGAATTTGTTCTCCGTGGCCGAGATGAGGCGGTACACGGTCACAGGCTTTGTTTGATTGCGCCGGTACGCTCGTGCGATCGCCTGCGCGTCAGCCTGCGGGTTCCACCACGAGTCGAACAGCACGACGTGATTGGCGGCGGTGAAGTCCAACCCGTAGGCGGCAACCTTCGTGGAGAGCACCAGGACCATCAACTCTTCATTGTCTTTAAACTCCTTCATGGCCCGGCGTCGACGGTCTAAGGCGTCACGGCCACGCACTGTAAAGGCGCTGATCCGCAGTGCAGTCAGTGTGCGGTGGATGAGATCTTGGGAGCCGACGTAGAGAGAGAAGATGATGAGCTTTTCTTTTCTGGCCTGCACTCGAAGGACGATATCCACCAATACGCGCATCTTCCCGCTCAAGTCCACAAAAGCGTCGAGTTGCTCGTTTTCAATCATGCGAACAAACTGGTCTAGTCGCGTCGTGTCAATTTCGTTCAGCTGTGTGGATCGGGATTGAGACGAGATGGACAGAGCCCGCGCGCTCCAACCATTCAACATGGACTGATAGCTGTCGGACACGAAAGCGAGGTAGCAAGCCGGATGGGTGGACAGGTGGTACGGCCGATGCTCCGTCGCTTTCAGTGCAGTCATGGTGCCCTCGGTGATGCCCAGCCTCTCTTCATAATCGCGCTGCACATCGGAGGATCCACATATGAGAAGAAAGTCGTGCAGGGGTGGAAGGTCATTCTCCATCTCACGGAAGACGAACCCGCGCATCCAATCCTGAATGTACTCCTGCGCCATCACGGCGTCGTAAAATGCGCCATCGTCTCCTTCGACGAATCGATTGATGTCGTGTGCGAGCTCCTGGAAGCGTCTCGGCGGCAGCACCTTTGACATCGCCTTGTTCGTCCAGCTCACCACGCGATACAGTTCGCCGGCATCGTTTTGCAGCGGCGTGCCGGAGAGGACAACGCGGAGAGGGCATCGCAGCCGATCGAGAGACTCGGAGAGTTTATTTCCCTTCGCGGCAATGCGATGACCTTCATCCACGATAATGAGGGACGGAGAGAACTTCTTGAAGCGCCGCAGGAAGCTCGTCATAAGTTCGCCGTTAAGAACAAAGATGTGACCTGTTATCGGCTTCTCACCACTCTTTTGTCGTTCGTACTCGAGGAGCTGCTGCTCGAATTCGAGAGCATCGAGCCCATCTGATGCCACGAAATGAGTGAAATGCAGCCCATACGAGCCCCACTTGTTCTTCTCGTCGACCCAGTGGCTGATGATCGGCTTCGGCGCGAGGATCAATATGTCAGTTTGCGGAGCTCGGTATAAGTGAGAGAAGCACAACGTCAGCGCGACCAAGGTTTTTCCAAGTCCCATCGTCATGGCTACCACACATCCGCTCTGTTTTTCAGTTCGCTCTGCGGCGAAGCCGAGGGCCGCGAGCTGGACGGGAGCCAAGTGAGGCGCCAGCCGTGTCGGTACGAATAGAGCAGGAAGGTTGCTGTCCATGCCATTGATGTTGATAGCTGTCTGCCGAACCTCAACGTTACGCAGCTGCTGCAGGACGAGCCGATTCAACTGCTTACGGCGCTCCATTTCACAAATGGACGACATCAGTCCTGTGCGCAGGTAGCACACGACACTCGTTCGGTGCCAGTGCTCCACTGGCTTTACCACCTCCGTGTTACCATGTTCCAGAGAGGTGTCGAACAGAAGAACGTCCCCCACCTTCAGCTTGAAAGCCTTTTTAATTTTTTTAAGAGCGAGATGGCAACCCTCGAATTCTCCATTTATGACCGCTAGAACGCCGAGACCACTCCGGAAGTCGCCCTTATCCGTGTGCACGGCGGTACGGAAGTCTCTGTTGACGGTAACAGTACTGAAGGCCGTTCCACACAGCTGGTACTGTGAAGGAATCGCAACCATCTGTAGACGGTGATGTACTGGTGCGTGCCGACTGTAGAGCATGTCCAAGTGCTTCAGCAGCGGCTCGCTCTGCGACAAGACGCTCCAGTTTTTGCGGCTAAACTCTGTTTCTCTGCATTTGCGCGGTGTGGGGCTTGTGAGGTAGTCATAATAGCCAATGATTCCCGTATCGGGGGGAGTGCCACCGTTAACAGCAGCACGCTGATTTTTCTTCGTCGCTGCCGGTTCCAGGACCGTCGACGCCGCGCGGCAGATATCTTCTGGGACCCCCCCTGGGATATACACTGCCACAACGCGACGACCCTCACCTTCGTGATCGTACAGTATCGACGCCTTCGTTACCAAATCAAAGCCGTCAAGTGTCAAGTATTCCGCATGGAAGCTGTGCATTGCGTCGACTTTTTCTTCACCCGTCAGATCCTCAAGTGTTCCTTTCTCGTCTGCATCGAGATCCTCCACCGCACTATCCTGGAAGAGTGACGACGGTTCCACACCGACGGAAAGTAAATTCGTCTCTATCTCTAAGGGATCGACTTCATCGGTGGCCCGTGTGGCATTCGCGTAGTCTGACGTGATTCGCTGCACATCTGACACCGCGTGTGTGCGCAGCTGTTCGGAGAACGGTGATTCTGACCTGCACACTGTCGTGGACGCGTCTTGAGTGCCGCCGCGGAGATGCACGCAGATCTCTTTCACTGGAGAGATGTGCAGGAACGGAGTCCGTTCGTGCAGCAGCGGTATCTCACCAGGAGGAGCTCCCACATAATACGAGCAGAATTGGAGGATCCGGCTCACATAGTCCGCGGGGTGGAAGGCAAATTTCTGATGTTGCATGATGTGTATGAACAGCGGGTACTCCCGAGTGAACAGACTCGCACGAATTTCTGCCTTTTCGTGAGCGGCTGCACAGCAGTACTTTTCACAAATCTGGAAGAGCTCGTCATCGTACAGCGGAATGGGTGGAAGAATGCTGTAGCTGCCGTGAGGGACTCCTGCGATGCGCAGGTGGCGACGCTGCGTCTCGTTCGTGATGGTCTCGAGGTCGCCGATGCTGTGCGAAGGAAATACTATCGCGATTTCACCTGACGCCTGCACCATGTCTAGCACAGAGGTAAGTTCCGCACTGGGAACCGCGCGCATCAGGCCGGTTGTCATCCTTCTTAGAGTTGCCTCCCGCTATTTATGTATTTCCGCAGCCACTGGCTGCAGTTGTGAAACAATCCGTGCATTACCAATTCGTATATGTGCAGCGCAAAGGCCGAAGATAAACAGATACAAGAGGTGGAGATGTAAGTAAGCACCGCGACAGAAAGCGTTCACCATATACTTCTTTTCGAACGGGGCCCGCATGGGCCCCTACGCTGTTGGCTACATATATATTTACGCCTCAAAGCAGTGCGTTTGCGACATCGTTGGCAGCCGAGGTAGATGAGGAAGAGAAAGGGCGATCATATGCCCTTCACCGCACCTTAAAATAAAAGTTGCCACTGTGGAAAAACAGGTACCCCCCTGTTGTGAAGCGAAGTTCGCCAAAACTGTAGCGCCCATACTAGCAGAGATTCAATGATAGCTGTGATATGGCACACCCTGCATCATGGTAAACCTTAGTCCGCGTACGCGCGAGAGCACAAAAGCATCAACGAAACCTCCTACGAGCGCGAGAGGACACCCCCTGTGAGAGCCTCTCTATCCAATGACGACGAAAATGTCGTCTCATCACCCATTTTCACCAAAAAAGAAGTATTGAAGTCGATTTGTGGGTCTCCGTCGGACGATCGGAAGACACTGCTGTGCAGATCATTGAACTCTTTCTGGATGTTGAGTGGCTGGCCGGAATTCACCGTATCATCGAACATGAGAGACGAAGTAGGCCAAGTCTGTGAAGGTGCTGAGACGGGCTGCAGGCGCTCGTCTCGGTGTCCCGTCAGTGACCGAGGTGGAGGGATTCTCTCAAAAATAGCATCGTGTGTGCTGCCGCTGGGTGCCCCTGCTGTCAAGTCTTGGTGATATTGCAACCCTTCGGCTTTTCGCCTCGAGCGTGCCTCTCTGTGCTCAATCTCCGTTTGAACGCGAGAGTCGCTGATGGACGGCATGTGCCGCCTCAGTGCGCGCCACAGTGCCGGCCCGAATTGAATGAGGATGAGAATCGTCATGGAGTTGGCGATAATAAACGTGATTATGCCCTTTCCATGCAGCCGTATTGCCAGCAATAACTTCCGTCGGAGTGCGTTAAGCCTAGAGTCAGGGGTTCCTCCGCTGAAGTCCTCGCTTGCTTTGCTGCTCCATCGTGCAGCCCTCGTGCCCATCCTTTCCAAGGCCGAAGATGCATTTCGTTTGGCTCTTTGAAACGCTGCATGCCCCTCTACGCGCTGCCTCACATTCCTCACCAGGCGTTGGACTTCGGGCCGGCGAGCCAAGAAGGCCAGCCGTTGTAGCTGAAACGGACCCCAAACCCCCATGGGTTTCTCAGGAAGGCACTTGCTGGGCTGTGCTCCGTTAGTTCGCCGTAAGCGAGAGTACCACCACGTGGGCAGTACTGTCTTTTACCGAACTTGATGTAACTTACTGCAGCTGGGACGTGGCGAACCCATTCTTAGCGTAGAAAATGTATAAAGGGGAGAGAGAGATCGGGTGAAGGGAAGAGAGGGTGGCGGATCGGAAAGGTGGGAAGATACCCTCCCCCCCATGAAGTTTTCACTGCATTGCAGATGAGATATACCTGCGGATGTTGGCGCAGAATGCAAAGGGTGCGTATCGAGATCAGCGAGACGCGCGTCGTGTACACTTCACACCCTCCACCACTGGCTCCCTGTGAGCAAAGGATTCAACTAGAGGCCAGAGCCGAAACGCACCCAGGCGGAGCCCCTCCTGAATAAAAGTGGCTTGCTGTAATGGAAGGAAGAACAGAGGTGCCATTGATTGAAGCAGCTGATGTAAGCCAGATGCAAACGAGCAACAAGGAGCAGGCTAAAATTACCAACAGCGAAAGGTTGCGCGCAGTACGGGGTGTAACTGGGCCTCAAAGGAGACCGGCAATCATGTGTGGTCCACATCCAGCTCACCTAATGCGCCATGATATGCATGTAGTCATTCACAAGCGTTCGAACATTGTTGAGTGCGTCATTTATAAGACTTTTGTAATGATCTGCAGCTACTTCATCAGTGCGATCGAGGAGCAGAACGCTTCGAAGCCACTCAATATCATCCAATCTTTGCAGTTCTGGTATGCCAGTGGATAGCATCAACATGAAGAGCATAATAAGAGCGCTGCTGTGACGCCGTAGTGCGTTGAACGCCCGACATGCCACTTCAGTAAAGTATTTGAAAATCGGACTGCTCGCTCCACCCATCATGTAGAGGTACATCTGCGTAAAAATGAACGGCGCCGTCTCACGTTTGATGCCAAACTTTGTTTTGAAGTTTCCAAGAAAATGGCCGAAATCAATATGGAAAAGGGTGCCATCCTGGCGCAACATGATGTTATCATTGTGCCTATCGCCGATGCCCAGGACATACGTGGCTACGGTGTACCCCGCAACGCTGAAGACGAAGTTCCACAGGCAGCGCTCCACCTCGCTGCGTTCTCGATTGAATTGACGTAACCAGTTTATGAGGGGGTCCTCGCTGAACGCAGCCTGCGCGCCTCCTGCTCTCCTCGTGATGTTCGCAATAGTATCACTGTGGAGCACCACCTCAATCATGCCGACACCCTCGCCCGTGGAGATACATCCGTACGGCGTGAGGTGCAAATCGAACCCGGCTGCTTTCCACCACGTGTCCATGAGCTCCAGAAGCTGTAGTGTGAGCAAATCTTGCCGCAAGTCATCTCCGGCTTTGAAGATGACATAGTAGTAGTTGTCGTGGTCGAGATAATTTCGAAAGACAAGCCAGAAAGGAAACTTCTTGGAGTCCATCACTTTGCACTGATTGATCTCAATTGCACAACACTCCATTGAAGGGTTGAGGGCAAGGGTGAAGTGATGAGGAAAACGCACCTGAGAAAGACTCTCGCGCATACATGACAGGCGATCCTTCTTCTGCGCCCGCTGCACCTTCAACGCACATTGCAACAATTCGTTACACACGTAAACTTGGCGAAGGTAGTTCCACCGATGTGGTGAACGCTTGATAAATTCCTCCAATAGAAGACCGTGACGCTCGCAAATGCTGAGGTTTTTCACCTCCGCTGCTAGATACCAAAATACGTAATGCCCAATGATGTGGTTGGAACGAAGCGACCGGTGAAGGAGAAAACGTGCCAACGCAGAGTAGTGATACGGCTCATACTTGAGTACTTGCACCAGCTGCAAGATGCAGCCGCGCAGCTCATAATCCGACATATTCCCGATATACTCAACTGCTTGCGCACGCACCACCATGTCTGCGTAGCGTGCGTCGAGTAATTCCAGGGCATCGAATGCAGCAAGCGGATACCATCGCTGAATCATGCAGTGAATTTCATAGACATCAAAAGGCATTAACCAGTTGACGGCCCTCAACACTTTTGCCATAGCTCTAGGACGTTCCAGAAGAATCTCTCGATACTTCCAGAGGATGATCTTGTCGTCGCCCGTAAGCTGCACAAGAGGATCGTACTTCAGAACGCGTTTCAGTTGACGAAGCTGTTCTACCTCATTGTCTCTTAGCTGCGCGCTCAGGGCTGCCTCGCGCTCTGCGAAGACGCGCCTAGCCTCCTCCCTCTTTTGCCGTGGAGGCCGTCCGCTAGGAAACACCACGGGATTCTCGAAAGTAGGAAATTCCACCGTGAATGTGCACGCATTGGTATCTGGGTTGTTTGAGTTGAAGCCGATAGGATTTGCACAGGTCCTCCCGTCCCACAGGTAGATGTCAGTTCTCCCCATTCTCATTTTTGCAGCGTAGTCGAAAAGCTGGGTAGCGGCGGTACCCAGAAAAAAAATAGGATGACCCTGCTCTTCTACTCTTTTCGACGTGTCTTCGGCAATTTTGATAACATCTTGTGCACTGAAGTTCTTCACACTTTCTATTCGATCACTACAAGCAGCAACCAAAGTAAAGCACAATTTAATTTCTCTAGGGACATTTGACAAATCAACACCGAAAGTAAGTCTTCCACCATCTCCCCAGCTAACTCTCGCTGTGGTAACAGTAACATCATCAGCACCTTTCCTCTCCTCGCGAACTTGCCAGTCCGTCAATTGGGGTTCACAGCAGCGCCAAGTACCTACATAAGCTTCAACAAGCACTGCCAGGTACAGCTTCGAATCGTCACGAACATTTTCTTCCTTCAGTCGTGCAGAAGGGATGAAGAGCTTTTCGAATCCTCCCACTATATGGAGTGACAGCTTCTTCTTTATATTCCATAGGCTAATCTCAGAGGCTATTCCCTTGCACAGATCAATATGACGGTGATTCGGGAGCAGCTGCGAAGGGTAAATTGGTCGAAACAGTGGTGCGACTAAAAGTATCTCTTCCTTGGGTTCCACAATGATGTCGATCTGATGCTGTTTGCTCACACATTCGCGAATGTAGCGGAAGTTGATAAGATGTTGTGATCCATAAATATACTCGTTTCGGCCCTTTACACGGAATACGAAAATCCTGTCGGTGCCCTCCTTTTTTGCCTTCGCATTACTGACACTGAGAAGATGACTCACAGAAAGCTGTATCGCATCGTCCGCAGCAGTGTCGAACGCAAATTCACGCGCCATCGAGCATTTGCATCCTGCCAGGTCAACATACCAAAGCAGCATATGGATAGAACCGTGCCCATTTCCAACCTTGATTGAGTTCATTTGAACCAAGAGTTCCAGTTGAGCTTTTTGTAGCGGCGGAACACAGAACATCTGCGGTAGGCTACGCATTGCAAAGTTTTCTGGGATCATCGGATGCACTGAGTGGAAAATGTTCCATTCGTCCATGTAAGACTTGTCGATGAGGCGCCGAAATTCTTGCACCTCTTCACAGTTGCTGTTCCAAGTATGCTGTGGACCCACGATATACTCCACAGCAGCTTCAATACTCTGTGGGGACACATTATTATCGTCACCCCCGAAAACCAGCGAGCGTAGGTAGCGGCTAAGCGTTGAAACACTATCGTAGTTTCGAAGGTTGAAGTGATCAATTTCATTTTTAACCACTACTTTCGAAAGTTCCTCTTGCTTCAACTCCTCCTCAATGTCAACCTGGTGGCTGGCCCAAAGCTTCGAGACTCGAGGTGGTGTCCATGTCTGCATTGCGCCAGGAATATCGTTTTTAAAGCGTGGTGGAACCTCATTATGTGTTACTAGCATCACCAGCAATGTCGGTCGGGCGTAACGCAGGTGAGTCGAAAATTAGAGGATAGTAGCAAGAGAGAAGCATCAGTTCAAGTAGTCGGGTGTTGAGAGATCAATAGACCTTCCGCTAAAAAAGAGTTTAACACATTCCATTTTTTCCATCAGGAGCAATGGAAACGAGCTTTTTACTGGAAAAGATTGACTGCAGCCGAAGAAAATCGAGATCCATGACCCTGGCGCACAGGAGAAGCACTAAATTCATTATCCCAGGTTTACAAGGGAGACTGTTTATACTGTTGTACAGAAACCGATGTATTATGGAAAAGTCTCGAAATTAAGCACTGCTTTTTTGGGGGGTGAACTCTTTTTAGGGCGTCAGGAACTCGCGAGAGATTACTCGTTTACCACTTAGCATGCTGCATCTACACAATTAAAGAAATTTGAGCTTATACGCCGATCCCCTCAGCGATGAAACGCCCTCGCATCCGCATTTGAAAAAATCTGCGCTAAAAGCGAATCACGGTGTTTTTCGAGAGAAACATCGAACGCAGAAAGTCCTGCTTCGAACGACGCTGTCAGAGCCGCTTCAATGGAGAACGGGTGTATCTCAACATGGGCCGCCCCAAGCACTTTAACGCAGTTGGCGACCCGTGCAACATGCTGCCGGGTTTCTGCGAAATACTCTTTCTCGTCGGTCTGTGAATTCTTTTCTTTCCAATAAACCCAAATATTGCCGTTCATGCCAATGATCAGATTCGTGTTGCAAGATCCCAGCTCCACAAACTGGTGTTTCGACCGCTTGACTAGGGAGGGGCGAACATTCACAAGAATACCAGGGCCTAGAAGTCGGCCGTATTTCTCTGCTGCACGAGTATGGAGAGAGACGACGCCATCAGTTGAGATCCGCTGCACCTCTGCGGCGACAAGATCGTCTTGATCGAACAGCTGCCGCATACCAAGCTCATCTCCGCGACCTCGGCGTCGGAGCATGCCCCCAGGCTCAGTGACATTGGACAACAACATTATAGCCGTCTGGGTAGAATTCACGTCGATGAGCCATTTGTTACCCATAACTTCGAGGACGCGGCCAACAACAACATCACCAATTTCCGGCTGGTAACGTGGTTGCAGGCCCCTTACCGAGATTACACGATCGGTGACTTCGATCTGTCCATTGATGGCCGCCACAATTTCGCCTGCTCCGTCGTGGAGAAGCGCCAAATCACTTGGGTCATTTCCCTCAAACGTATTGTAACCACGGAGATACACTTCTTCGAAGCTGGTGCTGAGTTTTTGTGCGTGGTTTCCTCCACAGATGGAGTCACCGACAACTACCACTCTGTGAGACATTATGAAGTTCTTGAAAGAAATGAGATTCAGGACGCTGAGAGGGCGACAGTATGCTCAGTGAAGTCGCATTTAGCAAAGGCGAAAGAGTCCTCAGAAAAAGCAAAAAAAAGGAAGTTGATTGTGTCACTGACGCTCTGGAGGATGGTACATGAATAGACATTTTCTGGCACTTTTTTTGACATTAGGTATCGGACAGTTGGAGTCTCCTGGAGGAAGCCTGTGAACTTCTTCAGGAAATTTTTGTATTTGCCAGGCACTTTCATAGTGCTCAAAGAAAGTATCGCTCTGAGGTTTGGTTGCGCGATTTGTTCATGAGACACCAAAAGAAAATTTTCAAGGTGAAGACCAATTCGGCACAGCTTTGCGTTCGTCATGTTCTTGCTTAAAAGCCGGCACTGATCATGACGGTAGGGGATTCTTTTTGAGAGTCACCTACTGGCTCCTAGCGCCTTCCCCCCCTTCCCCCCTCTCTCACACAGGCATCTTACATGGTGCCGCGCGTCTCCCCCTGGCAGCTTCCCAGGGAGACACCGCAACCACGGAAAAAGGCTCATTTGTNGTTTTGTTCCAGTCCTCCGGTGGTTCCCTGCTCGGCGCGGCTGTGATACAACCTTCGCGGCATGCTAAACCAGGGGTTTAGCGCCTCTCTCTGCAGCGAATGTGCAACAACTTCGATGGGATCACCTGACGTTTCCCGAAGCATCCGAGAGCTCTGATGCACGCGAGGCAAACATGAATTAGAGTACTTTGCTCCAACAACAACAACCAAAAAACTTGCGTCTAGGCAAGCTTATTTTACACGAACGGGCACCTCATCAGCACTTCGCACAAAAACGCGTGACTTAGTGCATAACTCGTTATTCATGGCAGCTGTTCGTCATTCAAGGCGTGTTACACAGTCGTTAGGATACGCTTTCTGAGTTGGACCCGCGTCAACTGATTTCCGATGCCCACAAAGGAGCACCCAATAAACTCTGCGGCTCACCATACGTTTTAGCCTAATAGGAGAAGGCTCCGAGCAGGCTACTTCGTCGTGGAGTTCTGAGCGAGAACATACGTGAGTTGTGTGGAAGCACTGCCCAAAGTTTAGCTCTACTGTATATAGTATATCTATCTCTCTATATAGATATATTAGTAAGAACCGTTAACAGCTATAGTTCGGATCTGCATGAAACAACAAGATACGTTATTACACGAGGCTGGATCACAGCTGTAGCATGCTTCGCGATTGCAGAATTTGGCACCATCGCATAAGTGCCATAGCGACTCTTGACACGGAAAAAAAAGCACCACAGATTGCTACCAGAAGAAAAAGCAGGCGAAACTTCGGGAAAAGAGGGAGTTTGAGAGCTACGCGTGTAAATCTGCTCCCAAAATTCCAATCGGCAGGGCAGACGCCTCATAGGTATGTCTTTCCCCTGCTTGCGACGTTCACGGCATCGCACCAGTCGCTTTTTGAAAGATGAAATGGCGGGTACCAGTGTAAAGCGCAAGATTTCAGAACAGTTTCTGAAGCGGACAATGCCGTTTATAGATATCCACACTCAGCTATTAGAAACCGAAGAAGCCTTTGCCTGGATAGATGTTTGCTTCAGCAGTGGAACGTATGTATATTGTAGAATTTCTTGACAGCACAAACAACTTTCCTGTGGAAATAGATTCCTGCAGTTATGTGTGAGTTCGATACACCACCCTGCATTTGTTTTCAACGGAGAGACTAAAAATCTACTCCGGTTCAGCCAACAGTAGTAGTGCTAATGCTGTCATACTTTTGGCACATTCCATCAAGAGTCAAAGAAAAAAACATGTAGGTGGTCCACTTTGAGGCAGTTAATGCACATCAGCAAATCAATTTCTCACGAAAACGCCCCTTTCAATCTCCCTATACTATCGCTTAAGTTTCAAGTGGAGTTTGGCCTTTACCTTTTCTTTCCTCTCCTTCATTTCACCCACCGATTTGCGTAACTGACCTCCTCTGAGTTTCAGGCATTCTCGAGATAACGCATCAGCACAATCGACGCGTTTCGCGCGTTTTGAAAGGGCCACTTCGATCTCCCATATATCCAAAAGCACTAGACCCGTGCAATGGGCAAAGTGTCTGGGCAACGGTCAGCTCCAGCGCCGGCGGGAGAGTTGCAGGATGATGAGTTCAGGAGAGACATAAACAGTAGCGGCAAGGTAGCAGATCCGGTGGATACTCTGGAAGCTACTGTGTGCGAGCATGCGAGAAAAAGTGAGCGTCACAGACGAGATATTATCACGTTGAACAATCTCTTCAAGCAGTCTGTGGTTCGTAACAGCTTCTTCCTGTGGTTTATCGGCCTCATCAATAATTTTCACTGCAACCTTATCATTTCCGCTTCCTCAAGCTTGGCGGAGGGCTATGGCCTCAAGAATCTCGTTGCCCTCGTCACAGGGGCGAATGTATACTTCGGTATTTTCGCTCGCATTGCTAATATGCTCATTGCAACGCGCATCTCGTACAACGTGCGCATCACGACGATGACGCTATCCACATTGGTGGGCATCCTGTTTGTGAGCTTTGCAACACCGATGGGACATGGCGATAACGTGTCCGCATTCGTGGTCATGCTGGTCGGCGTCACTCTCATAGGCACCTCTTCTTTCTACGGTGAGAGTGTCATGTTGGCATTTTTGCAGCGCTATCCTGCCTCGCTTGTCGGTGCGTGGAGCAGTGGAACAGGAATCTCAGGAGTTATTTCATCCCTGGCATTCATGGGTCTTACTAGCACCGGTTTAACGCAGCAGCAGACGTTTCTTTTAACTATTCCTCTCTGCGTAATGTACTGGTTGTGCTTCGCGGTGGGATTGGTGTCGCCACATAAAGTGTTGCTGGTGACTCTCGAGAATGGAAAGGAAGAGGAGATCGTCATTTACTGCCTGGATGACGAAGAGGATGAACACATCCGACTACTGCGTGAAAGCGCGCTTGCGCGCTCCGGTGTCATCAGCGTCACAGAAGAATACGAAATTAGGATGATCATGAATATCCGCGGCCTGTCGTGGCGCTCCTCTCCCGCTGTGCGCCAGCGACGACCCACCTTCAACGCCGACAGGGATGACGATGATTTGTATTATCCGTTCTGCCGTCTGCTTTGTGGGTGTCTCTCTCCAGCGAACCGTCTCCGACGGTGGTGGCGTGACAACGGTCCTGACCTAGTGCTCATGCACAACGCGATGATCTGGTACTTTTTCAACCTTGCAGTAGTTTACATTGCGGAGTATGCGGCCCTACTAATGGCGCCTTTCAGCTTTTACTGTAAGTCGAGGTGGACAGACAATTTCTGGGTGAAGAACTCGTACGTGATATCACAATTCTGCTATCAGTTTGGTGTGCTGATTTCGCGTAGCTCCTTGCTGATTGTCAAGATTCCATTCGTGGGTGTCATTTCTATAATTCAGATCATCAATGCGCTATGTTGGATTATTCAGGCGAAAGTATTGTACATCAAGTCCTCCACGGAGAGTAAGGAGGTGAATCTGTCCTTCGTCTTATTTGTCTGGATGATTTTCATCGGGCTCATGGGCGGTGCTTCGTACGTGAATGTTTTTTACCTGGTGTTAAAGCGCAGTTCGCAAATGCGAAATAAGGAGGAGCAAGAATCGGTGACCGCCTATTTGACTAGCAAGGGTTGCAATACGGCTATGTGCGTGGAGGGCGTGGGCTCCGAGAACCGTTCCAATCTCGAACAGGTCCTCGTCACTGTGGAGGAATCTACTGTTCCTGACGTCAGCCACCAGGAGTGTGACGATTCTCCAGCTAAAGCTAGAAGTGGCACCGAGGGTGTGACAGCCTCGAAGTCTGGTGACACTGGTAGCTTCCTGCTTCAAGACGAGGACCGGGAGGAGATCGAGGCAATTCATCGAAAGTTGAATGATGTGTGGGCAGCTCGCCGGGAGCTGGGCATGAATATCGGTGCTATGTATGCTATGATTGGCATAACGCTGGGTACTGTGGTGGACCTGATCTTCACGAATACAATGCTGAAACACAGCCCGACCTGCTAATGGGCACTGCTTCGTCACGGTGCAGAGAAATCGGACAACATCAAACTCGGGATTCAGGACGCAGGGAAAACAGAAAGTCTTGGGTTCCAAGCTCTCCACGTGACGACGGGAGATACTTGAAATCGAGCACTGTCTAGCATCATTTACTTAGAGAAAGACAGCCGACAGCTCGTTTTCTCTGCGAGTTGAACTGACAATACCGACACATAGGATTTGATAGCATCTTTGGTTTCGGTGTGTGCTAAGATTGGGTTCTGCGCCGTTTTGTTTGTACTCTTGCCGGTGTAACCTGAGCTCTTTTTTGGGTTACTCCAGCTGCGCTAACAACATTTTGGTAAGTCCTGCCTCTCGGACCTCTTTTCTAAAACCTTGCACCTTCGTTTGTGATTACTTTAATACTGAGCACTGCTCGCTGGATATTTTTCTCGATACGGGAGTACCGACACCACCACAAAATCTAGCGCTCCGTGTGCTGGAAATTAGGCGTATCAAAAGCCCCCGAATGCACTAGTAAGGGATGTGCTTTTTAAGCCGGGCTACTTTTGATACGAAAGAGTACCCTGGTGCGCAGCTCTTTATTAACCCAGACATTCTTTCGATGTCATCAAAAATCAAATACATTTTTAAACATTGTATTTGGGAGCAACTACTACCCCCAATGTGGCAGCTTGAGTGTTCCTTCAGATTTCTGCGTCCATGATCCTTCCGAGGTCAACGCTCTCTCCGTGAAGTAAGTTATTATTTGCTTTCCAAATCGCTGATTTGTTGGTTTTACCATCTACTCCCCTTGCTATCGCAGGTAAGTAGAATAAACAATTGCTCCTCTTTCTTTCTGTCCCGCGGAGCCAAGATATTCTTAATGGCGGCTGTGTCTATGCGAGATGACAGCATATTAGGAGCGGCGGAATACAATGCGACAGATCCCGTTCGCTATCCGTACCGCACAAAGCAGGCCTAGTTTAATACGCCTGAAAAAGCGTGCTTTCCTGCTGCATTTCCTCGGCCAATATCAATAACCTTTTCCGCATTCAGGTTTCCTTTTCGAGTGCCCTAGTTTATCACGCGCTTGCTTGAGTCTGAATCCCTTGTTGCCACTAACTGCATCTCATCCAATGAGCGGCGCAGCGGCACTAGCGTTACTAGTCCCCGCTGTGTTGCAGTAGCCCAGGTTCGATTACCTATTTTTCTATGCCACTAGGGTTGAGACCTTTTTTCACTTGCTTTTTCAACACGAGTCTGATCGGATTCGAATGCGCTCCAGCGTCCCTATGTGGGCATGTCCCCTCTCATCCTATCACGGGCTGTTATCATGTTTGCAAGTTCAAAGAGGCCCATACAGACTCGCAAGCAACAGTAACCAATATAAAACACATGCTTGTTCATTTTTCTTTCAAACACAGTCACTGCACTGCTGGACTCTTCCGCCAATCCCTATTTGTCACGTCAAGTTCCACATCGCCGGTTTAGTACTTCGTTGCGGGGAGCAAGTGATGTGGAAAGCAATGGTGCAGAGGGCTTTCAGCTTTTCGGGCGCTCTGAGCGTTTTCCAGCTGCCACTTGCGGAAGTGAGGTTAAATGGCCCATTTCAAACCACAGAGGTTCACTATGGTGATTGATTGGCCGCTTTGGTATCGTGCAGCCTCTTTGAAAGGGGGGAGCAAATGGTTGATTACTCGTGCTTCCATACGCAGTTGTGGCAATGCGTTACAGCACATTCTTCTGACTTGCGGTATACCGTATATTTTTTATGCATGTTGGAGCAGCGAGGTTCAAGTGAGGAAGCGGCAAGGGTGTGGGCTTTCCCCGTCTGCAAACCAACCCGACATTCTTGCAGGAGGAAACACAGCCAGCTGTGTAATTGATCTCGAATTCACTTCACCTCCGTGGAGACGCGCAAAATATTCTCATAGTGGCTGACGCTGCCTTTAAAAAGGCGCGTCCCTCGTGCTGGCATCTGCACCTCTATATGCAAGGGCGCAGCTGCGCTCGAATGCACGCGTTAGAGTCGCCTTCTGCATTTTTTTTGGTCCTCGCTGCTTGACTGCAGCACACTGGGGTTTGCCTTTCTTTGCGACAGTTCCACATGTGTGCTTACAGAAGGGAAAGTGCTGGGAACGAGGCATTGAAGGTAAGGACACACGATCCAT
>JASAOM010000922.1:0-31853 GCA_030849085.1 Borovskyia barvae | reverse complement strand
CGAGTCGCCCTGGTAGGAACCAGTGGGATCGACGCCATGCTCATCACTGATTACTTCCCAGAATTTGGAACCAATTTGGTTGCCGCACTGGCCCGCCTGGCAGGAAACGATCTCACGCATGGTGATTGAAAGTGAAAAGGAAAGGGGAAAGGGTCGGTCGAGGATATCTGCGGTAAAACCAGCTGATTGGATGCTGGAGCAGTGTGGGAGCGGTATGGGCGGATGCAAGGATACGTGTGTAGGCGTGCACGTGTTTTGTTTTTATGTGTGCGTGTGTGTTTGCGCGCGTGCGTAGAGTGGGGGGCAGTGGAGGGAGCGAGGGAGGTTCGGAGAGAGATGGTTTGGCAAGGTGGAGACGTGGCGGGGGGGAGGAGAGGGCGGAAAGACACGCAGCAAGACGAGCGCGCACACGCTCCTCAGGGTGGCAGCGTGGTGAACCGAACTGGCACCGTGAAAAAAGAAATACGGAGCGCTCCAGCTCTGAGCTCGTCAAGAACATCGAAACTGCGGCGGCGACACCTTAGTAAAAAAACGCGTGGCAACTTTAGGTTGGGTGCTACCGTCGATGGTGTGGTGCGGCGGCAGCGCCACCCTGAAGCATATCTGTGCGTATTCGTTACAGTGGCAAACACGATAGGTGAGGCTTGAGATAAAAGCAGTGTTCTGCTCTTATGGCGGTGACTCGACGTACATCAAACGTTGAGCAAACACTTTCTCCTCGAGTTTTCCTCCGACTAGAGGCAGCGAGAAAGTGAGGGAAGAAGATGTCGCGTTGGCACACCGTCTCGATGTGCGTGGGGATGAGCAGGGGGGCAGTCTCAGCGATGCATCGAAGGTGTCGCACTGCACCACATCGAAAAGGAAGGAAAGGAATAGCACAGGAATAGTCATGGACGGGCAAGCGGACCAGCACGCTCCACCTCGTCAAGAAAAAAAGAGGAGGGCACATCGCTGTGTGTGCGTGTGTTTTTTGGGGGGAGGGGGGGGGAACGCTAAACCGCCGTGCAGTCCCGTTGGCGGCGCGCCTGCGCACCATCAGGGAGGCAGAAGACAAGAAACGCAAATGAGTAGGCTTTGGTTTCCTTTGGGCCTACACCGCAGTGGACTCACCGTCCAGAGGTGACAATACGTGGGGTGACGTCTCCGCCGTTACGCCTACGTGGGTCGTTGCGTTACGCGGTGCACCGGTGAGCATGGCGAATAGAAAGAGAGAGAGTCGGTGAGGGCAGGGAAGTGAAAAGTCTCGCGGTACAAAGGTGATCCGCTTTTTTCATGTGTGTTCGTTCGTTTTGATGTTGTAGCCAAATGAGAAAGTGGAGACGGTGGATTTTCAGAGCCGGGTAGACGGACAGAAATTGGGGGGAAGAGGGGGAGTCAGAAAAGAGCATGAGAAGCTGCCGGAAGCAGATGGATAAGGACAAGGGGGCTATTTTTTTATCAGTTGTTTTGGGAGGCCACAGAGAGGGCTCACATAGATAACGTCGAGCCCCCTTCGTGGAATTGTAGCAGCGTTGAGGCTGCCTCAAAAGATGGCAGAGAATTTCCTTGCCCTCACATTCGCACATGCACTCGCACATCCACTTTGGTCGCCTGAGACACTCCTGAAGCTAAACAGGGTGTACTGTGGAGTAGCATAGCTGGACTTAGTTCGAGGGTGAGGTGCCACGCTCGTGGGGGCGCTAGTGGTCTTCCTCCACAGGAAAGGGGGAAGGCTTCGGCGCGTGAAGAAGGACTAAACGGGAAACAAGCAGGGAAAACGATACGAGGAGGTTTATGGTCACGACTGCTCGTGATGGCACTACGCCGCGGTGAGGTCATGGTCATTGAACAAAGGCGGCAGTAAAGTCTTCATCTTCGCCCTCTATCAACTTTGGTGGGAAAGCGGGAGTGAGGCTGGGAGAGTCCCAGCCCATCAACCTTGTCTTCAAAGGAAATGAAGAACGCGAGAGGTGAAAGCCTCGAAAACTGCGCCGCAGCTGTGCCTTTTCCCGTCCTGTGACGACACGCTGCCATGCCACTTGCAGGGCTAGCACCTGATGGGGTGGTATCGTGCTCGGTGACCGGCTGGTGAGCTGCAACGATGGTAAAATGATCCGTGGAAATGAGGTGGAAGCGTCCGCAGCTGTACTGGAGCGCGGCTTACCATGCAGCAGAAACTCGTTTACATATACGTTGTAGCGGTAAAGAGAATCGCCTTGACCACCTTCCTGACGTCTGCGCAACGAGCACAGAAGCAAGCTTCCCAAGCTGCAGAGAAGGTCCGCTTTGCCGGCGAAACTTGCGTGACCTCCCACCAAGTCAGATGATCGATGGAGTTGTATCAGCAGCGCGCGGTGCGTAAGCAGGTGGTGAATATCGGTATCACGGCTCTGCTCCGCCGAGGCGCACCTTCTGCGCCACCGCTGCACCACCTCCGCCGTCACACCAGCATGATGCATCACCTGAGCCAGTGAAGACTCGATAGACCACGGTAGCAGCTGTGACCGCCGATGGAGCACCGGAGAAGCAGAGGATTCTTCTATCCCGTCGCAAGCAGCGGCAAAGCCTTCCACACGAAACGCCATCAGATTGAGAACGAGCAGAGAAATAAGAAAAATGTCGGGGCAAGTCTGCAGGAGCAGCAGAGTGATACGCTCCACCGTTGCTGGTTCGTAAAGCAGCGCCACACCCGGCAGATCTGAAGTGGAATATTCCCCTTTGGTGATCAGCCCTGCCCGCATCGCCCATATATTTATGCATACCCTGTAGTTTGCAGCAAGTGTCGAATACCAACGTTGGCTACCACTTTGCCTCACGTTAGGGAGGTAGCCAGAAGGGCCTGAGGGGAAATTGAAACGAGGCGGCAATACCGCTGCCGTCTTGGGATCGGCTGTCCAGCACAGCACTTCCAGCAGAGAGTAGAAGAGATGCTGAGCAGCAGGAGTAGTGGGGTGCAGAGCACTTATAAGGCCCCCGTAATCCCCTAGAACTGTAGCCGCGGCTCCGGACGCAATGCCAGGGGCCGTCTCGGTATCGGAGCCGTCGCTGCAAGTCACCGGTGCATTCCATGAAGAATCCTCTGCCTCCACCTCGATCTTCGGCCAGAGGGGCAATGCGTTGTAAGGGCTGGCGCTACTCTCAGGAGACACGATCAAGTCGCCCAACTCCACCACCGCCCCTGACACCTCTTGTTCCACGTCAGGCCATCCATCATCGAACTCCATGTACCCGTTTTCAGTGTGGCTCTCGGTGTCATCGCATGATGGGTTTTGCACGGTATAGTCGTCGACCGCAATCGCCTCGGCGCGAGCCCCTCGCGCGTCACTCAGTGCATCTGTTTCAGCGACGCGTCCATGCGGCTCACTCACTTTGAGGCCATCATCCAGCACTGTCACGGCGGATTCGGTTTGTTCCGTGGTGCGGGCACACGGCCAAAGAAAAACTATCACGTGTGCGGGTTCTGGCACCGCGATCGCCAGCTGCCACAAGTGCGCCAAAACTTCTCGAAGACACGCCGCCGCATCTCCCTGGTGAGAGTGGGGATCATGCCCGACTCGAGTTGACTTCGAAGACGCAAAGAAGGAGCTGGCAAAGAAAAGCAGCTGATTGCGCTCCAGGACCCTCCAGGCGAGTGAGCCACTACCGAAAACCGCCACCAACGAATCCGCCACACGCTCCTTTCTGGGCCACGTCGCTGCGGCCGCTGGCAGTCCTGACCACAGTAACGCCGATAAGAGTCGATGGCGACCCATTCCAGGAGCAAAACCGTTCAGTATGGTCTGCAGCGACGCATCTTCCAGCAGTTCCAGTGCTCCACACCAACCCGATGCTGCTGCTGAACCCACTCTCATCTTCCGCAGATACGCCACCACCACAGGGTGGCAAGCGGGCTCTAAGTCCCTGGCCACAGCATCCACGAGACGGCCACCCCCGTAGGACGTATGGTGATTATCCGCACCAAACAGTGACAGAACCTGCACGAGTCGCAAAAGCACCACCACAGAAGGTTGCGCACCGCGCTGCAGAACCCTCGCTTCATCGGTAGCATAGCCCTCGGATACTATTGCCGTCGACCGCGAGTTTGACGAGTCATCTCGCAGAAAAAAAGGGAGTGTTGCGTAACGCTGGAATACCTCGACCGCGACAGTTACCACCTCCTCAATGAGCTCCGCACACGACCGCACGTGCGCCTGCGCCTGCCGTACCGTAGCCACTGAGCCCATTAGTAATGGCATCCTGGGGGCCGGCCGACTCGCTAAAGAGAATAAGGATGCAGCTGCTGCCGTGCGGTGGCAACCTCCCCCACAGCTTATCCCAGCCTTAGATGGGACGTTGGCATCTGTGCCGCTCCCGGACACCGCAGCGTCCAACGCGCAGATGGATGATATGATGGAAGTACGCTGACAGCGTTCGGCTCGAGGGCGGAACGAATGCGCCGCCACTGGATGTGTAGTGACGGACTCCTTCGGGCACGGCTGCACGTGCGTCACGGCGATGCCGGACGAGGCACTCACGTTTCGTAGCCAAGCCATGATTGCCTCCGTCTTACCTAACGTCGTTGAGCGGTAGGAACTACCGTAAGATGCTGGGGACGCGCAGACGCCCTCAAGGGTCACCAGTGTCCAAAGCACCGTTACCGTGTTGCCAGATCGAAACACGCTGGGAAATGCTTCACAGAGATCGTGAAACAGTAATCGCCACAGACAAGCCGGTGTGGCAGGCTGCTTCGTCCGGTCGCGCTGTAAGAAGCCCGCCACCTCGAAGCAAACTGACACACGCGCAAATACTAAAGCCACCCAGCCAGGTAATGCCTCTGCCGTGTTGGTATCGCCGTCGACGAACCCACCCAGCAAGGCGCGCATGACCGGCATGTAGAAGTCATCGCGGACATGGGCGAGATTCCACACCTGGTCGGATACCCCGCCGGTAATCGGGTTCGTCCTGCGCTCCCCAAAGCTCCGAAGAGTCGGCAAGCTGACTCGGAGAAGTGAAATTGCCCCCATCACCGCAACAAGCAACGCCCAGTCTCCCGCCTTCCCCACCACGGACGGATGAGAGGTGCCAGTGCTATGGCCAGCAGCGGTGGGTTGGAAGTATCTAGCACTGCTTCGAACAGACCTATTAAGAGGGCGAGGCGAAACACTCGGCGCAAGCGGCGGTCCCTTGGGTGAGGCAGCTTGGCTGCAAACCACAGGCCACAGCCAGTCGTGCGTGAGCTGCATCGCCAACTCCCTGCCACGACGCGCTGCAAGACTACCGGTATTAGAATTGGAAAGAAACACCGACATTCCTCGCTCTGCAGACGTGCCCCACACTCCAGCATCCGTGCTTGCCAGCGCTATGGCCACCTCCAACATACGAGGATAAAGAGGGCACTTGACAGCATTGGCATCGAATTTTTCCGCTACGCGAGCACGCATCGCGTCTTTGCATGCAGGCGAAAAGACAGCGGAGGGGCAAAGGAAACCGCCAGCATGATTGGCGGCTCGACGATATCGCAGCTGTTCTTCATGCGGCGCTGCTACGTGCCCACGTACGCCAACACGCAGCCCGAAACGATGGAAGATGAAACGCTGCAGGTGGTGTTCTACCAGAGACTCTTCGGGCAACCCAGCTACCTTCGTCGTATCAGCTGCCGCTCGAGTGGTGTCTTGCGTTCTCCGCCAACACCGCTGCGACTGCACAGTCATTGGCGGTAGCGGTTCGGCGGAGGAGGACAGCTCTATCGGAAGCTGGTCTGGATTGGCCCACCACCACAGGGCAACGAATTCGAGACCGATAACTTGAGCAGCAGTGTCATCTGGGGAGTGGCGTGCCATGTACTGCTCCCATTGGGTGTGCAAGGTGTACGCAGAGGAGCACAACAGTGCTCGCACACACCTCTCAAGTCGGTAGCGCAGCGGTGCCGGCTGCTGTGTGTAGTCGTAGGGATACAGAGAACGCAGTTGCTGTTCCAAAGGAATCCATTCACTACGGTCAGCTCCGCGCGTAAACGATTCGTCGCAGTATTGCGCGATGAATGCCTGTTCCATCATCGCGCGGCTAAATCGAAGACTTGCCTCGTTGTTGAGCTGCTGCGACACTGGCATCATCTCCCTTAACACTTTCGGCATCTCGCGCCACGCGGTGGACAACAGAATCAGTTGCCACAAGGATTCATCTTCCTTGTCGCTCCTCGCTTGGACGGTAGTAGCGTCATCATCACAAGTATCACCAATATCGCCAGAAGTGCGCTCAGAACCATCGGGTAGAACGGAAACGGGGCGCAGAAAAGTCTGCGGTTGTCGCGCGGTGGCGCGGAGAGTCACGTCCTTCACATTGCCAAAAACATGATGAACCGACATGGTCAACTTTTCTTCAGACCTCTGCATGAGCCGTGTATCTGCGGTGCTGGAAGTCGGGAGGTTTGGAAGCGTAGACCCATCCTCCATGGGCCTTTCTGCGTTGGCATCCTTTAAAGATTGATGGCGTGGTCCTGCGAGGTACTGTATCCAGTTCGAATACCGCGGCGAGTCGCCGCCTGGGGACGATGCAGAGCAGTGAAGCACATCTGTAAGTGTCTGAGGCCAGTTTGGCTTCGTCATGATAGCATCAAAACAATCGTCGGTGCCATCGGTACCAATCGTGTTGATGAGTTGTGCTCTACCGACAGCAGAAGTGATACCTGTGGGGACGTCGCCGTGCACCACTGAAAAAGGGCGATGCAACACCGTAAGGATGTTTCGACGCAGATGATTCTCTTCAGCCCTTGAGCGCACTCCAATGCTGAAGCGGTAGCGTCCCCCTTTCCCTGAGGGAAAGAAGTTGAGTCGAAGCGGTCCAGAATAAACGAGCATGAAGACTCTTCAGCAAGTTTCTGGGGGTTCCACAAAATTCGAAGCACGGCATGAAGCCCATCGAGTGCCAACTGGTGTGCAGGAAAGGCGTGCCTGCCGTACCACGGACGAGTGAACAGCGAAGGAGCAATGCTCAGTGAGGAGGGGCAACGCCAGAGGTGACCTCCACACACACATACAAGTCACCTGAATATGCAGCGACGGTGTGCTGCGACGACAGTGGCACCTTAGCTTCAAAGCGAAGAGTTGCAATCTGCAGTCCTCACTCGTGAGTGCTTCGATGGATGGGGGGGGGGGGGAATACGGCGATCTTTTTTCTCCACGGTTAGTTGAGGAAACGTGGGTGGGTAGGGCGAAGAAGATGTCTGAAGGTGCGATGGGGAGAGAGAAGGAGGAGAAGGAAGAGGGGAGGGAGAGAGACTGAAAGCGTAGGGCCACCCGGTTTCTGCCAGTATGACATAGCGAGAATAGCCGTAAGATGATGCACAAATACGTGTGGCGGAGAAATAAACTTCGAATGAAGTTGTTCCCGTGACAACCAAAAAGGAGAGTAGCACACACTTTTGTATTCCTGCCTCCGTTCGACACGTTACCGCTTATGGACTCTTTTTTTTCTTTTCTTCTCCGTCTCTCTCAACCTTTTACAGGGCATCTTAGTTTTCGAGAATTCGCGAGAGAGCAGAGCTGGAAGGGGAGAGGGGAAAAGCAGCAGCAGCAGAAAGCCCCCTCTTTCGGGGAGCCAAGACAAAAAGAGAGGAGCTAGGTGAACCATCAGAGAATCCTCCGCTCCCCTCCACCGTTTCCGATCACCCCTGGAAAGACGCGATGAAGGTCGCGTCGCCACATGCTTGAGGCATGGACCGCCTTTTTTCTTGGCATCCCTGAGGCCTACGCACTCGCTCGTAGCGTTGTTCTTCTTGCGGCTGCTGGCGTACCGGGACCTTTTCACTCCCCAGCCTTCCCTAAAGAGAGCAAGATATGGAAGGGGTGAAGATACCAAGAGAAAAGGAAGGGGAGCGAGTGGGGCGCGAACTGCCAATACACTCATCTTCGGTTTACATTTATGCTAAAAGGAGTCACGGGATAGCATAGCGTTCGTGCGATATGTAATTGTTGGAACCGAGAGGGAAGGGAAGAAAGATTCGGAGAAGCGGCAGTGAGGAGGTGGTTGTAAGAGAAAACAACGCTTGAGAGGTGAGCCCCTCCCTTCCCACCTCGCTGTTGTGCAGTGATTGAGGCAAGGAGCATTCGAGGGAGTGTCCGTGTCATGCAGAAAGCATGGTGCGCGTCAACTGCGAAAGACATCCACTTTCTTCCTCAAGGATGACGCACCTCCAAGGCTACCGTGAAGGTGGAGGAAAAGGCAGGGAAGGGAGAGAAAGTGACGACCGGCTACTCTCCTCCTAGAGCTGTGTGGTTCAACTTCCGAGGACAAGTACACAGACCGGTGCGGTCCTCACGGGCGATTGCACGGTCAGCCAAGGAGAACCTTCACTCATGCCCTCTTCTCCATGGGAAGGGAATTTGTCATGCACCCTTCCTCGCAGGCCATCAAGCCCGTGTCTGCGAAAAACTCTTGCTCGAAAAGACACATCGACGACTTGTAAATGCGCATAAAGAGAAGTTTGATGTCCCTGTTCGTCCTTTTTTTTGTTTGTATTCTGAGAACGCCGTGCGGTCGCACGAGAGAATATTCATCAAGATCTGAGTGTCCCGAGAAAGAGATGGTACGGGGAAGGAGGGGAGGAGAGAGAAGAACGGGAAAAAAAACATCGGGGTGGGAGTACCTCCTGCCCCCACCCTAAAGCAACATGCCGAATGCCCCATACAGCCAAAAGACGGAGAAACGAGGAAACCATAAAACGGAAGCCACATCACGCAAAAGGAAAACTAAGTCATCAAAACATCATCCACGTCGAGCCGTCCTTTCTTTTTTATTTTATTTTCATTTTACACTCCAAGCACCCCTAACGTCCGACGCTGAGGATGGAAGAGAGACAGGAACGACAGCGAACAAAATGAAAGAAATCAATGGGGACGGTGCGCCAACCCTTGTAGCGCTGCCGCCGTGAGGCTCTACCTCCCCACTTTTCACCACATCAGAAGTACGAGAAAAGGGAAAGTGGGACTTTCGCCCCACTATCCCATCCACTTTCAACGCTCTCTCTCGTTTGGATACATATATTTATATATATGGATATATGTGTGTGCGTGCATAAAAGCCTACTGGCTGCACGCTACTGAAGCTTTGGAAGAGACCAACGAAGTTCGACGCGCCTGCGGTGCGGAAAGAACGGCAACAGAGGGAGAAGAGGCGACGTTATTTGAAACAGAAGAGCAGGGAATGCTGTCGCGTCTCACTCGTGGTACGGATTTGCATAGTCGAGATGCATCAGTCGGTTGCGTCGATCTTCGCAACGCTTCGCTTCCTTCGCTGCTCGGAGAGGCGCACTGCTGCGAAGCCGCATTCGTGTTGGCACTGCCCTGGGATGCAGAGCCGCCATTGAAGGTGCCACTTGGTCGTGAAAGACGTCCTGCAAAGGCACTCATGCCAGCGGCAGGAGCAGGGGGTAAAGTAGGTGTCGAGGGTACTGCCGGAGGCTCACGGACCTGCCGCTGCGTCCTCGGAGCAGGGCCACATCTAGTGGAGCGGGAAACTCTAGAATCAGACTGCCCATCCGCGGCTGGAGGGGAGAAGGGCAGGAGGGCAGCGGCAATAACGGTGGGCTCCTTGTTCTGCAGGCGTTCCATGACCTCCCCAGTGAGTTGGAAGCAGAGAAAATTGGAGTCGGGGAGAATAAGCGGGTGGTGGTGGAGGAACTCGACGATGTTCGGGGCCCGACGCGCCATTGCGCTAAGAGGCAGCGGAGCCGGATGGGGCAGCGTTGCCGAAGTGGGTGACGAGGCATTCCGTTGGAACGCAGTGATAGCTTCCCGTGATGACCGTGCAGACGCCGCCGTCCTCACCAAGAGCGCTCGCTGCGCCGTGTCGCTGCGCCTGCCTTCCGTGTGCTGCGATGTCTCCTCTGGAGATGGTGTAACCGAGACCCGCGAGGAGCCTGTGGTGCTCTCGCTGCGGCTGAGATACTCCGACGACAGTGCAAAGCGTGTCGGTCCCACATTTTTACTGGCCTGCTCGCGTAAAGTCCCAGTTGAGGTGCGCACTGTTTGCGCAAGAAGGGAATGATGCGAGTCAATGTCAGAGCCTGGAACTTCAAGACTCTCACGGACGGCGCTCGCCGAGCGGCTCAACAACTGCTGTTCCCTCAACTTCGCCTTCATGCCTCGTACCCAGTCTCGTAGTACTTCACGGACGAGAAAAAGCTGTCGGTCAAGTCGGCTATTCACGAAACTGGAAACCAGAATGGCATTCTGGCGATTGCGAATGACAGATTCGATTGAATTCTCTATAATGACAACGCGGTTCATAGAACGACCAAGACGGCACAATTCCTTCGTGTAGTTGGAGTCACGGTACCAGCGCCCGTCGCGATAGATTGCCTCATCAAATATTTTGCTCTGAGGATCTAAAACACGCATGACTCGCCGCGTCAAACCTTCCTCACTCGCCGTCCACAAAACCAGCTCCAACCGGAGCGGATTCAGATCCCTGGCCGTCGCGGGACGCGCCTCCCCCGTACTGCCTTGCCCAACTGTCGCGGGAGCGGTTGAAGCCTCCACATCCACAGAGGGGTTTGGCGGGGTACCCGTAGGCTGCTTACAACAGTAACCGTCTGCGGATTGCCGTAACGCCACGCGTTGCTGATACTGTGGCGTCATACCCATGCGGTGCATCGCTTCATCATAAAGACGGTTGGAGGCACGCTGGCTACGTTGGTGGGTCTCAAGAAGTTTGTACTGTGGGGAAGGGCACAGCCCGCGGAGGGTGCGCAGAAGCAACTCCGCTCCGGGGCGCATGATAGGGCCGCTAAGGCACCGATTATTACACAGCGTCTCGTCCAAGTCGAAGACGACAGTGATGGTGTTGGCAGCCTCCTGCGGAGAAATGAGAGCTGGTAGAAGGTCTTCCGGTACGGATGTAGCAACTTTGGAGTGATTCGAGCTACCAGATGAATCTTGTACCATACGGACGCCATCGAGTCGTTGGGTCGTAGCACGCCGCACTGAGGTGTTGATAAGTTTGCGTCCACACTTGGGGACGCTGCCGTCCATCATCGCCCTTTTCAGAGGCGTACATGTGACTCGCCCCGCTGACCCGGGAGGTACTCCCACTCCCGGCTGCCCACCGTCCACGTTTATCGGCTTATGTACAACTCCGTTCGACTTGCTGGGATCCCTCACCCCTGACGCCGACAACGAGCTAATCTTCCTTTCCTTCGTACAGGCTGATCCAGTTGCAACCTGCCGCAAGGCGGACTCGGCATTGTGCAACTCCGGCTCCGCAACTGGAGCAGTGTCTGCCGTCGGCGTCTCACACAGTCGAATTTGACTATCGTCCTCGGTATCACCATCTGGTCTGTTCATGTCCGCATCAAGGCGTTCCAACTCTCGTATCAGTGTCTCTGGCGAGTCCAGTAGCTCCTCATTCTCCGGGTGGCGCTTTTTCGTTATAGTGCGCAGCAAGGCAAGCTCTCGCTGCTGTTCTTCCTCGATGCGTTTGCGCAGACGAGGCGTGATCGGTGCATGGCCAGTCGTGTCCGTCGCGCGTGAAGTACCGGAGCTAGATCCATCCAATGCACTCTCCCGCTCATCGTCATCATTCACGACACCTGGGTCTGACTCGATGACATACGACAAGGCACTGTTATCTTGAGGTGGCGCCAGCATTTCCTGTGCCGCCAAACGGGGGGTCGCACTATCCGTCTTCAACAAGCTGTTGGGATCGCTCGTGTTGTACATATCCTTCGGAACCTCTCGCCGTAGTAGCCCCTTCTTCTCCTCCAAGTTACGCAGCACTTGTATGTCCTCCAGCAACGCCACAAGGTTATCCGGCGGTGGAGTACGCGGAGACCGCTGCAGCGGGCGTGGAACCGCCTCCAACGACCCTGGGAGGCTCAACTTTGATCCCACCACATCACACGTCGGCACCAGCGTAGACACCAGTGAAGGAGATTGTCCATTAGCCGTCGGGTGAACGTGATTGGGAGACGAAGCACACGTCACTGTAGCGTCAGTGATGCCCCTTTCCGCAGAGTTCACCGCAGCTACAGCTCGTGAGAGCTCCGGTAAAGGCGGGCGTCCGATCGGCAGGTGTGAAACTGTAGACTCACGATGGTCATCTCCAAGGCAAATCGCGGGTGCGGTGGTTCCATCGGTCGTGGAAGCGGTGGATGGGGCCCGTTTCTCAGAGGAAGCTTCCCTCACTGGCAGTGCCTCGCTCTCCGCGGGAACCCCTTCTCGAGATGTTGCCTGCGCGTCCTGTGGCTCGTCGAGCATCGGGGAAACGTGGGAAGGGGTGACGAAGACTTCCTGCGTCGAAGCTTTACCGCCTTTACTGGGTGCTATTTCTGCAACTGCTTTTCCAGACCGTGTCTGCGGTGAAAGTCCAAGCGTCGCCTTAGTGGCACATGCGAGCCGCGTGGAAGGAACAGTAGAAGGCATCATCACCTGATTGGGCGGGGCAGAGCTAGTAGGGAAGTCCTTGGTAGACGGCGGAGAAACACTGACACCACCGCCGCATTCGAGAGGTGGCGAAGATAGAGACAACGATGCTGTAGTGGCATCCGCTAAATCCCCTTTCGGCACTCCCGTGTAAACCATCGGCGATGGAGTCATAAGCCCCGAAGAAGCTACTACCGGCGTCGGTGACCGGCTTCGCGAGCGTTGAGACACGTGCGCTTGTAGGGGTGAGCGCTCTGAACGCATTTCAGTACTGCCAACAGAGGTAGTAGTGGATTCTGGTACGAGGGTGATAAAGTCCTCACGCAGCTCTCCGTCAGGTGCATTAATGCTCGCTCCGCGCCCAGCCCCCTCAGTGCGTACCTCGAAGGTCCCTGTGGGGCTCGACTCGCGCTGCAGATTTCTCAATTGGCCACTCCCATCGAGTTGGACGGCGGCCCCGGCGTGTGGAAGAGGGAAAGGTCCCAAGGGGGTGTGATGGAGGTGCTTGGAAAGGCGTGGTTGCTCAGATTCCTCCTCCAGTGTTAACCTTCCCTTATTCTCACTCTCAGCCTCCCAAAACTCCGGAGAAGGGGCAAGTCTACTTTCGCATCGCAATGCGCTGCTGCACCGGATGTTGCTGTTACTAGTCTGCGGAGCGGCTGAGGACTTCCTCACCCATGCAACTCCAGAGGGTTGACGTCTGAGCGAGCGAGGCTCTGATGGAGCGCTGCAGTTATTCTCTGTTGCGGCAGCAGAGCCCTTGTCCTGGAGAGAGGTTTGTTGGGTGGCGTCAGCGTTGATCGGGATAGCGGACGGACCACCCATGTACGCGCGGCGACTAGCCGTCATCAACGCAAATCGTGGAAGCCGCGCGCACGGCAGAGAAATTCTTCGAGGACCGCCGTCGGAAGATGCGTTTGCAGCTGCTCTTGCTGCTGATGTACTCGGTATGGAACTCTGACGGGACGGGGAGAAGATGGAGCTGCCAGACATCATCGATGACGCCGTGCGTGTTCGTCCATAACGGGCGGAATCTGTTGGGTGGGATGCTTGTAAATACGCACGGGAAGCAGCCGGTATGGGGAGAGCTGCTGGCACGCCGGTAGCCGATGCAAGAGCAGAAGAGCTGGAACCAGCGGCATTGATCACCTTCGTATGACCCTCTTTCACCTCGTGCGCTCGACTTGGGGACTTTTCATCTGCTCTGGACGAATTCAAGCGAGCTGACGAAGAAAACCGGTCTGAGAAAGAGAAACTCCACCGGGCTGACGGTGCATTTGTCGTGTTGCCTTTGTGCGTCGTGTCTCGGCGTTGCGGCTTATTGGTGGCAAGCGCCTCCGCATTCTCCTTATCCTCTCTGGAGCGGAGGAACTCCGAAGAAGTCGGCATACGCACGTTTCCCACAGCTCCCTCCAATTCCGGGAAGCGGGCGAAACGATAGAGAGAGAGAAGGGAGGTGCCAATAGGGCGGGTAGACGTTCGACGCACCACGGCGGTTTTTAGAAAACTGTCCCCTCCGCGCACGAGCACTCTGCTCTCTCCCTCTGGAAGAAGATGCAGGAGAAGAAGACGGAAAGGGGAAAAAGAAGACAGGAATCTGGCATATGTTACAAAAGCATAACGTCACCTGCTCCCCGGTGCGTGTCTCTGGTTTCACCGCAAGACTTTTATTCCCCGTCCTTCCCTTCCCTCCCTCCACCCCACTCGCCGAATAGGAAAAGAAAAGTAAAAGAGGAAAGTGGTGTCTACAAGAAAGGAAGAAGACGAATGGAACACGGAAAACGCGCAGGGCACAACAGACGCAACGGCAGGAAGAGAACCCACAGCACAGAGACCTCCCCCGCAGTTAACGTCAAAGAAAGCACCACACGCACGGCACCGCACGCTTTTTATTGAGGGAGAGGGGCGAGTGTTCCGAATGTGGGTGTGAACAAAAGCTATACACACACACGCAGCGACGCACGTTCTGGAATGGAAGAGATCTGCACCTTATACACTGACCAACTCTAAAAAATGTATTAAGTAAAAACCAAATATAAAACAGTGGACAATTTTTTATGCGTGGTGGGAGTGCTCTAAGTGGTCGTGAGGGGAAGGAAAGCAACGGCGGGTGCGAGCAAGTAAAAGAAATGGTAGGGGGAAGGGGGGGAAGAGCTAAGTGGGGAGACAACGTGTGATTGGGAAAGGAAGGAAATGACGAAGGTGGGAAAGGACGCGCTGCTCCCGCTTTTTACCCCAACACCACAACCCCGTATCGTGTACACTCGCGTCCAGCGAAGCCCTTCTGTCCTGCGGAAGGAAGCGCTCTGCAATCTCACTCACCCCGCAAAAACAACGTTACGCCAGCTCCCACGGGAACAAAAAAGAAGAGACGCCAAATGATAGAGGTTCATCAATCCTTTGCAAAAAAAAGTCTGGAGAGGGCAATGCTGTAAAAGAGGAGATAGAAAAAGTTTTCTAGGTGCTGAGCTCACGGAGGTGCTGCACGAAATGAGGAGAATTCGACAGCAAAAAGTTTTTTGATGTCAGAGAGAGGGAGATAAAGCTCTCACTGAGACGCGCGAGACGGAGAGGAAACGCAATTACTTCCACGTCCACCACCACCACCACTCCGCAATCGAGCGAGTGCACTTACAATAAGAGAAGAACGCGCAAAACAAAAGAAAATGAAAAGGTCCGGTAGTCTTTATAAGAACGAAGGAAACAACATCAACCACCCTGGCAGAGCTGCTTGCCTATCCTTTTCCACAAAGGGGATAAGAGTAGGAGCGTGCGGTGTCGCAACTCACACGTCCGTTTATGTGCCTTGGGGCTCACCACTAAGAAGACGTACCGATCTCCCCCGTGCAATGCTACTTTTACACGCCACCAGATTGACCAAGGCCCGATCCAGAGTACGTGGCAGCAGCGAGCCGATTAGAACAAGAGCAAAGCACAGGCTAAGAGAGGTGCGGCACCGGGGGGGGGGGGGGAACGGGGAGGTTGCACAGGAGCAGCGATCAAAACGTGTCCGAAAACGAATGGGGTGCGAAGCGCGTCTTTTACAAAAGGCAGAGGGAGAACACAAAAAAATGAAAGAGAGTGGAACGACTTCAGTGGGGTGGGGGGGGGGATAGGAAGAGATGCTTCGGAAGAAAAATGGAGGAGTAGAGTCAACGGCAACACAGAATCCTCAAAATGGGGGAAACGAACAAAGGACAGAGGATAGTCTGGCTTTTGTTGCTGTTTCCCTTCCTTCTTCCTTTTTTATTAGCGTGCCAGCCGATGGGAAAACTCCCTGGGTGGGGGGGCGGAAGGCGTAGGAGGAAGGGAGAAAAGCGTCGAAAGGGGTAGAAGGACGAAAGAGAAGAAAAGCGGCGATGAAGGAAATACTTTTTGGAAGGAAGGAGAAGGGGGGGGGCCGAGAACGAGAAGGGCCTCCTTCCGAACACTGATGACAAAAAAAACGGTGGGAGTGGAGCAGCGGAGTGTATGAGCAAGCAAGAAGAGTTTTGTGTATGCGGGTGTGGTGTAGCACACGTCCGAAAGCTACTCTTCCCCCACCCTCAACTGATGAGGAAACACGAGAGGGACGAGAAGAAGAAAGAAGAGGCCCCGCGCTGAGAAGAATCGGCCGTACACGTGCGTGCTAGAAACGCAGACGACAAAAGGTCAGGAGACGCTTTGCCTGCGGGTGCGCAAAGATGGAGAGGAGAAGGCCGGTGGAGCAGGGGGATTCACCGAGTTGATCTCTCTACTTCTCGTTTACGTAGCTGAATGGAATGGCGTTGTGAGGGTGTGGCCCGAAAATGCGCGTTCTCCTGCCTCAGTCACGTGTGGCGCTGCGACTCTCGCTATACGTTTGCACGTATGTTGCTGTTTTCTATGTGTTTACACGCGCGTGAAGGGGGAATAGCATTATCCCAATAAAAAGAGAGGAGGAAGTGAAAAGATAGCCGAGGAGCGGAAGTGGTTGAGGAACAAAACACAAACAAAAGGTGTGGAGAAACGAAGCTATAGAGTAGCTCCCCCCCCTCACCGTCTCACTGAGAGAGCGCTTCTCTTTCCCCATCATGATTGCATCTGTCAGAGGAGCAAGGAAAGGGGGGGATACGAAAATGGTAAGAGCGCACCCCGCACATCGACGAGACACTACACACACTACACATTTTTCAAGACAGCACGAGTTTTGTGCAGAAGGCGCTGGATCAGCAGTTTTGTGCCAGCGAAGAAAGGAGCGGGGGAAAGAGCCTCCTGTGCACTTTCTTTTCTTTTTGTGTGTGTGGAGTAGGTGAGGGTAGGTGCAGAGGAGCCACCTCCCCCTCTCCTCTGTTCACGAAGGAAAAGGGGGGGGGGTCAGCCGGTTGAAACGTGGCAAGTAAAAGGAGAAGAGGTTCGTCATCCATGAGGAGGCGTCGGACGCTGGGGTAGGAGAGAATAGAACCGTAAGAGGGAGGGGGGCGTGGCATCTCTTCCCCCTTCCCCTTCCCCCGCCTCATCCAAGGAAAAAAACGAAGCGGAGGAGATCGCCTGCGTCAGACCCACTGAGGAATGCGATGGGAAGGGCACCCTCTCCCTCCCTCCCCCCCCCCTCTGGCGTTGAATGCCACCAGCAGCCCAACATGCCATCCAACCAGCCAACCAACCCCCTCCTCTCCCCCATGTCCCTCCCTACTCCTCAAAAACAAAAAAATCTTCTACCGGCTAGCACCTTTCATTCGAACACCTGAAGGAGGGACATAGTGGTATACAGCGTCAACTTCACGGGACGCAGCCACCACAACCTACGTCCATAGCACCCAGACACACACGCACACGCACACTACCCAAGTACGCACGTTATTCAGCACCGAGCAACCCCTGTGCAAGAAGGGGGGGGGCGAAAGGGGAAGAGGAGGAAAGATACAAGACAGCGTAATGAATTCGTTACAGGGGCCACCCTTGCAGTGGCGCAGTTATTTGCAGAGAGGCGAAGGGAGATACAGAAAAGGAGTGAAGGGGAGGAGTGGGGCGGGGGGGAGGGGAAGAGATTTTTTTTAACGGATGGAAAGGGGAAAGACATCGGAAGGTACCCCTCATATGAGTTCACCCTCAACGTCTCACCGAACGCTTGGCTGACCTCTCGTATTTTGTGTGGGTGGTGATGGCTGTTCTGCGTCAGGGTCTTTGCGCCCGTTTCAATATGCGCTTCGTTCCTCTGCTGTTCAGCCGTGCCAAAAGGAAAAGACGAGTTCACGGGCATAGAGATGGACGAGTGCGCGGATCTATCGATGCATAGGAGTAGATATATATATATATATATCTACAGGTGCTTTTGTAAGAGCACTTTGTGCAGGCATCACCGCCTTCCTTGCCGCAGTGGAAAAAAATGGGTAAGGAAGAGGTTTTTCAGTGACGCAAGCTTTGGCCTCTACGAGCGGGTTTCGCACGCAAATCTGTCCCATCAAAAATCAGGAATTTTTCTTTCGTGTAAAGAGAAGCGAAGAGAAATTGGGGGGAGAGAGAGAGAGAGAGAGAGAGCGATGGAAATGAAAACAACAAGAGTCCTGCGAACAAAAAAAAAGAAGAAAGAGACCTCTCGAGATAGATTGCCAGGTGAGAGCCAACAGATAAGGGCTTGAACCAGGCCACACACACACACACAGAGAGACACACACAGACAAAACTAGGGAAGAAAGGGAAAAGGGCAAATGAAGAAGAGGCGCCGCCTGAAAGTACTCTTCACCCAACACCATGGGTGCAAACGAAGCAGAGGGAAAAAATACAGGATGATAACGAAGAAGGGAGGTACGGGGAAAGAGTTGAAGCCAATCAGAAATGTTTGTGCTTTGAGAAGACATGCGCAGATTCGTGGACGCACTCCAGCACCACCAGCAGCAGCAGCACCTTGAAGAGAGAACGAAGTATACCTCTTCACAAGAGCGCATACGTGCCCATCAGAGGGGCTTAGGGAGAGGGGGAGGAGAAACGGGGAGAGAAAAAAGAAAAGTGGGAAAGCTGTAAGAGAGCATAAAAGCCTAACAGATTCGAAAAGATATTGAAAAGGGTCAGTTGAGTAGGAGCAGTGGAGAGCGGAGCAAGGAAAGAGAAAGAGAAACGCAGTGAAAGGAGCACCGCACCTCATGGCGAGGTACCGCCCTCGGTCGGATGAGCTGCAGCTCTTTATGTTCCGCACGAAAAAAAATCCTGGAAGATGCAGACAACTCATCAGGATGTCCTTGAGCGTGTGTACAAGACGCTCATCCCCCCCCAAAACACACACACACACTTCAGCGCCATCATCTCGTCGATTCCAGCACGACATATACATATATATATATATATATATATGCATGTAGAAATGGGAGAAGTTCAATTTTAAAAACGATGTCGATATCATCACAGCGCTTCTCAGAAGAGAGCCAAAAGAGAGAAGAAGAGCCGTAAGACGAGGCAGCGCTATGGTGAATGAAGCTTCATCTCCGCCCCAACGGCGGGAGAAAGACTTCCCTCACTCCAACCCTCCCGCCACCACCCATCTGCCAGTCTCCACACCGTACAATTCCTTCGTTCCACATCACTCGCCGAGTTACCACAACTTCTCTGCAGCAGATGACTCCAATCCACGCCTCGTGTCGACATGCTCAGTCATCAAAAAAAAAGTCAAAAAGGGAGGAAAGGGGAGGGAGATCAAAGGAGGGTTGCAGGGAGCTCCAAAGGCCACAGCAACTTCACCGCCGCCACCAACCAAAACCGAAAAGAGGTACGTCCATAGAACGACGAGGAGGGGGAGGCCATAGAAATAGCGAGAGGGACACACGGCGGTCCATACTATGCAGTAAAGGGAAAAAAGGTGGGTGTAGAATCCAAGACATCAGAGGCACAAGTTCGGCAAAGAGGGAGGGGGGGAGGGGAAGAAGGCAAGAGAAATAAGGTGAAAGCAAAACACAGGAGAGCGGAGCACCCTAAGCTGAGAAGCGATGATGAGAAATAATATCGTGAATGGCGCGCAAGTTGCCCTCTTCCCCGTTCCCAGCAGAAATGGGTCGATGTGATTGCTCTAGTGCAACACGCGCACGTCTGTCCAAGGCAGCTTACGCAGATGACGAGAGAAGGCAGCAGGAATGGGAAAAGCTTCCCGTTACGGCGAAGATAAGAATCACGATAACGATATCGCACACCAAAGCGGTGCCCACCCACCCCATCTTAGCACGCCTTTACAAAGACTCCTATAGAGACGGCGGAGAATGAGTGAGAGGTGGACGGCATCGCTGAAAGTATGCGGCCTCGTCTTCCTCCTCCTCCTCCTGGTCTGCATACCAGTAATCCTCCTCCTCTTCGTAACCCTCCTCCTCCTCCTCCTCCTCCTCCTCGTAGAACTCCTCGTCCTCCTCCTCCTCCTCACCCTCCACGTACCCGTCCACCTCCTCATCCACTGTGTAATACGCGGGAGCAGCAGGGCTCGGATACGGTGCGATGAGCATCACAGGATGCTCACCAGTCCCACTGCACATTCGCTGCTGAGTAAAGGAGCGAGGGTCAGCGTATAGGCTTGGAGCTGGAGTAAAGATGCTTGGCTGCGCCACAGCCGAAGACGAGGGGAGCTCATCACTGCGGTTACCATAGCCGGTAAGGTACTGTGATAGTGAGTTGCCCACTGCACAGGCCATGGACGAGGGACAAGGTGGAGGAGGAGATACAGCAGCAGCAGAAGCTGCGGAGCTTGCGAAACCGCCTGCATGCGTCAGTCGATTATCACCGCTTCTTGCCAACGAATAAGAAGACCTTCCACTCTCGTCTTTCATAATGTTCGCGCTCCTCTTTGGGAATGCAGCAGATGTCTGTGACAATGAATGTCCTAAGCCATCGTGGATTCCGTGGGGGGCCGCTTTCACGGCCATCCACGACTGCGGGACCGCTGGTGGGGGCCACCGTGCATCGTGAGTGTGCGTAGACCGTGCGAGGACGTTCACCTGGCCTCGCACTAGAGATGCAGTGACGCCGAGCACATCACGCACTTGTTGTACCATACCCAGAGGGCCCCAACGCGACTTAGGAGGTGGCGACTCCGCAGCAGGAGCGTCGAGACTCGCTTCAGACACGATTGTTGGTCGCGCTTTTCTTGTGAGGTGTTCCTGCGAAGCACGAAGAGCCCCTTGCTGATGCACGGAGCAAGGATCGCGAACATTGTGGTCGACGGCATTAGCATCGACACGTCGGCTGCTCCCGTGAGCATGCGCGCCCTGTGTCTTGAAGAACTGCACTGGAGAATGCCGTTCTATAGAAGGAGGTCTCAGGGGGCTGGGCGGGCTGTTACCGAGTCGACTCAACTCGCGTACAGACCGAGGGCTCGGTGGATCGGCGACGCCGTGAACGACACTAAAAAGGCGAGCCTTGGTGGGCAGCAGATGTGGAGGCAGAGCCTCATGGGCCGGCAACCGCAGCGGTGCTTGGCACCACCCTTGAAGAAACCGCGACGTCTGGCCACCCAAGTAGGCAGCACTCAATGAGCTACCACCAGCTCCATCGACGGGATTCTCTGGGAGCACGAGGGAGCTGATGGAGCCTCGCAGCTCGTCAGCTCCTCGACCAGCTCCCGTAGTTGCCCAATGGGCCGCTCTCTCAGAAGCCTCCGATAGCGCACCGGCTTCTCTGCCTGAGGTAGGAGCTTCCACAACTTCCTTGCGCGCTGAAGCGGGAGAGCAGCCGGTGATCTGCCCCTTAGGAAAACTGCGCTGTCCACCGCCAGAGAATAGAGAACTTGCTTTCTCATCCCAACTCCCGTGACCCTCGCTCGTAAGGCCACCGGTTGCACTCGTCTCGCAGGCAGCCCTGGCCTTCGCATGCTCCCCCCAAGGTGCCGCTTTGGAACCGGTCGTGGAATGCAGAACCTTAGTGTCAGGTGCGGATGCTGCGGTGGAGGTGCTGGTGCCAAAGACGAACGCGTTAAGGGGAGTCATCAAGTCTCGACGCACTGCCAGCGTCTCCATCCAGCTCAACCACTGTTCCACCTCGGACTCCTTTAGTAAGAGGTCGAAGTCGATCAGATAGAGAAAGTCCAGCTCTAATTTCATTATCTCTTTCAGAGGAATGCCGGAGGACTTGGCAAAGTGCGCGTTGAGGTGAGAAGAACTATGCTCATCATAGACCTTCGCAGCAACTAGAATAGCTGTCGTTGTGAGGCGATACCAGTTTGTGTGCGTCACGCTCAGCAACTCAGAGGCACACTGCACTGTCACCCGCGCAAGGTAGGCAAGCGCGGCAATGAAAACCATGGGTGCCATTTTACCGTGATGGCGCCCCAGAGCCACCAGCAACCCCGGCACTGACTTTTCTGCTGTCATTCCCTTGTCCAGATCAGTAGGCCGCACCTCTGAAGAGACGGTGAAGAAGGCGTTGGGCCTTGGCATGGACGGCGCTTCTGACTGGGCGACACCACTGCCGCCGTTGAAATCACCGCTTTGCTCCCGGTTATACGAGCCGCGTGTTTCATTAGACGCACAGGGGAGACACGACGGGAGGGGAGGGAAGTGGCGTTTTCGGCCAGGGAGTGAAAGTCCGTCACCGAGGGGCGAACTGAGGTTGCTACGCGGTGAGTCAAAGGAGAGCGTACTGACGGCGAGGTCCCCATTGCTGCGGCCACGGATGAACTGCTGCTGGTTTTCCCGCCACGCCGCCGGTGCGTTGGCGACGCGACGCTCGCATTCGTCCATCAGCTCCTTCAGCGCCACCTCGTAGAAGGCAGCAAACCGCTCCATCGAGAATGTGTCGACTGCAACAGAGGTTTTACTTTCGACAGCACGCGTAGAGTAACTGAGAGAGCTCCCTGCACGAGAACCTGGCAGGCTGTAGAGTTGCCGCACGCCGATAGGGTCATCCCCAGATATGAGATGGGCAGTGCTCGCAGCTGTTGAAGAGAGATTACTACTCGCATTATGGGGTGGAAGTGGAGCGTCAGCCGTCGATGCGTGAAGGGTAATTGCCTGTATGGCTTTGGAGGCGAAAGATGTGCTTAGGTGTGTATATTTTGGAGGAAGGGACCGTCCCAGCGGATGTTGCTTTGATGTCGAACGTTGAAACGCCGCACCCTTCGAAACGTCGGTGCTGTCTTTCGGGAGGGTGCTCGTTTGGGGCAGCAGCACCACCACCGCATCAGCAGCGGTAGAAAGCGATACTTCCGCCACTTCGGCGCCCATCGCTGATTCAGAAGCCTCAGCAGGCAGCAGCGGCAGCGGCGCTACGCTCCACTGCAGCAACGACTTTCCTGCGGACGCATAAAACTCCTCCGGGACACCCGCAGGTGCGCAACTTGACGTGGGCGACACCGCCTCACCACAGCCGTTTCCCATGGCGTTGCCGTCCTCGATATCATCAGCTTCGCCCAGTTTGTCCACACCATCTAACAACGCTGATGCGTAGCATCCATCCGAGTTGCCGTGTAAATCCAACACAGCCCTGTCGGAGTGGACGAATTTTGCTACTTCTCCCCAGCTATCAGGGCTCGAGCAAACTGCCTCGTTGGGTACAGCCTCCATGCGGCAAAGCTTCAGTTGATTTGGGAGGTCATCCATTGTGCTCGGGGAGTTGGGTAGCCGCACCATTTCCCGCGACTGCGTGTCAGGTGATGCCGCCATGTCTATCGTAAGCCTTTTCTCTTCACTTCACCCATGCGTGAGGTAAGGAGCTGTATACAGATATGGGGAAAGGAAGAAGAGGATGAATGTGGCGCGCACCAGCCTCCGGAACCCTCTGCTTTCCTCCGAAGCACCAGAGCACCGGGAAAACACAAAGAGAAGAGTAAGGGAGACTTATTACAGGGAATCAAGAACTGAAAAAGCGGGCGCTGTCTATAATTTGTGTAAAGGTGGAGACGAAAAGTCGAAAGCGAGAGAGAAAAGGTCTTTCGTCTGCACGTATGTGTCTACATGTGGGTGCTGAGAGAGGGAGATGGGGGGGGAGGGAGAAGGGGAGGGAGAAAAAAAGTTCACAATGGGAAAACTGCCGCACCGAAAAGGTAACAAAAAAAAGGAGGTGGTGTTCGACACCCTTGTCCCCGCGTTACACACTCTAGGATCGATCCGTGCAGCTGCGAAAATGAAAGCAGAAGGAAGAGAGGGAGAGACCTTTCTGTAATGTGCCCCTATTTCTCCCCTCCCCCTTTCGGTGGGTGAAAAACAAGACAGAGACACGGTAGAAGGGGGTCAGAAGAGGGTGCGTAACGGCGATAAGAAAGCCCTCGCGTGTGTGTATGTGTGTGTGTGTGTACACGTATGCGAGCACGGGGTATACGAGATAGAGAAATGGAGTCTCTTCCTGTAAGAGTACTTATAACCAAGAAACGAGCAAAAGGGGCAAAGGGAAGAAGAGCGCACAAGACCAAACAAAAACCTTCCGCCCTCCCTATGGTTAGGAGTCCGAGGAGCGGGGGATAGATGGGAAAGCTACACGAACAGCGACAATGGGGAGGGGGATAGAGAGAGGTGTTGATGCGAGTTGAAGCAGGGACAGACGTGAGACGCACATCCGTTTCTTGCACGCGCGACCGAGTCCACACGCATGCACTCTATCGCCAGCAAGATCAAGGGAAATTTTTATTCACAAAGCCAGAGAGCTCGCTAGATGAAAAAAAAAATCAATGAAGGCGCTGCAGATGGTCGACCGGATATAATTTTGAAAAAGTGAGGAGCGAATTCGGGGGGGGACAACGGCGAGAACGAAGGCTTCTCTCTCCCTGTATGGTCTCTCTTCACGGGGGCAAAAAAAAAAGATTAGAGAGCGAGGGACGAAAAAATCATTAAATAACACAAGCCGCTATATACCATACCCCTGTGTAGAAAAAAAGGAGACGAAAGGGAAGAATGTGTATATACATAAATGTATGTGTGTGCGTGTGTGTGTGTGTGTGTGTGTGTGTCGGTGTGCCTCGACGGCGTCGTTACTAATGCGTCGAAGAGACACAGGCTATAAACGACAACTAAAAGGGAAGAAAAAGAGGATCGAGAGGAGAGAGAAGGGGACGGAATGTCGCAGGAGAGCAGAAGCAGCAAACGAGCGAAATGAGCCACAGGGTCAAGAAAAAAAATTTGCAGATATTTTTGTAATGGTCTGACCGAGTATGCAAGTGCGCGTCTGTATGTGTGCGCGACAACGAAAAAAAAGGAGAAGGTAGAAGAGGGGAAGGGGAGGGGGGGAAGGATCGGATGCTGCCTGCTCGTTACCCGGACGGCCAGAGCAGACCGCTCTGCCGAAATGAACATTCCATGGGGGCGTATAAACCACCATCACCACCATAGCCCGAGAGTATGAATGTAGGGAGCGGTGAAGCGGAAAAGGGCGGAGGAAGAGGATACGTAAAAATGGATGAAGAGGGGAACCAATGGAGATCAAGGGGAGAGGGAGTTCAGTAGGGGAGGATCAGGAAAAGGTAAAAGCGAGGTTCGAAGGTCGCGCAGTTTTTTGCATTCTCTTCGCTGTTATAGACATTCAAGCGGGCAGGCCTCGCCACTTGCACAATGAACCGGAGCACATTCGTTGCCTTCCCGATCCGTAGTCGATGCTACAACGGTGTATTGGGCATCGTCGCTAAAACTCAGGAGATGAGGGGCGAGCGGCCGCGTGGAAACATGATGGGAAAGAGGGAAGGGCGAACCGAAAGTAGCCGATCGCAGTACGACGTACGGCACACAAGAGAAGCATAGGCACCCGCTACCAAAACACCTCGCAACATCAAATAAAAATCGTATTTCCTGGGAGGCATATCTGTTGCGTGAAACGCACATTACCACTTCACTCGGTGGTTCACTTCTTTTTTCTTTCATATTTTCTTCACATGCGGCGATAAAGTGAATATGCGTGTGTGTGTGGAAGGGGGGAGGGATGCCTCCACAACTAGCATTCCCCTATACACTCGTTGATTCAACAATTGTAAGGTGAGGAGGACACAGAAAGATACACAACGATCCGGCCGTCGGTGCCGCTGTTTCACCTTCGCCATCACGGTAGTTCGAGATTTTGGGGGGTGCATGGGTAAGTAACGCCTTCGGAGAAAGAATGAGAAAGAGAGAGAGAGAGAGAGGTATAGAGCCCACCCTGTGGACGCGAGCGGGCGTGCTTGTGTGTGCGTGTGTTCGCTGTGTTTCACTACCTCCACTCCGCACTGTACAGGTTTACATTCGCTCTATGAAGGGGAAGGGGCAGTTTCCCCCCCCCCACACACACACACAAGCTCTTCGTTTTTTGCCCTTTCTCTGGGCCCTCTCTCTCTCTCTCTCTCCCTCTATCGTCGCGCACACTGCGTGGTATCTCCATGATTTGCCTGTCTCAATCCTCCGCATCAACGCGGGAAATACGATCCAGAGAAAGCTCAAGACGTCACCCTCGTCAGGTCAACATATATATGCACATGATCTCATTCCTGCTCACGCTTCTGCTTCATTCTGGAATCGAATTCTTTTCCGCTCCCCTTCCCGGAACAAGCACATGAGGCGGTGTAGCAGTATTCATCACACGAAAAAGAAAGCGCTCAACTACATGCGCAGACATACACACCGCTCACCTTGGAAACACAGAGGAGCAGAAGCTGCAACAGTTCTTCCATGTTAGGTCCTCTCCAAAACTTAACGCACCGCCTTCGACGGCGCGCGTGTTCCGGGGCGCGCTGATGACGAAAGCGAGTCGGAAGTCCTCGCCACCGACGGGGAGGCCGATTCAGCGGCCGACAAACGCGTTACAGCGCCGCCACCGCTCGCGCAGATAGTCGATTCGATCGTCTCTACTCGCTCGAGAATATTTTTGCTGGCACTTTCAAGCGAGCTCATCCTTTGCTGAAGGTCCTGCATCGATCTGCTCTGGTCCTCCAAAAGCTGCATGATGCGCTCGAGCAGCGGCTGACTACTTCGCTTGCCTTCCTCATCCGCGCCCCTCGGCCTCTTTTCAGAGGAAGAAACCTCCTTCTCTCCGGCATGACGGTCGAGCCACATCGCGCTGCTGTTGCGACTGTGAAGATACGTCGAGGGTCGGCGCTGAGTCGCCAGCCCGGCGTGGTCGGCGAAGTACTCCGCCATTTCGGTACTGCTGACGCCCATCTCCTCCACACGAACGGGAAAAGCTGCGCCGGACACCTGCATCGGCCGGTCGAGGTGGCTACTTCCGCTCAAGCAGGTTTCCGCAGCTAAACTGTTGCTGCGCGCTGTTCGAAAATTAGATGTCGTCGGGCGTTGCACCGAGTGGCGCGGGGTCGAAAGGAGAGAGGAGAACGGCGTGAGCTCCTCAGAGGGGCAGCCCCGCGCAACATCCTCGATCGGTTCACTACGCTGCGCCATCACCGGGGGTGCACAGCGGCCGGTAGTGGTTTCACTCTGGCGTCGATATCGCTGGATAGAGGAGGGGGTGAGGCGACTATGGCGATACGTCGCCAGCGCATCATCGGCCGTTTCGCCTTCCTCAGCGTCACACCCACCGACCAAACCTTTTAGCGCCGTGCGGGAGGAATGTGAAGCGGAGATGATGGAGGTGTGTCGCTGCGCTCGAGAGGCAACACTCGACCGAGTGCCCTCACCGGAGACAGACTCACCGAAGCAGAGTTGGGGCGACAAGCTCCCACCCGCTCGCCCTTGTACCACCGGGAAGTAACGTTCCTCTCCATCTCGGGTGGCAACGCTGATGAGGCCTCTAGCGGCGCTCGTAAAGGAATTCGACCGCGGCCGCTCATAGGAGACGGATGGAACGGGTTCGCCCGCCAGACCGGTCGCGACGTCTGGCGAGCACGGCGCCAGGAAGACCTCCGTCACCGAAATTGGAGCCGGCGTCGTGCAGTGAGACCGTGGCAGAGGACGCTCGAGCCGTTCCGCTGGTTTGGTAGCAAAGACGGACATAGTGGCTTTCTCCTAGAAGGAAACGACAGACTCTCAATAAAATATGCCTTCCTCTTCCTCCTTTTCCTTGACGCAATCCGCCACCAAACCTTTACAGGTAGATATTTAGCGAAAAGAAGCACACCCCAGCTTCTAGCGAGACTTCACAGGGGCTGTGCGTCGATGTGCGTGCGACAACTACCAAAAAAATGCTTGGTTACATGCGAAGCAGACCAAAAAAAAAAGAATCAAGACACAGCGAAGTGATGAGCAGAATCAACAAGAAAAACACGAGTAAGACAGAGAGAGTAAACCAGGAAAAAGGAGAGATATTGGTGAAAGCCGGAAGGGGGGGGGAAAGAAGGAAAGAAAGAACGGCAAGGAGAACCAGCCAAGATTTATGAGAAAAAATTTGTGTATAAAAACACAATAAGGCAATGTGCGCAACGATTTTAATTCTCTTTCTCTCTTTTTTGTGTGTGTCCGACCGTTAGGAAAACGAAGGAGCGAAGAGGCGGAGCACACACGCCCACATCAAAGAACGTCAGTGAAAGACAATAATAAAGACGCGGGGGGGGGGGGGGGGGAAGATGGGTGAAGGAGAAGGAACCGTTTGTGGAAAACAACCACACCCAAATAGAAGGGGGGAAGAGAAAGAGAGGTGGTGACTTCCGTAGGGTATTGGCTGTGGAAAAAAATGAAACCTGCGCGCGTCTGTCTCTCTCTTTTCTTTTTTGGAAAGAATGGAAGCGTGCGTAAGAGCGGAAAAATAGATGAAAACTACAGCGAAAAAAAAAGGTCCAATGATAGAAAAAGAAAATGGAAATGTCGATCTCTCTTTTTTGTCGCTCTAATGTGATGCTCGGCGGTACGTCTTCCTGTCGACGTTAGCAAGTACTCGAAGAAGAAGCCTTTTATCTGGCGAACTTGATTGTTGATATCTATCTATCTATCTATATAGAGAGAAAGATAGATAGAAAAGGTAGGATGCAGAGTAACAATGATGTAAAGGGGTACAGGAGGAGAGCGAGAGAGAGCGAAAGAGGGGACGAAAAATCGTGGCAAGGCAGTAGGCGGAGGTAACCAGAAAATGAGAAAACGGCAGAGGAAGGAGAGGATAGGGCTATTTAGCTGGACCGCTGCTGCTAAATGGGGGCTGGCAGATACAGAAGTAAGAACAAGAAAGGGAAGACGAAGAGAAGAGAGAACAGAGAGGGAGGGGAGATGCCCACACACACTCAACGGTTCTTTAAAAAAAGGATGTCTGCCTTTTTCACTCTATCGTTCGGATCAAATGTTTCGGCGTGTATAAGTGGGGGGAAAGGAACGAGAAATTGAAGGTTCAGAGCACACAAAACAAAGAACGCAAATGTAAGAATGTCCCCCAGAGTGATGCCAAGAGTTTTGGGAGGGAGGAGCTGTTAGAGCAAAAGCAGACGTGACGCCGCTTTCCGTGTGTGTGTGTGTGTGTGTGTGGAAGAGAGGGAGGGGGGGACACGTACATGTGTGAGAGCGCATATAAAATAAGCGCGAATCATTGTAAGAAGCACACCGGAAAGGGAAAATGAAGAAGGAGACGTGAAGAGAAAGGAATTTGGGATTTGAAAGGGGGAATAGAAGAGGTAAAGATGTCCTCAGCGCAGTAGCACGCCGATAAGTCATCACGCGAAGAGGAAGAAGAAAAACAATCTCAAAGGACGCAGACGTACATAAAAAAAAAACTGCAGAAGGCCTCGCACAGACGTTCCCACTGTCGTAGAAGAAAAATGGGCGCTCCCGGTCATGTGGGTGCTTCCCGCCCTCTCTCTTTTTTCTTTGAGTAGCCGTTTGCGATGTTCTGGTGCTGCGTTAGATGTTTTTCTGCATGCATTTCAGAATAGAGAGAGCCGGTGTGTGTGAGAGAGATAACAGACGTGTCTGCTTCCCCACACTCGGAAAGTACGCGAGCCTATGAGAAAGATATACACACTGTGCGGAGTCTCCATGCTGTCATGCGTTCGCACGAAGCCACGCTACAGGCGGTCGAAGTAGAAAAAGGAATGAGAAGGAGAGGAACCATAGAAAAAAAAAAAGTGATGCACGACACACGATGTCACCGTTCCCTCGGTCCACGTCCGTCGAACAACGATAAAATCTGCTGCAGTTTCGTTTGAGGGAAAGAAAGAGTAACGGAAACGGCGCGGGAAGAGAGGGAGAGGCGGGTACGAGCTATTCACGGTGAGGTATGTCGTGAGGGACGATCGAGAACGAGCGGTCGGTGCAAAAGCTGCCTGAGCTCGGCGGCAGGAATACCGAGAGAGCCCCCTCCCTTCCCCTCCGTCCATCGGGCGACTTCACGACACCGCTGAGGGGGGTGCAAGGGAAGGAGGAAAAGTGGATCGAAATGAAAAGGAAGCCACTGCACATCCCTCCTCTCACTCTCTCGTCCGTGTCACGACATCTTCGCTACGTTCCTCGAGCTCAACACCAAGGTCCAAGTCTCCTCGATACCGGCCCTCCGACCTCCTCTTTTTCCTCACCTTTTTGTTTCCTCCCCTGCCCAGGCGATTCTCTTTCGTATTTACTCCTTCTGTACACGCCTCTCTTCTTGCATCTTCCAGAGCGCATTTCGATCCAGGGATCCCGTTAGCTCTGATAATCCTTTCCCTTCATCCCCAACTCCCATCAATTGACGCTTCCGCAAACTTGTGTTCCCCCGAGTACCGAGTCCGCTGTGTCTCTGGTGTGTGGAGCCTTCAGGGAGGGAGCAGCGCTCACTGCGGGAAGGAAACCCCCAGGGAGGTCGCAATGCGTCCATCGCAGCGGCGAGCGGTGGCGGCGAGGGTAGCCGGGGTGGCCCCTCCACGGCTCTTGGCCTCGCGTGCATCGTACACGAGCTGCGCATGTGACAGGACTGCACTAGGTATTTCTCCTCCATCGTGACGGCCCACTTCCGGGTTGTGGTCCCTCTGCGTTCCCTCTACGGAGTGTGCATGAAGGGCTGGTAAGGTTGAAGTGATCCCCTGCTTCGTTGGGCTCTGCTCTTCGACTGATACAGGCGAGGGTATTGGGGTTGACGTGTTGGCCTCCACGCCGCCCGGGGTAGTCTCTACAGCGGGATCAAGCGAAGCAGAGCCAGCGATGCGTGTAGTCGCTGCCCTACGGATCTGAACAGCTTTTTCCTCCTCAATGGGGGCCCGCATCATGCGATTGTAATAGTCACCGGTGGGTACCGAGGTTGCGGTGACGGTCATGCTGCTATCCACTCCTTTATCCCTGGAACTCTCTAGCTCCTGCAAGTACGCCGCGAGCGGCCCATCATCCTCGTCCTCTGTACCAGTCTTCTCTGTGGGATTAGCACCAAGCACTTCAGAGGATTCAGTCTTAGGAGGCAGCACGTCATCTTTGAGGTGCAGATTGCGTTGTAAAAAGGCCTTGTACGACGCCGTCACGAAAATGCCCACCTCCATATCCTTCTGCAACAGGGTGCGACCCTCCTCCCCCTCTTCCTCCGCCCTCCGCTGAGTCTGTAAGCGTCTCAGCAGCATCTTATCCTGCTCCTCTTTTCGAAGATGCAAAGCAGCAGCAACAGAGTTGCCGAATTTGCCAGCGCCGCCCGATAGAGAACCCGCTGAGGTAATACCGTGGGACGAGGAGCCCCCCAAAGGCGGAGGGGTGACCTGGGACGCATTGGAGACGGGAGGTGTCGGTGTAAGCAGAGCCTTGCGCCATGCAGGACCTCGGGTGGGGCATCTCCCAGCGTCTCTCTCAGCGATGCGACGGCGCTGTTCCAATGGGGAAAGCGGAGGCCTATGACAGCTATCCGGGAAGCCGCTACCTAGGAAGGGTGGACACGCCCCACGCGCCACCGTTGGCGGAGGCGGAGGGGCGCTCATCGGCAGAACCCCTTCATCACTCGCAGAGGAAGTGGATGAGGAGAGGGAGCTGCCGCTCTCCAAGTCGAAAAGGGACATTACGTGAAGACTCACTAAACCGTCTCAGCCGCGCACAAGGAAGAAGAGAGTGAAGAAGGAGCGAAGTTCCACAAGACGAGTGCACGGATGCGAGCGCGAAAAAAGAAGAGGGAGGCAGAGGTGAAAGAAACAAAGACGATCAGTGCCGTCGTGTCGACGCACTTTCCCATGCAGAGGTCAGCCCACATTCGCGTCTCCTTGCTCCCACCACTCCGACATTCAAGAGAGTGAGATGAACACACCTTCATGCCCCTCTCTACGCTTTCCTTCACTAGCTCGCGAGCGAAACTGCGATGGATAAGCAGGAGCTGGAGGCACAGCCCTCCGCAAGCCATATTTGAAAGCGCCTTTTCGACCTTCAACACTCGCAAGCATACCTGTGGAGGATCACAACTCTGTCTTAAATTCACATAAACGCTCACGCTCCAAGCACTCCGACTACCCTACGACTAAGACAACCGCATCAGAGGAGACACCGAGGGTGCTTGAACGACGAAAAAAACAACGAAGCATGTCCCGCAGTCGCAGCTGCCGCTAACCTCCATAACCTCAGGGCTCATAATACTAATTAGCTCCGCGACACTACTCACCATTAGTGAACCCCAGAGCAGAACAATAGACACACGTAAGGCAGGTCAGACGCACGTGTATCTGGGGGTTGCGAGATAGGGCAGTACCTACGAGGTGCTAGGAGTCACGCCCAACCGACAACA
>JASAOM010000921.1:0-31450 GCA_030849085.1 Borovskyia barvae | reverse complement strand
AGCTAGGAGGGTACGGGCCCGTAATACCCGGGTTGCCGCTCACATCGATCAGGGTCAAAGGGAGCCTGGTGGCATTCACTGGTGACGTCAAATCTGGTAAAGGCCCCTCCAGCATCATGCCAGAGAAGTTCAGCTCCACCCCGTCCGTCCAGCAGCTCACACCGGCGACGCTGCAGTACGTGCCACTCCAGAAAAGTCCCCAGCGTTCACCGAGCATGGGAAAATTTGCCGGCCAGAAGGCAAGGAAGCTTTGCATGTCACTGTTCTCCTCTGCGGTGTAGCAGCTGGTGCTATTCGCGCACCGCATCCGTGCACCGGGACTTCCACCCACAGCAGCAGCACCGACACGTACGTCGCCCACGGCCCGCGTACCTCGCACGTGCTGAAGCTCTGGAGCACTCACAATCAGCACGAGCAGGCAGCAGAGCGCACACGCGTTACGAAGACGGGGGAAGGGGATCGACATGGTGAGGCACCGAATAGACAAGAGGCGTACAGACGAGGATCTGCGCAAGCAACGGCAACGATGAAAAACTGCAGGAAGAGGGTGATGGGGCGATAGGAGGGTGTAAAGGAAGTGAAGGGAAGGATGTCGTGGTAGTGGAGGTCTGAGGGGGGGCAGAAGATAGCGAATGGCTGAGCTGCAGAGGGGAGGGGAATAACGTGGCGAGATGAGCGGGTGGGGCGAGCTGACCGCAACACCCCCATCCCAGCGAGGAGAGAGAGAGAGTGGAGGGGAGAAGACGGAGGTGATACGTTGTGGCGAGAGGGAAGGCGTAGAGGGAATAGGGAGGGATGAAGTGCTGAAATGGAGGAGACGAGGGAGAACAGCGGACCGTTACCGTAGCTACACCACTGCCGTATGACACTACATACTGTCCATCACATCCACAAGTGATCTCGCGATTCGGCACAGCTACCGGTGCTCAGCATTGGAGCACCAGAGAAGTCAGATAGCTGACTCGACCACAACATCTCTGGGTGGCCCCGGTACTCGGCACCGTCGGCCACCCCTCCCCATGACATCGTCGCCACTAAAGGGGCGAGGCGACAGGCCCATTCGAGGTGAAGCGGCTTCGCAGCGGCGGATGGGGTATATGCGCAGAAGCATGCAAAGAGACATCCTCCGGTGTGGGCCAGCAGTGTCACCCCTCGCGATTCGTGCCGTCATCTGCCACGATGCGTAGGAAGAGGAGCCCTCATGCTGGTGGGAGAGTCGGCCATGCGTCGGGAAGAGAATCCGTGAAGCTGGCGCCAGCAAGCCGTATAGCCTAACGCGATGATGAGGGGAGGGGAACAATGGGAAAGCGGGAAGGTCGACCGCCCGACATCTGAAGTGGGAGCCGCGCCATCACCACGTAACCGGCCGTTTTTGTTCCTGAGAGGCGTTCCCAATGCACCGGTATGCGCCTTGAGAGAGAGCCTCCCGTCAGAGATATTTTACCAACCTCTATATATATTCTGTATCTCTCGATAGCGTTTCTCCTTTCGAGGTGTGAAGTGGCAGGGTCAAAGTAGAGTCGGAGTGTAAGAGGAGGAAGGAAATGGAGGGGGGGGCGTTGATGGGCATTCACGGATGCTCTTCTTAAGAAGTGAAGCGCGAAGGGTGAGTTCAGTGGGCTGATCGGAGAGTCTCGAGAAATCGCCTCTCACGAAGGGCAGCGAATGCCGTTCGCTCCCTTGTCTGCGGACGTTCCTCGACAGGAGCGCCACTTTGGGCCACGCCGCGCATCCTCGTCCGACGGCTTACCGGGCAGGCCCTCAGAAGAGCTCGCCTGAATCGGAGGGGGAGAAACACCTCTCACGCATGGCACATCGAGTGACGGCTCGTCCTTGATAGGCCAGCTTTCGCGCAGAGCGAGCGAGTCCCACCTTAATTCAAAAAACTGAGCCTTTTTCGCGTGCTTCATAAAAAACACCGAACGTGAGAGAGAGAGAGAGAGAGGTGAAAGTCATGGGAAACCAGAGGAAAAAATGTTCATCTATGGGGGGTGCCGGGATGCATCAGCGAGAGCTGAAGTACCTCTGCACGCCGTTGTCGGCATCTACGCATAGCCGTACAGGATGTGGCCACGCTTGCGCAGCGCGTTCACGACATCTGACGCCGTCACGGTCTTCTTGCGTGCGTACTCCGTGTACGCCGTGCTGGAGCGGACGATGTCCTCCACGTACGCCTTCAGCACACGGCGGATCTCCTCGTAAATCTCGCTGGAGATGCGCTTCACGCCACCACGGCGGGCCATGCGGCGGATGGAGCCGCGGGTTATGCCGCGGATGTTGTCCCGCAGCACCTTCTTCTGGCGCTTCTGGCTGCCCTTGGCATCAGCGGAGCGTTTCCCCTTGGCCATTGTGATGCGGGGTGTGGTGGTGGTGGCGGCGGTGATGGTGGTGGGTGAGTGAAGACAGACGATGCGCACTGTCGAGAGGGAAGTCGGCTTAGAAAAAGAAATCGAGAAAAGCGGCGGGGTGAAGAATTGGAGGAGTTCATGTTGTGTTTTGAGGGAAGACAACGGGAGAAGCGAACGATGATGCAGAGCGGAAACAAAAAAAAGAAAACAGAAATGGGGAAGAAGAAGAGAGACAGAGAGAGAGGAGGTGACACCAGAAGGAGCGATAGTGCCCCTTAACAAACAGAACGTGGACGGTATTGTTGGCATCCCCAATGCCTCAAGTACCGCGTGCGGTGCAACCCGCGGAGAAAAGTCTGCGAGGAAGTGAGGCGGAGAGGGGTTATGGCGAGCCGCCAAAAAGAAAGAAAAGGGAAGAGTCCATGCAGGGGTGGAGGAGGTCTCAGGGCAGTAGCAGAAAGAGAGGGCAAGAGACCTGCACTAAACTCCTTCCCTACCAGCAGTTTCACTCGCCCGTCAAGCAGATTCGATCGTTTTGCTTCTCCCCGCCCCCCACCCCTCTCCTTCCCTCAGCCACCACCCTCAACACAACTGCAACTTGGTGAGCTGAGGAGAAACAAGAGCACACACCTGAAATTCCGTGGTGTGGCGCACTTTTCTGAGGTTGATGTTGGCATTTTTATGTTTCTTCCGGGTGTGCTTCCCCCCTGTCATGCAGTACTGCGTTATTGTGCTGTTCCTCATCATGTGAGCTCCCACCGAGTGCGCGTGATACATGGTCATTGACATGAAAAAGGGAGGGAGAGGAGAAGTAAAATAAGAGAGGCACCAGCATCCACCTTACACGCACCTACAGAGTGGATAGACGGAGGTGCGTTGTGTACAAGATGTGCGCGGCTTCAAGGCTTTCGGAGACTCTCAAAAGGAGCACGCAAAGGAACAGGAGAGGGAGCAGAGGAGCCCTCCAGCTGAAATTTATCGGAAGGAAACACAAAGAAAGAGACCGGGGGAACGGCCGCGTCGTTGTCTCCCCTTCCCCCTCCCCTTCTTCCTCTTTTATTTTGGGGGAGGAGGGGGGCGCATTTCTCACGAAACAAAATAAACATCTCGCGCGCACGAACGCCGCGAGTCACTCGTTGAGAAGATCCTGGGGCACAGGAGGCGAAGGAAAAGGGCGAGCGGCATATAGGAAATTGAAGTCTGCACACAGACGAAGTAAGAAAGGGTTGTCCCTCAACAACGGAACCCCAACGTGGGGAGGGAGAGAGAGGGAGAGAGAGGGAGCAGGAGAGAAGCAGTGTGTAAGTGAACGGGATGGGGACGTACCAAGCAGCGGACCCGAAGAAGAAGGGGAGGAGGGGAAAAGGGGCACATTGTTTGCACCCCATTCCGCATTCTTCAGCATAGATGATGAAATACGGGTCGTGCCGATCATTCATCGTCTGCGCAAGAGACGGAAGTCCTGTTTCAAAAAATAAATAAGCAGAACAGGAAAGGGAAGAGAGAATGCGAGGCGAGACCCGCTGTCGCACCCAAAGGGAGGGAGGGTGAGAGAGGGAGAGAGGGAGAGAGTTACAGAACGGCGCTGTCGTCAGCGCTGGTAAGACGTTCGCTTTTCTTCTCACGGGTGGTGCCGGCAGCCGTCCGCCACGATTCGCCCGTGATGCAGGTGTGGCAATACACATTTGTACGTGCGTGCCCGCATGCGCGGTGACTATTTTTGGAATAGGCAGTACGTCCTCCATTACTGAGGGGGAAATGGAGTGGGGGGATGGAGGTCGTCCAGGCCGGGACGTGTCGGTGTCGTCGCATGACACGCAACGGGAGGGGCCTCTCTCCGGGTAGGTCGAGAGGTACCGTCACGCACCGACGAATAGGAGAGGGGCCAAGCGGGAGTGCAGTGCCACCTAGAATGCGGTGAGAAGGAAAATTTGATGACGGAGCTGCACGCCGCGCCCCTGCAGAGCAGCGCATTCTCCCTCGAAACTTCGGCTGGAGAAGCGAGTGCCGCCAATGCCGAGGCTCCGGAGGTGAAGACACCCCGTCAGCGGAGCCAGAGTGGTGACGCGGACGCACAAGTGAATGTGCAAGCGCGATAAACGATGGGAGTTGCTCACGGCGAGCAGAGCAGCATCGTCGAACGCGGTATCGCATGCGTGGAGCTCCTCCAGGAGAGGAAGATGGCGAAGCGAAGTAAAGTCATCCACTGCGTGGCAACCGTTGATCACGAGCACTCGAAGGTGGGAGAGCGCTGTGCAGATTTCCTTCAGATCTACCCCTCTTACGGCAGAGTAAGAGAGGTTGAGCTCCTCGAGAAGAGAAAGCCGCGAGAGCGGACTGAAGTTCTCAGCAGCGGAGCAGCAACTCACGTTGAGGCACCTCAACACTGCGCAACGCGCCACGGAGGCCACACCAAGGTCGTCTACCCACGTATCATGCACATCGAGCTCTCGAAGCGCTAGGGCCTCCGCCAGTGGCGTGAAGTCATGGATCGCGCGGCACGAGTGTATATCAAGCTCCTCGAGCATCGGTAGGGCGCAGATGCGAACTAGATCGAAATGCCCGAGTCGCGTATGCGCCACGGTCAGCGTTCCAAGCTGCGTCAGTCGCGCGAGAGGCGAAAAGTCTGTCAGGGTGCCGCAACTGGACAACATTGCACACACAAGATGCGGGCAGCCACTGCACAGCTCCCGAAGTCCCCCATTATCAAGTCGCGTATATGACAAATTCAGTTGTGTGAGGCACGTCAAGGACGCCAGGGGCGTGAACCGGTCGATACCGCTGCAGCTGCTCAGAGAGAGAAAGCGCACACGGCGGCAGTGAGACACCGCTTCCACCGTATCGTTCGTGGCCCCCGTCCCACTGAGGTCCAACTCCTCGATTTCTGAGAGGTTCTGCAGCGGAAAGCGCTTTACCAGATGATAATCACCGATGACAAGCTTGCGTAATCCCCGCAGCACCGAGCGCAGCTCATCGGTGATTATCATCATCGCCGGCAGTTCACTGGAGGTCGGCAAGACGGTGGTGTTCTTCATTAGCAGCTCCCGCAGATGCACAAGTCGGGATAGAGCACCAAGACTGGAGATGCGGTTGTGGAAGTCATCACGGGCGTTGAGGTTCAAGGTTCGAACGGTCGATGCGCACTGCGGCACTCGGGCAACGAGGTCGACCAAGGTTTCCAAGTGTGCCCCTACACAGAAGAAGACACTGCTGAGGGAATAAGGCTGCAAGGTCAGCTGGCTTTGTGCCCGGGATATCCACCACGCGGCATACTCTAGTTGCGGCGCATCCACTACCACCGCCGTTCGCTTCATGGTGTAGGGGTCGAGTCGAAGCATCGGCACCTTCATGTGCACGGCAGCAGCAGCGTCGTTTGTGAACTCGGTGGAGGCGGCCACCTCACCTGCCAGGCGAGCGGTAGGCGAGACACATGAAAACGCCAGCGGCATCGAGCAGACCGGTAAGAAGTGGGCGATGGCGACGAGGCCGCCAAGCGAACACGCTGTCGAAGTCATCTTCGAAAGAATCGGGTGTATGTGTCTGTATGTGTGCTCTTTTCTTCGATGAGCCCCCTCCTTTCCTTCCCCTTTCCCCTCGATTTGGTGTGCGGGTGTGCAGATGTGGAGAGACACCGTCCGTGCATCAGCGCATCATCTTGCGAAACCCCATGTTCGACCCCTCCTGATGGTCGGTTAAAGCGGTTTGGTAGAGGACAGGGAAAGCGAAGAAAGAGAAGAGGGGGAGAAGATGAGTGAAGAAGAGAGCACACTTCGACTTCGCCTCTTGAGAACACGTGCGACCTCCTCCCTCCCTCTCTCCCTCCACGATGATTCGACGACGAACCAAAACCGCAACAGATGCCCCCCCTGTCCCAACGACAAAGAAGCGAATGAAAAGAGAGAAGTACGGAGGGGTCACGAATGTGCAAAAAAAAAAAATTGAAGAACAGAAACGAAACCAGAAGAAGAGTTTCGGTGTGCACCTCTGCATGTATAAATATATATATATATATATATATATATAAAGAGAGAGAGGGAAAGAGATGCGAAAGTCTTCACCGTGTGAAAGAGTGAGGTCGAGAAAGAAGGAGGCACTTGGCTGTGTGAGAGAGGAAGCGGAGGCACGCTACTCTCTCCTCTCCTCTCCTTCGCCCTTTTTCTTTCCTGCTCACCTCCCCCACACCAACCCACACTCCTCCCTCGCCCTCTCCTACAAAGCGCTGCAGCACCCATCAGAGGCCATGACGAGGTGCGCGATGAAGTCGAAGAGAGGGGGCGAAGCGAAGTGCGGCCCCCGTCGCACCTGCATAACCGCAGGGGGGGAAAGGGGGAAGGGGGAAAGAGAGGACGGGCAGGATGAGTTCAAGGCCGCCTGATCTTGGTACGGAGAGGGAGAGAAAAAGTTCTCCGAACGTGTGGTGAATACCTCTTCATCCTGTACGAATATTCTTTTTCCAGCGGTTTGTCTTTATCTTTATGGTTCTTTGATTTCGTTACCATTTCGCAGGCGTACAGCACAGCCAAACTGAGAAGAGACAGACAGACAGACAGAGAAAGATGCGTAAGGGCGACACGGTGCATCAAAAACACAAACAACAGTGCAGAAGTGGGAGAGAGGAGCCGAAGAAAACAGCGACGAAGAGAAAAAGTGGGAAGGAAGCTGAAGGGGGAGTGAAGAGATGTGAATCAATTTATATATATATAGCTTCGATTGCTACGACAAAACCTCCTCCCCCCGCGTATTCACAAAAATATAAAGGCACGCGCACGCCCAAAAACGGTGTAGAAAGAAAAAGCACGCAAGAGAGGAGAGGGAGAGCACACAGACACGCACAGACACGCACGGAGATACAGCAAATACGGCGTGAGAGCCACCCGACACACAACAGGGATAAACAGGAAGGAAAGATACATTCGCTCGCAAATAGAAGCAGCAAGGGAGGGGGGGAGCCACCGCACCGTCGGTGGTGCATACGCTAAAGAAGAAGAGCATTTTTTCCTTCCCCTACACATCCGTACTCACGACGTGTGCGTGTGTGTGTGTGTTGGGTTGGTTAGCTGGTTCCTTTATTGCGCTCCTTCATTCTCTCGACTCCCCTCCCTCTCTCACCCGTGGCTCTCCCCTCATATACGTATACATATAAATACATATATATATATATATATATATCGGTATAGGGTGGAGATGAACAGAAACGGTGCACGCAAAGAAAAAAAGGGAAGCGGGAGGGAAAAAATGGCCCCACCTCCCGGTGTCATACAGAATTCGGGGGCAGTAGGCCCCACCTAAAGAAATGCGGATGAGAGAAATTCATCAGACGGTGAAGGATGCAGCACCGCTCGAGTGCAAAAGCCGTCCTCCACCCTCTTCCTTTTAAGATGGCTTCCACACACACACACACACACGGCAGGAAGAGAGGAACAGTGTTGGTGCATTCCTGTGCGCACAGTCTTCGTCGCACCTCGCAATGCCTCCCTCCCCCATCTCCCTTCTCCGTTCCGAGGGAATCGCGACAGAAAGAACAAGCCGCATCGGAGAAAACGAAAGGGAGAGAGAAGAAGGGAAGCATGAGGAGGACAGGAAAGGAAGATGGCGTAGCGGAGAGGAGGAAGCGAGGCATGAGGCTGGGAGTCCCATGTAGCGCTTTATCATCCCCGCACGTTGGCCGACAGGAAAAGCATCGCACAGGCGGCAGGCGAGCAGGATGTGTGTGTGCGCGCAGAAGGGAGGGGGGGGGGGGGCTCACCGGTAACAGCGAGAGTTCTCACCTCTCTTTTCCCGCGTTCTCTCGCGTACCTTCCTCACTTCCTCCACTTTTGCCTCCTATGATTTCTTCTTACTTTACGGATGGTGTGTGTGTGTGTGTGTGTGTGAGTGTGTGTGCACGTTTCTTTCTCTTCTTCTCATGAGTTTGACTTACCTTGCTGCCTCACTTACATCCCCACCACCACCGAGTACGGACACCACCGAAACTCCTCCTCCACCCTCTTTTCTGCATCGGTGTGTATGCTCTCAGCCGCCCCGCAGTCCACCCACTCGCACGCCGGCAGCACCGCATAAACAACAAGGATGGAAGAAGCAACGAACATCACAGAAAAAACCGCCCACTGACCACCGTTACGTGCGCGCTTGCACCGAAGAGAGAACCTGCCGCACGATAGGAGGGAAGCAGAGTGGGAGCAGTGTTGCGGCGTCGTAGAGCACGAGGAGGCATTATGAAAATCTCAGACAGCACATGGAAAAGAAGGAGAAAAGGACGAACGCTGAGGAGACGCGCCAACCCTCCTCACGATGGAAGAGGGAGAGAGAGCGAGTACAGGGGAGAGAAGCTGTCGATGCGAACACAGTGGACAAAAGGGATAAGGGAGCACAGAACACGCAAAAGCAGTCCTGAGAAAGGGAAGAGAGGCACATGCATGGCAGCAGTAAGTGGCTACCACCACGTCGTACAGGTGAGAGGATGTCTACGATCGCAGCTGGATGAAACCGGGGGGCAGGACTCTGCCACTTCATCGACCTTTTTCTCACTCTCTCTATCTCTCTCTGTACTCCCTCGCGAGGCACACATAGACATAGAGATGGTTTGCAACCACAGCATCGCCGCCCTCTCTTCCCTTTACCATTTCATCAGACGTTTTAGCTCCACTTCCTTTGAACAAAAATGCATACGTAGAGGCAGCATCGGTAGTGAGTGGATGGGTTGTGGGGTGTGCGGTGTGCTCATGCGTTCTTCCTCACTCCTTCACACACACGTACCTCTCTCTCTCCTCCTGCCTTCCCCACCCGACCCCACCGCCTGCCAAAAAGAAAAGGGAGAAAAGAGAGAGAAGGCTCCCTTGAAGGGAGATCGAGACGGGCCCAAAGGACAATAAAGATAATAAAATTTTTGGAGAGCTTCGTCGACTTCGTTGTCACATCTCCCATCACCACCACCACCACCACCGTCCCACCTCCTCCTGTAGCGACGGCCCATCTACGAAAAGTGAGGAGAGAAGGGTGAGGGGAAGAGACAGCGAAGAGAGGGAACAGGAAGCGCGTATGTCACGCACCAACGGACACGCATCAATACACACTTGCTGCACCGCCCCAAGCATTTATGAAAATGTGCACGAAGACAAAAATAGCCACGATCGAGGTACAACGAAGTGAAAGAGGCGGAAGATGGAGGCTGCCCAGGGCGGCCCAGTGTTGCGTCTCTGCCAGAAGGCTATCCACATCTCTCGCCACGACCGCAACCACCTCCGCTGAGCCGTGGCATCGGCAAGCATGAACACACACATGACCACTTCCTATCGCAAGAAGGACACACACACACGCCCTTATCCACTTGAAGCTCCCTCAGCCTCCGGCCTCTCTCTTCTCACGACTTCATCGGATTCTTCTTTTTTTTCCATGTTCGTGAGGTTGGCGATTCCGTCGACGAGGGAGAGGGACGGGGGGGGGGGGGGGGGGGGGGCAAACCAAACCAATAAAAAAAAAAAAACAAAAAAAAAAAAAAGCAAAGCCCGCCGCACCAAGAAACCCCCCCCCGCGCCCCCCCCGCGCCCCCCCCCGCGCCCCCCCGCGCGCCCGGGCGCCCACAGCGGAAGCTCAAAACAGTACGACACAAGAACAAGCGAAGGAAAGCGGGCACCGGCATTTCCACCGTGCGCACAACCCGCTCCACAACAAAGAAAAGAGAGTTCTCCCTCCTTTCCTCGATGAAAAGGCTGATGAGGGACACACTTACACGCACACACCAAAAACCAAAGTGTCAACAAAAATAAATTTTAAGGGAATAGAGAGAGAGGCAACTGTTCAGATGCGCAACAGAAGAGCGTCATCTTCGGCCACGCCTCCATTATGTCAGAGGCATCGTGACAGCGGTGAGGATCGCATTGACTTTGGGGCGTTGTGCGAGCATATAAATATCTTGCGTGTGTGGGCGTGGGTGTGGGTGTGTGTGAGAGAGAGGAGCAAAAAAAAAAAACGAATGGGCGAGCACACCGTAGGAGGTCGCGCTCATCGCTCATGAAGTTGTCAACTTTGCGATCTGCTGGAGAAAATTGTTAGCGCCTCTCTCTCCCTCTCCCACCCACCCCCTATCGTTCCTCCTGCCGCTATGTTGGTTAGCCTGCTGACGAGCGATTCAAGTCTCGTGAGGATAGATAGGTTTGTATGCTACTATATACGTATCATAGACCTACTATTGTCACACACACGCACACACACCCTCTGCTTCTTTATCCCTACCACAGCAAAAGAGCATTCATCATGCAGCGTTCTCTTTCGCTTCGGATAACATGGGGTTGCGCTTGATAGTCCAAAGCTTGAGGTTGCAGTCCAGAGATGAGGTCAGCAGCTTGTCGTTCTTCAGGTCCATGTGATACACGGTGCTGTCGTGGCCCGTGATGGTCTCCACGTGCGTGCCATCCTCCGTTCGCCAAATCTTCACGCTCCAGTCGCGGGCCGAAGAAAAAATGTACTTGTCGTCCTCCGAGAAGATGGCGTGGTGCACAGACGTCTTGTGCCCATCCATCGAGCGCAGACGCGTACCGGTGGCCACCTCCCACAGAATAAGCTCGTAGTCCATGCTGCCACTGACGATGTAAAGATCGTTGTGGGAGTACGCTACCGTCCAGACAGTGCCGATGTGCCCGACCAGAGACTTCACCTCCTTCCCTGCATTCCAATCCCAAATCTTGATGATGCGATCATCGCTGCCGGAGACGACGTACTTCCCCTTGTCCGAGTTGCTGAACCCGCACGAGAAGACGGCGAGGGTGTGGCCCTTCAACGTGATCAGTTTTGAGTGGGTTTCCGCGTTCCAGACTCGCACCGTGTGATCGCACGATCCGGACACGATGTACTCGCCCGTCGGATTGTACTTGACGCAGTACACCTTGTCCTCATGGCCCTTCAGCGTCGTCACCTTGCTGAAGGAGCTCGTGTTCCACAGCTTGATGGTGCGGTCATCGGAAGACGAGGCTACGCGGTTGCCTTTGGGGGAGAAGTCACAGGATAGCACAAACCCGTTGTGGCCCCCTTTCATGACGGTGCAACTCCCAGTCCGCACGTTCCACACGCGCACCGAGTGGTCGCGGCTGGCCGTGGCGAACAGGTCTCCCTTGGAGGAGAAGGCGCAGCAGTAGACCGCCAGGGTATGCCCCGAGTACGTCCGCTCTGCTGTCACCATGAGCTCCCCATTGGAGTAGGCAACAGCCTTTGGCACGCCAGTCGCAGTCGAGCCGGCGCTCTGCTGTCGATTCTCCGTGAGTTGATCATCAACGACCTTTGGGCGGCTATCGGAGTTGGAGCAGATGAGGCGGATCTTTTTGGGATCCCCTTGCATGACCAGCTCCAGGTACATCGCCAGAACGTCGTCGTCGTCCACCTCAATCACGTCCTCGTCCTCGTAGAAGGAGAGCGTCATCTTGCGACCGAATTTCTTCTCCACTATCGCGAGAAAATCCTCGAACGTCATCGTGGCCGTGGCGTGGATAAGCTTCGTAGCCGTCGTGTTGGCCTCCTGGAGATACACAGGGATTTTGCCCGACGTGCGGGCCGTCAAGGCCAGTTCGGCGTTCTCGTCGGCCTCGTTGCGTGACTTCGGGCCTTCGCGCAGAAGGGCGCCCACATCGGGGGGCGGTTGCTCCAGTACCTGTCTGATGAAGTCATCCAAGTCGTGTCGCTCCTTCGCCGACATACCTTCGATGTCGGTGACGGCGCTGTACGAAGCGTTGGTGGTATTCCTTTCGTTGGTCTCTTGCCTCGCCGTCGCCAGCGGAGCGGTGACCTCACCAGCCGCGTCGTGGTGCTTCGGCTTTGCCTTCGCCTTCTTGCTCTCCTGTAGGGCCTGTATCGCATCCCAAATCTCCTCGTTCGTGGCACCGTCGTCTGGGAGGTTGTTGCGGTACGTCTCCACCGCGATAGTCTGCGAGAGATCCTTCTGTTTGGAGAGCAGCTGCAGAACTGCGTTGCGCTTCCCACTGGGTAGGCCCTGATAAGAGAGCTGTTTGCCGCGGTAACTTAGGAATAGCTTCTGCGGCTTCTCCGGCTCCTCCGCGGCAGTGGAGCGGGGAGAAGCCGTCGTGGGGGAAGCGCTTGTTCTCGGTGAGACGCTAGACCTAGGAGCAGCACCAACTCTTGGAGTGCCGTTCGAACCCTGCGTGCGAGCCTTCTTCTCCTCGCGTGCTGTCTTGGCCTCCTTGTACAGGTCCATCACCTGTTCGTCCGTGAAGGAAGTCTGACTGTCGATATTCTCACGAAACACACCGATCACCACATCGTCACTGACACCCATCTTGGTGAGGATGTCCATGAGGTCTCTCGGTCGTCGCTCGGGGTGGCCCTCGTAGGAGATTGTTTTCCCCGTAACGCGGAAGCTTAATTTCTCCTTCGCCATCGCTGCTTCCTTGCTGCTGCTGATCTTTTTTTTTCGTTCCCTCTTCTTTTCTCACTGGTGCTGCGGCTCTGATATTTTTTCTTTGCTTACGGATGATTAGGGGGGAGGGCAGCAAGAGGAGAGAGAAGTGGAAGATCCACGCCAGCAACAAAAAACTTGATGGGAGGCGGTCCAGGACAGAAGTCTAAATCAAAGCGCAGGAAGAGGGGAGAGAGAGAGAGAGAGGTGGGGGGGGAAGGGAGAAGACGAGCGAGGTTCAACGTCGATATGTGCGTCTATCTCTGTGTGTGAAAGGCAACTCTACTATACAAACAGCGCTGCGATCTGATCGCTGGCCTCCTACACCGTACCTAACCGTCACCGGCAGTGGCCCACCCCGCAGGTGCGGTGCGACGGAGAGGTGAAGAGAAGGAAGGGGGGGGGGGTACAAAGTCACTTTGGCAAACAACGTGAAGAAGAAACAGAGAAGGGACAGAGCAAGCGAGAGGAAAAGGAATTATAGGTTCCCACCGCGAGAATGGAGGGAGGGGAGGGTGGAGAAGGGGTTTGCGCTGGGGGAGGGGGGGAGCCAACAACGTGTGGAGGTACGTGGAAGAGTGAGCGCGCGTGTGAGTGAGAGAGTGAGAGAATTAGCTCACGGAACTCGGACAATCTAACAGCAAAAGACAAGGGAAGAGAAGGAAGAGAGAACGTGCAAGACCAGCGTAAGCGAAGCGAGGAACGCAAGCAAGGAGTGTCCGCTTATAAGAATATATTTTTGAAGCGACGGAGGAGAGAGAGGGGGGCAGAAAAGTGGACCAGCCACACACACACACCATGCGCCTCTCTCTCTCTCTCTCTCCCCCCTCCGCCCTTTTCTCTTAGCCACCTCTCTCCATTCTACTTTTTTCCTTTTATGGTGGATGTACGCTCAACGTGGAAGGATGGCCCACAGGCCACCACCCCAACAGAAGGAGCTGAAGCAAACGATAGCATTCGGTTCTCCCCTGCCCAAAAGAACACATTGCGAACCAGTACGATCGGATATGCATAAGAGGCTGACGAAGTGCAGGAGGGAGGGGGAGAGGCAGGAAGGAAGCAGGGGGAAGGCAGAGACGCTCTCACTCATTCTCCCTCTCCCTCTCACCCGCTCGCCCACCCCACGCACACGCGGGCATGCACTACGATGCAACGGACCTACACGCCCAGCTGCCCTACGAAAGGTCCGAGAAGCATCTTCTCCACCTTCTTTTCTCGCTTCTGATGTTGTTGCCTTCGTCATAAAGAAGCGTCACACACCACCGACCCATGCCACTACCTCACCACCCTCTCCAGCCCTTGTCCCTCTCCCTTCGTCCCTCCATCCCTGGGGTATAGGCCGACGCTGCGGTACTCTCGGAAAAGACGTCCCAAAGAGCAAAAGCATAAAAGCAGAGGGAAAAGCGATAGCGCACCGAGTCGTCTTCCCCTCTCTCTTATGTTGTCGCACGCAACGCCAAGCAAGGAAGGAAGAAATCCTTTTGAGAAGACGGAAGAAGCGGTGCAGATAAGGGGCACAGCGACCCACAAGGAGGGAGGTCGCATCAGCATGCCCAGCAGCAGAGTTTGACCCCGACACCCATCGACCCAAACACACACATGCCCACGATGGCTTACCCACTAGGCTTCAAAGCTACTGTCAGCGCTGATGTCTCGGAGCACCTCCAGAAGCTCGGGACTCTTGAAGGATTCTCGGTACTGCAGTAGTTCTTTTCGTGTCACCCACGCATGGTCCTTCAGTTTGGGCTCGTACAACTCGAATCGGGGGCGGCCGGCCAAGTAGGTGGCGGCATAGATGAACAGCCTTGTGTTCTCGTCCCTAACCAGCACCGTGCCCTGCGGAGCGTTCGACCACACGTAGCAGTCGAGGCCATCCCTATTCTGCTGTGAGATCGTCCGATCCACCGTCATGCGAAGAGACTCCGTGTCGCTACGCGCGGACTGCGGGATCGTCCACGCCCCCGTCGCCTCTTCCTGCACGATAAGATACAGAAAATCATCGAGTTTGCGATGAAGAGAGTGGCGCGGCGGTGGTGCGTCCGCTAGCGCATCCGGTCTCCACAAATCCTTGGCAGTGACGCGCTTCTCTGGGGTGTATCGTTGCAGCACGACCTTGACGGCGTCTTGATAAAGCTCCAGTCCGAAGAAATCCCCTTTGACTTGGTTGACATCCGAGCGATTCTGAATGTCCAGCGTGTGGCCGCGGCTGGCGAAAAATGCGGTCGCTGTCTCGGCTGTCTCGTGGCGGCTGTAGCGCTGCTGCTCACGCTCGAGAATATAGCTCAGCTCGATCTCTAAAGGATGTGGTGTGTGTTTTACAACTTGATTGCGGTGCAGTAAGACGCCTACGTGTACCCGCTGCGTCGTTGGGCCGTCATGGACGTGCACCTGTGGGAGGACCGGCGTGCGATGTTGGGAGTGAAAGCGGCGGTTGGGGAAGAACAGGGAGGTCAGCACTGGTTGGGTTGACCGACTCTGTCGCCGGAGCAGGACCCAACGTAACATCATGCTGCAGGTGTGGGATACCTTTGTGTGTGTACTGTGTGCGTCAGAGAGAGAGAGAGAGAGAGACAGACAGAGAGACAGAGATCGTTTGGACCGCTTCATCTCCTCCTCCTCCTCCTCCTCGACCAACATAGGAGACGGTGTACGGTGAGGAAAGGCCGACGGAAAGGGAAGGAGCAAAAGGGGGAGCGCAGATGTCCTGTTCTACGCCACTCGCGGCTCCTTTGCGGCCCAACTCTTTCCGGCACACTCACAGATCTACATTTTCTTTCGGGGGGAAGAGCCGCGAAAGAAGAGCCGGAGAGGGTAGAAAGAGAGCAGGCACCCGGTGCACGGAGAGGGCCGGGTGCGAGGAAGAAGGCAGAGAAAAGAAGCGTCAACGTGCATAACGATAGAGCAGAAAGAGAGATCCGCGGTTGAGTGCGCGCAGCCGGAAGGGGAGCCACACGTCGGCATGGAGAGGAAGGGAAGGGGGCAGAGAGAGAAAGGTGCAAGAGCGAAGCTGCTTCAAGCTCCTTGTAACGATGAAGAACGAACGGGAGAGATGGAGGAACTGACACGGGGCCGAGTGCGCTTTCGCTACTCCGTTTGCTCGTGGTGCTGCTCCGTCACTGGCGACCCCATTACATGCGGTACGGCAGCCTCCACCATCTTCACGCGATCCTCCACGGCGGCGAGCCGTCGAACCACGTCGTCGAACGCAGCAGCGACCGTATGCTCCATCATCATGAGGCGCTGCTGCAACGCAAAAAGGGCGCTGACGATCGAACGGTTGGAACCGGTGGTTGTGGGGTCGGTGCATGCGACGTCACCGCCCGAAATGGATCCAGCTGCGCTCCCCGCAGTTGGCATGGGCGAGGGTGAAGGGGACGGCGGTGCGCACAGCACAATGTGCACGATGGCGACGGCCACGCACGTCTTGGGAGAACGCCCGAAGAGTTTGATGCGATACACGTGCTGCGGGGGGAAGAGCACCGCACTACCACCACCACCACCGTGGCAGAGAAAATGTGCATGAAGGGACGACGCGGGGTTTGACAGCTGCGCTTCTTGCGTCAGTAGCGGTATCGATGGGGCCCCCTCCCCCTCTTCCCCTTTATGAATCTCCACGATGCGGGCATTCGCAACCAGACAGAAGGCTGCCACGCCCACCTGCCGCACCCGGAGTTCCAGCCACGGTGCCCCAGAGCCGTTGGAGCAGGTCACGAACGGAGTTGGAGGAGACGCCAAAGCCACATGCACAGACTCCTCCGCCATCTCCATGCCATGCTCTTGGTAGGAGGAGTATCGCACACGGCTGTGCAGAGCTTCTGCATCGCCCCAGCTGCACCCCAGTTCACAGCGCTCCTGCTCGTCTGCCATTCCTGCTCAACGCCTCACCGGGTGTACGGGCGATCACCGAGCGAGATTATGTACAAAAGTACAAACTTCCGCTCGGGGATGTGCTGCCAGCTGCCGTGCCGCTCTCCCACCGAACAAACAGTGCACGAAGGAGAAAGAGAGAGAGGGGGGCACTCCCTCTTCGCTTTAGAGATATAGAAGAAGAGAGGTGGGTAGAGAGCGCTCTCCTTTTTGTGTGTGAGCGGCGTCTTCTTCGGAACCCCACCCCCGTCCTCGCCAACACTCCACCTCGTAAATCGAAGGAAAGAAGCAGCGAGAGGGTTCTTCACCGCTGCACACACACACACACACACACACATCAAGGCGTGCATACAAGATAGCAGAAATAGAAAACAACAGCAACAGCGCCGGAGTACATCCGTTTCGTGAGTGAAAGGAGGAGGGGGGGGGGGGGGCGGTGAGCAGTCAAAGAGTGGATGTACAAGAGAAAACGAGAGAGGTTCGCGAGAAGGTAGCAGCACACGAGTGTCGACGTTGGAGAGACGAAGCGGGACGCCACATAAAATGTGTCCCACGACAGGAAAGAGGGGGGGGGTATGCTGCCAACCCCTTTCGCAAAAGGGGTTAGCGAGAGATCAAAAGGGGGGGCAGAGATAGCGCACACCTCCAAAGAGAAAAAATATGATGTGTTGCCCGGCTGCACAGTTCTGTGCTGTGCCACACAGGCGAGCAAACAGAGACAGATGCATAGAGACACACACGGACACAGGTGTCTGAGCGAGGCTTCGGGGCCACCATTTTCTTTTCGGTTGTAGAACGTTCCCTCTCTTCCTCTCTTCTTTTTTATTCTTTTTTGCGTTTCCGTTACCCTTGCCCACAAAACACCCCCCCCTCGCATGACAAGAAGAAATGGGGCAAAGGCGGATGCCGATGTCTGTCACACACAGACACAAAGAGAGAGAGAGAGAGAGAAAGAGAGAGTGATACGCCGGCACTACCGTCGCTTGTACCCCCTTGAGAAAGATGAGAAGGAAAAGGCGACGAAGGAGGGAGTTTACGACGTGATATACATTCGTGTGTGTTTTTGAGTTCCACCTCGGAGAGTACCCATCTTCTCTGCTTCCTCTCTCCCTCTCCCTCTCCCATACTCCATTTGGTGCGTTTGCGGAAGAAAGGATGAAAAGAGAAGAGAGAGGGTGGGGGAGCGTGAGGAAGCAGCGAAGAGGAAAAGAAGGAGAGGCTTCCCCATCGACCCCCTCCTCCTCTTCCTAGCTGTTTCGTGAGAGGTGGTGAGTCCTGCCACCTTCGAGGACTTCCATGTGAAAAAAGGGGGGTGAGAGACCGCGAAGGTGAAGCGAAGAGAGAAAGGCGAAAGGAAAGAGAAAGCGCATGAAGTCATGGATAGAGCATTGTTTTAGAAAAAGAAGGGAGGGAGGAAGGAGAAGATGCGAGACGCCACAGTGGCACCACCGTCCACAGCAGCACGCATGCACATACAAGAGAACGAGAGCCACCCACAAAAAAAAGAAAAGGAGGGGCAAAAACGAAAGTCACGAGTGCGGAGAAGAAAAAAAATTAAAAAGGGAGCGAGGGAAGACCGCCTCTCTGAAAGAAAGTGGTGTGTGTGAGCATTTTTGTTTACTGGAAAGAAAGAAAGGGGAAGATAGGGAGAGAATGGCGGCAAACCAGAGAATGAATAGGAGGAAAAGAAGGAGTGTAGCACTCATCTCCAACTCGTAATGAAACGGCTGCCACCAAACAGCACACAACGGGATACACACACACACACACACACACACGCGACATTTGGTGCCCATCGCACAGCCACGCAGCACCGCTACGACGGAAGCAACACAAACTGTATGGCGGTCGTCCTCTCCTCCCCACCCCCTACTGCCCACCCGTTGCTTTGGTAAAGGAAGAAGATGGAGAGCGTGGTTAGTGCACGGCTGTGCAGGCGTATGTCTCTCTCTTTAGATTTCCTTCTCCCCTTCTTTCCGTCTACCTTCCTTAGGACCCGAATTGTTCGACTCAGGCATGGTGGTCTGCCCTCCCCCCCCCCGCCCCAAGCGCGTGGCGGCCCCTCCGCAGTACGAAAGAGAGGAGGGAGAGAGAGGAGGGAGAGAGAGAAGAATGCAAACGCTAGTTTTATCATTAGTTCGGATGTTCGCGCACTATACGGTAGTGAAAAAATGGGAAGAGAGGGGGGGAGGGGCAGAGGAACCTCACTGCTCCAGCTCCCACGCATGCTTCACACTCCCGACACGTACGCTCGCCCACAACAGCACTAAAAATAAGCAGCCACACACTGGCCTAGCCGCTCACGGATCATGTGCGTAGACTCCGGATGTACCCTCTCTTCATTTCTCGCGTTCTCCCTCTGCCTGCCGCTCTTGCCACCGCACAAGCACGGTAGCGATGGCATCAATGAGGTGAGCTACAACGACGCTAACATAAGTTTTATAGAAAGGGGAGTTGAAAGGAAACCGAGTTTGTTCGGCAGCCACCAAACCATCGGAGAGGGAGGGGGGAGGGGGGGCGAGGGAGAGGGAGAGAAAGGAGCGGAGGACAGATGGGAGAGTCCAGGGTACAATCCCTGCGTAGAATCGCAAGGAGGCGAGGATATCTCCTCGTGTATATACCGCATTATGCTCCCCTTTTCCGTACTTTTTTATTTCAGCTTCGCCTCCGTTGTTCATCACCTCTTCCAGAATGCCGTATATGCTTCTTCCTCCATCGTCTTCTCCCTCCTTCTCTTCCCCTCGCCTCTCCGCTCCGCTGGTGCGCCGGTCTCCCCATGCGAGGGCCGCGACAGGCGGAGCAGGAGTAAGAAGGAGGGGAGAGACGAGGAGCACCATGAAGTTTTTGCCCTTCCCCCTCTCTCCCCACCCCTCCTTTCCCTTCTCAACGAAAGAAAAAAGCGGGAGAGAGAGAGAGAGAGACAAAAAAATTAAAAACTAAATGATGGATGAGACAAACTAAAAAAAAGGAGGGGGGCGCACGGTCCATGTCAGCGGGAAGGGGGGGAGGGGGGAAGGGGGGGGTGGAAGAGACCGCCAATGGGCATCTTCATCAAAAGGGGGGAGGGAGAAAATGTAGCAACTAAGAAGAAGGAGGAAACCCCTCGTAAAAAAAGGAGATGGCGGCGTTGCAGACAACATTTGAAGAGAGGGAGGGGGGAGGTGAGGCTACGCGATCTTTTATCTATTCGCCTATGTTATTATCTTTTTCTCCTCGCTGGCTTCTGCGTTCGTTCCCGTACCGCAACTCCCGGCCTAAAATGTGGGTACGGCATGAAGTACGAAGCATATACATATATGTATACATATGTGTGTGTGTGTATGCGGAGGAAAATGATAAAAGATGTTCGTCGCGGCCAAGAAGAAAAAGGAGGTGGGCGGGAGAGGCGGGCAGGGGAAGCCGGCCTCCCACTGGAAGCGGAGCCGCGGGGAATACGACGAAAATGAAAAGGGGTAGAGCCATGGTGGACAATAAAAAGAGAGAAATAAGTTGGCGCTTGCAAATGGCGATACCAGAAAAAAAAATTATGGATGCGGATCTGCTCAGCCCGTCTGTACTCCCCTCAGTCCCCCCCCCCTGTCTTTGGCGCCCCCTCCCTCTCCCACGGACCTCGAAGCCGACCTCTTCTCGTATATTCCCCTATACATAAACACACACATATATACATAAGAGAGAGAGAGAGAAGAGAGAGAGAGGTAACGGTACGCCAACGTATTCGTATTGCATTTGGAGCACCACCCTAATATATATATATATTGCTCCTGCCACCGAACGGCAGAAGCATCGCATCGACAAGCCCACCCCACACAGAGGGTGCACAAGAGAAGCACCGCCACCATCCAGGGGAGATATACCGCTCCGATCGCTCTTCATTTGCGTTCGTGCATCTCTCTCTTTCTCTCACACCCCTCCACCCAACTATTAGCGGCGTACACCACACGCCACCACCGTTGCCTGTGGAGGACAACCGAGAGAGAGGAGGGGAGAAAGGAGATGCAGCACATACCGATGAAGACAGAACAGCACAAAGGGAACAGAGTAAGTTTTAAAAGGAGTACGAGAAATAAAACCGGAAAAAAAGAGAAGAAAGTGCAGCGTGAAAGGGTGGAGGGGAAGGCGAGGGTCTGGCGGTAGGGTGGGGGTGGGGTGGGGGTACCCCCGACCAACGAGCAGCGTTTCGCCCCTCTCACCGAAAATAAAAAAAATAAAAGCGCGGGAAACTAAAACTCGATCACTTCCTCCTCTGCCTCCTCACTTCTCTTTCGTATCGCCTTTCATCAGCATCTCCTCACGATCTTTCATCAACACACTACCCCATTTCTATCTGCTCTTGATTTGTTATCACGTTGAGCATTGTTGTGTACGAATGCTGGGCCTTCCCCATCCACTACCCCCACGCAGCCGCTCACCCCCCCCCTCCTCCCCCCTTTCGACGAATATATCTGCTCAGAGAGAGTTCGAGCACAAATTTAATGTACAGAGAGAGAGACGGGAGCAAGATGGGGGGGGGGGGGGAAGGGGAGGGAAGAAGTGAAGACGGTTGTATAAATTTCTCTATGCACGCCTGCTTCTTTTTTTTTGAGTTATGATAGTGATGGTTATAATGTCGGCTGTGCATTCGTGCGCGTGTGTGGTGGCAATGGCGAATGGGAAAGAACAAGGCGCACAGATCTATTTATACAAAGAGAAAAGGAAGCCTCACACAACGAAGCAGGAAAAAAAAGTTGTGCTGCGGGAGAAAGAGGGGGAAAGGAGGGGAGGAGGGCACAACATCCTTCGATGTTTCTCCCTTTTCGCCTTCCTCCAACCCTCGCCCCTCTGTACTCCTGCCGCTGCCTGCCTCTGATTCTGTGTGAAAAACTTGAGGGGTGAGGGCAGAGTGCGTGTGTGTGTTTGTGTGTAAGAGAGAACGAGAGAGAGAGAGGGGGGATGGAGAAGGGAGAGGAAGAGAAAGATTTTTTAGAAAACACAGAGAGAAGGTGGGGCAAATGATAAGCCAGAAGGGTCGAAGGAAAGAGAACGGAGAAGAAGGAGAAGAGACGGTTGGCGTAAAATGAAATATAAAAAGAAGAAGTCGAGAAGAGGGGGGGGGGTCGGTCAGTGAAGGAAGTGAAGAGACGGTGGTCTGGGTGTGCATGTGCGCGTCTTCAACAGAGAGCGATGGATGGGCAGCGTCTCCAAAAAAAAAGCAAACAACAATCAGCCCGCATGCAATGCATCCACAGCACCACAAGAGGGGGGAAAGAGAGAGAAGAGCAAACCGAGAAGCTTAGCGAAATCAAAAACGGAAGAGGTCCCTCCCCCCTTCGCTACACACACACACACGCACACGCACACGCACACACGCTAGCAAAAGAAATAGGGAAAACCCTACAAGACAAACTCTCAAAAAGAAAAAACAGGGCGAGAAGTTTTGTTATATATATATATATATATTTTTGGCGGGGGGGGGGGTCCGAAGAGAAAATAGAAAAAGAATGGGAGAGTGAGAGCGAGAGAGAGAAGAGCACACACGAATAGCTTTGACAGCGGAAAGCGAAAGAGAGAGGGAGGGAGAGAGAGAGGGGGAGGGAGGGAGAGCGAGTCCAGGAGGCGGAGGAGAATGGGGGGGAGGGGGGGGGGGCGGTTGGAGCGCACCTCCACGTGAAACTGCACGATTCTCACTCTCTCAAAGTGGTGGTGAGGGCTGCACATCTACCGCTACGGTGTTGTTCATTTGGATGTACATCTCACACAACGCGTCACATCGACTCTTCAACTTCGCCTCGATGCGGTGGCCATACGGACTTGTGTGCAGGAACGGGGCGATGGCGTCGCGGATTCGCACGAACTCATTCGTGTCGGCTGCAGTTCCGATGATGGCCTGCAAAACATAGTTGCCAAAGCTGTTCTGCAGAAGACGCTGCAGGTTTGTCTCGTCGAAGATGACCTCACGAAGAACGCGTTGCCGCGCTTCACCCTTCAGGATACCAACCATCTTCTCCATGACGTTAGAGCTATACTTGTCGCACGAAAGCTCCACCCAGTGTCCTTTGAAGGCCTTCTCCAGGCCCCGCAAGGACACGTAACCCTCGATATTCTTCAGAATGCACTGGACTACGTAGTTACCGAACTCGTTCTTAGCGAGCGTAGAAAGGATTGGCACAAGAGCGTCGATGAGCTCGCGCTTGGGGGCGGGCGTAGCGTATTCAATAATGCGAATGATAGCGATGCACCCCTGCTGCGTGACGGAGAGACGCTGGCAGTCCTCCTTCACCATTCGCACGATGGGCAGGAGGGCATCGGACTTGTGGTGTTCGAAGATGGCTTGCAGAACACGGCGCGTGTGCTGCGTAGCGGTCGCTAGCTGCCGGATGGTGTACGCATTCATGTAGGGCACGAGTGCCTCCATCTGCGCCGTCGAAATGTACTCGATAAGGGTGCGGACGACGTGGCAGCCGTTCGGGTCCATCGCCACCGTGTTGAACTCCGGTGCAATCTCCTGAAAGACAGCGTCGACTATATCGAGGTGTCGCAGCCGAAGCACGCTCATGAGAAGATGGCGGCCGGGCGCGGTCAACGCGCTATTCGCAATGTTGCCCACCATGCCCCAGAATTGTGCGTCTACCGTGGCTGCCACCGACGACGCCTCGCCATAAACGCCATCGGAGGTGGCATAAACCGGGAAGTGGCTGCCGCCGGGGCAGCCTTGAGAGTTGGCGTTGCCGCTGCGCACGGGTGTTGCCGACAGGAACGGCGTGCCGTACGGGCCCATCTCCGTCGTGGGGCTCGGCGGCAGACAGGGGGAGAGGGCGGTGACGGTGGAAGCGTAGGGGTTGTGCGTGTACTTGCGGCCACCTTGCTTTGGCGCGTCGAAGGTGGAAAGGCTGGCGGGTAGCCTCCCCGCGTTGGGTGGCACCGCCTGTGGCGGCAGAGACTGCGGTGTGGGTGGCCTTATTGGAGACGGGTAAGGCTGTGCACGCGAGTGGATCTCACTGGGCTGCACGGCAGCGTGGCGGCCACCATAGTATGGCCTGTGGTACAGCTGCGACTCCACCTTCTCGGGCGTTCGAAAAGACGTCAACGGCTGGGCGTGCGGGTACGCCGACCCGAACACCAGGGAGGTATAGAAGTCCTGGGGATGGCTGGACATGGCTGCGATGGACGCCGAGCGTCCTCGAGAGGGGAGAGGAGAGAGCGAGAGGGGAGAAGAAGAGAATAGAGAGAGCGGGAGGGAGAGGGGGGAAGCGAGAGAAAAAAAGAAGAGAGAACAGGGTCAGCGCCCCCGCCTTAGCTAGTTAGTTACCACGAATGTATAGTCGCTGTTCTTCCTCACCATGCGGTGGCGATGCACGCTCTTACAAACAACGCGAGCACCCAGGTGCTCACGCACACCTTTTGTAGGTATATGTATATATATATATATATAGATATATAGATATATATATGTACGGTGGGAACGGTGGACTGAAGTAGGAAGAGTGTTTGGAGTGAGCGGCGGCGAGAGAGAGAGAGAGAGAGGGGGGAGCGGTGAGGAAGGGGGAGGGAACGCGAGAGGAAAACAACGAGAGGCGGTGGGTGATGATATACTCCCTGTGCGAGTAAGAGGAGAAGGAGGAGGAGGAGGGGGGAAGGGGAGAAGCCCACTACGTCATGAAAAGCGGGCGAATAAGTTGTTAGCACACACACGTGTCGAAAGGGGGGGTGGAGAGAAGCATCCAATCGAGAGTGCCGACGAGGATGATACAGAAGGGAAGGGAACCGCGTGCGCGCGCGCGCGAGAGAGAGAGAGAGAGTTGCGAAGCAGTGTGCACAAGAGGAGTCCCTCGAACACGAGCGAAACGAGGGGAGAAAGAGAACGAGAGTTCACGCAAGAGAGTGGCAAGGCGGAGGAGAAGCGTGAGACAACTCCAACCTACTGTTCTTTGTTACAGGACAAGGAGAGTTCTTTTCCTTCCCAAAAAATTCGGAAGAGCGATGTCGCGTTGTTATCGCTGTAAGGCCCTCACTACTTCACCTCCTCCTCCTCCTCCTCCACAGACTCAAAGTTGTTCGACTTTGATCGGAAGCTTTTCGCTGAGCGATTAAGTTCTTTTCGTTTCGAAAAGTGGCGGCAACTCCCCCTCCCTCCCACCGTCTTTTTCCTCTCTGTATCGCTCTTCTTCTTTTCTTCCATCATCTCGGACGTCATACACGAACGAAGTCGGGCATACACATTTGCCGTTAGAATGAGAGTACATACCTCGCCATCTATTGATACATAGCAAGAGGGAGAGAGAAGAAGAAATCAGAGGATAGAGCAGGCATCGAAGTCATCACAGAGAATTAGCACAAGGAAACACGAAGATGCGTGAAAAGTAGGAAGGGCGAAAGGGAGGGGGAGCGATGCACTACGGCAACGCTTCCCTCGACTCTCCTCCGACTCCCTCGCATGCTGAGCAGATGTGTCAAAGGAAGAAGACAGGGGGGGAAGGAAAGCGTAGAAGGGAAAGAGAGAAGAAAGTGGTGTGTGTGTGTGTGCGTGGGGAGAGGGAGGGAGGGAAGGGGGGGGGAGGGGGAGGCGTCTACCCACACCGATACATGCGTACATGCTGTTTACGGGAAAAGACTTGAAGACGAAGAGAGTGAGCATCAAGACTCTACACGTGGCATCCTCCACCAACACCTATTCAAGCTCGGCGCTTGGAGGAGAAGAAAGAAGTGCAAGGCGAGTATGCTGGCACACAGAGCCGTATAGATGTTCTCCATGCCACCCACCCACCCCAACCCCCTCAACTCCTCCTCGTCCTCCAACACAAACGCTCACATCGCATAGAGCGATCCCCTTTTCGCCTTCTTCGCGTCAGCTCTCCCTCTACGCTTCTATCTGCAGCACCGTCAAATTGAAGGAGAAGGGAGATGGAGGGAAGAGACACGTCCATGCCTTCCTCACCTCTTCTCTTCCACCTGTCTCAGGAAGGCGCTACCTCAGTGACATAGCCGGGCTCCACCTCCTGAACACACAACCCCGACGGGCACGGCACCCGTCTCGGCCACCGTTGGCCCTCCACCCTATCCCCCGCCGCATCGTCACTCGCCGCCAGGTAATGTGCCGAAGGAAACGGTGAGGGATAGGGTGCGCCGTCGGGGCAGCGATCCTCACCCTGTTGACCGGCATGCACCGACGCCACGGGAACCATCGCGACCGCCGCTGCCGCCTCCTCCACCCTTCCCGCCCGCTGCATGGCCAACGGGCCATTGTTCATGCGCGACAGATATCGCTTCGGCAACGATGTCCTTCGCTGCGAAGCCGACGTCCGTCCCTCCGGTGAGGAGGAGGAGGAGAGCCGATGTGGAGGGACGGACAAGGTCGAGGGCGGCGCCGTGGCCGACAGCAGGACGCGCTCCCGCGGCGGTGGTGGCGGTGATGGTGGAGATGCCACTTGAGCGCTGCGGCTCCACACCTTTCGAAATTCCGCCGACGTATCCCCGGGAGTAGGGCAGGACGGCGAGTGGGCGTTGCACCATGGCTCCGTTCTGCTCTTGCGGAAGCGGCGCACCTCCTCCTGAATCAATGTGACTTGGTCCTCCGCATGACGGCGGTTCGCCCGATCGAGGTGACCAATGGCGGTGGTGGCGAGGGAGCGCCACTGTGCACACTCGAAAGATCGAATCTCATTCTCCCTCTGCAGCTTCTCGATCTGATTGAAGAGTTGCCGATGACGCGCGTTGGAGGCCTCGCGTAGTTGTGCCTCGGCGATCCTCTTGGCTTCTGTGTTGTGGAGTTCGAGTTTCATCGCCGCCGCCTCCTCCGCCTGCTTGGCGTATTGCTGGAGATACGCCTTTTTCTCTGCCAGCACGTTGGTCAGCTCCGCCTGCAGCGTCGCGATAGTACTCTGAAGTACGGTCTTGTCCTCCTCCAAGAGCTTTACTTGCCGGCGCAGCTGCACCTCAACGGCATAGGCGGACGCTACAGGTTCTCCCCCCGCGTTTCGAGTGACGTCCGACCGTTTCGCCCTCCATTGTTGCTGCCCCTTCTCCAGCTCCTCCACTCGAGTCTTCAACGTGGCGACAAGCTCCTTCTGACGGAGGATGATGAGTTGCTGCTCGTTGATCGTCTGAAGCGTGAGCTGATGCAACCCGCCCCCCTCAACTCCTCCGGTTCTCCCGCCGCCGTCGCCCGTCACGCCACTCATATTCGCTTCGCCGGTGTGGGTGTGGCCGCACCTCGCTTGAAACCAAAAAAATAATCAATACCAATCGGTGTTGGGGTGCGAGGTGTGCGTATATGCATTCTCTCTTCTCTTGTCTGTCACGGGCTTTGTTTGGGGGACAGGGGGGGGGGAAGCCAGAGTCAGAGGGAGAGAACGAGAGCGGTGTTGAAGGAAAGAGGAAGAGGGAGCAGAGAAGAGTCGACACGAAGCAGCACAATGTCTGGGGGAAAAGTGAAGCACACACACACGTGCGACAAGATAACCGCGGCCTTTGCCCGAACGCAACACGAGAGATGGAGAACAGGAATCTCTCATGTGCATCCTCACACACACAGGCCGTGAAGCAGCCTTGAAGAAGAGCCAGCGGTCAGTGGTGGGGCCGTCGGGGAGGGGAGGGAGCGAGAGTGTACTGTCACCTTCGGAAAGCAAGCCCGATTCGCCGAAGGATGTACGTGAAGCGGTACACGCACCTCTCCCTACGCGTCTCTACTGAGAAGGAGAAGAGAGGAGGAGGAGGAGAGGGATGGCTGAGCCACCGCTGTTGCCACTGACATCCCGATGTGGCTCTCCCCACCCCCCACCCCCACCCCGCCGCTCTCAACAAGTCTTCACTTGGACCCCTTCCTCCCCTGTTGCTCTCACAGTGACGCGAGCACACAGCCGCACGCAGGCCTACCTCTCCCATCCTTTTGGTGGTCCGAGTGCACCTTCGGCTAAATTTCACGACGGTGCCTTGGAGCAAGCTGCCATGGAGTCCAGCGTAGCGTGCACCACAGCCATCCGAAGCTCCTCCACATCGAGGAAACCTTCAACGTCCCTCCGCATCGTCTCTGCCCTCTCAATAAGGACCGATCTCAGTAAGAAGGTCGTGGACGGCAGCGCACCATCGCACGATACGCACCTCGTTTCCACCGAAGGCACCTCCTCGCCACTGACGCAGCGGAGGACAACGGTGAAGCTGCGAAGGGTGGTGCGGTCCACCACGCAGTACGTGACAGTCATCACCCATCCAGATTCTTCCTCGTTACCACCACCACCCACCCTCAGATCGACCGGGGTACCAAAGTCAGCGCTGAGGCCCAAAAAAAGTTTCATGCGCAGTAGCGGCTCGCGCAGGCGGCGGAAGAGGGCCTGCTCCAGACGTGGGAGATGTGACAGAATGCCACTCCGCTCGTCCGCTGCCGTGGAGAGCTGGGGGAGATTGTGCATATCAACGAGGTGGTGTAGCAAGGGCCTCATAGACTCTGCCGCATCATCGCCAGCTGCAGCGTCGCAGATCTGAAGCTCTACGTGCTCCGAGAGAAGAACTGCTTTGCCTGCGGGTTGTACGGCACGATACTGAAGCTTCAAGCGGGTCTCTACGCTGGTGAGCGAATAGGAAGGCTTCCATGTGGCATGGGAGAGCTTACAGTAGAGTACCGCAACATTGTGCAGCGACTCGTACATCCGCTTGGATTGAGTGAGGAGGACAGGGATGTCGAGCCACACGAAGTGATCACCAGTATCATCCCTGGCTGGTGCAACGATCCCACGCACTGCGCGTGTGTCACCCGCCTCCGCCGCACGCTTCGTCAGCGACTCGAATTCCACCAGCAGGGCCGGCGAGGCACCCCGAAGCAAATCCGAAAGATGCACAGCGAGGTACGAACGGTAGCAGGCCTCCATCCATCGCTTCAGACGTGTCTGATAGACCGCGAGAGACTCCCCTGCCACCCGGCTTGGCTGCGGCGTCGCCGACAAGAATGCATAATCGACCACCTCCGTCTTGTCGTTGATCGCCGCGGCGGTGGCGTTGTAGAGGCTAAAGTCCAGTGTGTAGGCGTCCTTCTCTTGCTTCGCTGTGCCATCGTAGGGGTTAGCCTCTCCGTCTGTCTCTGACTCTCCCTCTCGACCTTCGCTCCGCTGTTGTCGACCGTCGCGGGTCAAGCGTGTCGCATCCGCCGTCGCCGAGGCGAGCAAGAGGCTCTCTCGGTCCACCACGAACCACGCGATATCACAGATATGGGCGCCTGAGATGACAAGAGCATCGTCGCAGAAGACGTGCATCTCTTGCGTGACCTTTTCCTTTTCGGTCGATCTCTTTTGATTTTTTTGTCTGTGTGGGAGTGGCAGTGCGGTAGGTGTGCGGCTCAATAGCGGCGGTGAGTATTTCGCAGAGCGAAGAAGGCGCGAAGCGAGGGGAAGGGGGGGAGCAGACGCGTAACGCATGCACCCCACGACCGCTTGGCCGCCTGAGGTGTTCGGAAAACACAAAGCTGAGTACGATAGAGGAGATGGGGGGTAAAGAAGTATCCTTCTCAAGGAAGGTCACAGATCTTGAAATATATATATATATATATACGTGTGTGTGTGTGTGTTGGTACGCCTGTCTTCTCTCTATGCACCAGTGCTGCAGTGAAGGGAGAGAGAAGGGGGAAGGGGGGGGGGGGGGCCTACAGAGAACACAAGCAAAGAAAAGATACGAGACATGTGAAGGGGAGAGGAAGCGGGAGGTTGCGGCAAAAATCGTGCTCGCTCATCATCAGCGCCACACGCCGCGTTCTCCGTCCCTCCGCAAGGCATCATGCTGAAGGAAGACCGCAGCTTTGAAGAGGAGCGGTGCCGCTTCAGCGGCAGCACCGTCCACTTCCTTCTTTCTTTTCATTCCATTTTCTTTCAAGGCCTCTTCACCCAAAAAGAGTGGGCTCAACGTACGAGAGGAGGGAAAGGAGGGGGGCAAATGAGCAAAGAGGAGGATGGGTACGTGTTTGCGATGTCGTGGAGTCCACACACACACATATATAGATAGATAGATAAGAAAAAAGAAAGGCGGGGGGAGGGAGATGCCACGACCTGTGGCACCCTTAAAAGAGAGAGAGAGGGGGGGAGGGCAGAGGGAGGAGGGCAGAGGGGGGGGGGATGTCCGCTCGGTGCAAACCCACCGTCCATCCCTCGCGGTGGGTATCGAAGCCCGTGCCCTCCTCCGTCGCCTCCCTTCTCCCCAGCGAGCACTTTTTGCAGCACACACATGCACACAAACGCACAACAATAAGGAATCTTCTCGAACACGAGAGAAGGGAACATACACACAGATATATATATTTTCATTTATGCATGTAAGAATGTATGTAAAGTAAAACCTAAAACTACTCCCTCCCCCACACACAGAAAAAATCCCATGGCTAAGCCATCGCTCTATCCTTACCAAGCACAATGTGTCGTCTCACGCTGCTCTTGACGTTCCGCTTTCGCTTCTCCCCTCGCCTCCCCCTCTGAGAAGATATCCTGCCACGCGTGAGGGGAGAGGAAAGGGTATGCAGCGAACTTCGGTGCCATATCGCCGCCCTGAACCCTTTCATCTTCGATCTCCCCTCCCTCCTCAGACATCTCGCTGGCCTTTCATCGCGCCCGTCATGGAGGTTAGAGAGGCACAGAGGGACCGGCGCTCTCTTCTTCTTCCAAACACATCTGAACTTTTTTGCACTATTTTTGCTTCCTCCCCCTCCGTTGCGTTCGAGGGAGGCGAGTCAGCACCGCGTGACGCGGTCCACCAGGCAAAAAGGACATGCACGCAGGACAGAGGAGGAGGCAGGGGAGGGAGGAGGGGGGGGAGGGGGGCTCCACCTCGACTGCTTTACGCAACGATTCCTCAGCAACCGCAGCACGAGAAGAGCATCCGTCTCCCCCCCCCCCACTCCCCTCTGAGTCCGCCGTTGCGATCGACACCTCACTCCGCTACCACATCATCTGTGAGCCCCCCAAAAAAAAGTGCACACACACCAAACGCAGTGTTCACTCTTTCCTCTGTTAACGACGTTGCAGGAGGGTCGAAGGCAGGTACAGCATAAAGGGAAAATTGGCGAACCACGTCGAGAGGTAACACAAAAGAGGAGCGCAACACAAAACTAGAAAAACCCACGACCGCGAAGGAAGAAAGATATATATAAAGATCATGAAAAAAGGAAAATAGCAAGTTGAGAGAGAGAGAAAGAGAGAGCGAGCCATTCGTAAGCAACCACCTCTCTCTTTTCTCCTTCCAGATATGTTTGCCTTCCCATCTTTTTTATTCGGATTTTTTTAACAACCGCACGCCACACGGCCACCCTTCCGCCTTGAACAACTCACAACTCAACACCGGCCTTTTTCTTCTGCTAGAACTGCCACCTCACCGCAGCGGCACCCTTTCCTCTCCATCTTTCCTCTCCAGCTGCTCGGAGTTTTCCCTCTGCGGTGGCAGATCCCACGACCATCACCGTCCCGCACTCCGTCCAACAGTGGGAAAGGCGAAAGCAGAACTCCCGCATGTTGACCTCTTCGCCTGAGTCACAAAAGGCACTGCATCGCCCGTTTCTACACTCCGCAGGACCCCCCACCCGGAGCCGTCCCTTTCAACAATAGCGCTGTCGCACCCGACTTCCTTCTCTTTGGTTTTCTGCAGCACCTGCAGCGGCCACATAAGCGCCTCCCGTCGTACACGACTGCATTGCCTCACAGATGCGGCAGTGCCTCCACGGGAAAACGGAAAGGAGCGAGAAGAGCTGAGATGAGAGGGGGAAGGGGAGACGACAGGCATCTCCCACCTTACCACGCTCGCCCGAACGAATCTCACCGTCGCGCTCACATCTTCGCACGTGCCGCGATCGTCAGGGCCACCACGCAGATGATGCGGAAGAGCACAAACA
>JASAOM010000920.1:0-30954 GCA_030849085.1 Borovskyia barvae | reverse complement strand
CACACACACAAACACACGTCCACTTCGTTGCTCGTCTTTCGTGCCTTCCCTTAGCTGGGGAGAAGCGCGCATGACCATCGTGGAGCCTCTTGCTTTCCTTTCCTTTCCCTGCACCCACCGCCCCACCAGCCCCTCACACAGTGAAAGCGGGTGCTGAAAGCAAAACAAACGTCTGAGTTCAGCAAAGACGAGGGAGGCAAACGGGATGTGTGCGTGTGCCAGGGGGGGGGGGGCGTAGAAGGAGGGAGCAGCCTCTTCCTCTTCCTTTTGTCATCGTTTTCTTGTCCAACTCACTTTCTTTCTGCTTCCCTTCCCTCTTGAAATCAGCTGCAGGATCGCACGGCTCTTCCATCCGAAACAACGACACTTTGCGTCAGATCAATACCCCACCCGACACACACACATATACGTTTTTATCCTCTATCCCTCGTCCCCCGAACACGAACTTCGCCTCACGCAGAAATATGTGGGTTGAATCGGCTATGTTGGACGTGGCGGCGGCGAAACTCTTTCCTGCCCACACGCATCTTCTCCTCATGTGTGATGAGGAACTGCGACGACGTATGCGAGCTGTCAAGAGCGCCTTCGACGCGGCCATCAGAGGCGATGTCGGCGCAACGACGCACGCACCCGTGCGCATGATGCACGCCTTTGCCGCCAAGGCCAACCCGTTGGAGGCAATCATCAACATCGCGAAGGAGGAAGGTTTTGCCGCTGAAACGGCGAGCATGGGGGAGTTTCGGATGGCGGAGAAGGTATACGGCCCCGCCAACGCCGACAAGATCGTCTTTGACTCTCCCGCGAAGACGCTGGAGGAACTACATCACGCCCTTCAACTTCCCTGCTACCTGAACGTGGACAACTTCGATGAGCTGGAGCGCATTGCCGCCCTGTCTCGCGGTACGATCAGCGGCTTCGAGCCAATCACGGTTGCCGCCACCGTGGGCATTCGCATCAACCCACAGACAGTGGTGCAAACTAGTAACACCGCCCTCGCAACGGGAGGGCGGGTCAGCAAATTCGGCGTCAGCCTGCACGACGAAGGTCAGAAGGAGCGTATTATCGGTGCCATCCTGCGTTACCACGACACGATCAACTTGAAGATGATTCATGTGCACAGTGGCTCGCAAGGCCTGTCGCTTGACACGATGGTGTCGGGGGTGAAGGCGATTGTGGAGGAGATCGCGAATGACGAGCGCATCGCAGCCCTCGTAGAGGTGGTGGACATTGGAGGTGGTTTCCCCGTCAACTTCAGCAGCGAGGATGACATAGTGTCGATGCAAGACTACGTGGCGGCGCTGCGCGCGGCGGTACCGACATTGTTTGCGCCAACACGCCCGCGCCTTATCATCACGGAGTTCGGCCGGGCCATCTGCGCTAAAGCAGGCGTCCTCCTTTCTCGTATCGAGTACGTCAAGCAGAGCGGCGGTAGCCAAATCCTTCTTCAGCACATCGGCGCTGACCTCGCGGTGCGCACCGTATGGCAGCCAGAGAAGTGGCCGCTGCGCGTGCACATCTACGACAAGGATGGCCGCCGTAAGCTCGCCTCCGCTGAGGATGCAGCGACCGGGATCTTGACCTATGTAGGGGGTCCTTGTTGCAACTCCGGCTGCACTATCGCCCGAGCTGCTGCGCTGCCAACGGCTGTGAAGGCAATGGAGGACGTCGTGGTTGTACACGACGTGGGTGGCTACTACCACAGCTCCTTCAGCCTCTACAACCTCCGTCAACTCCCGGCGTGTTACCTGTACCGCGAGTCGGCCGGCACGGCAGCTGGCAAGCTGCTCTGCTTCAAACACAAGCAAACCGTCGAGGAGACGATGCGGCTCTTCGAAAGCGATGCATAGATGCGGTGCGTCTCGCGTTCGTCACGGCGCCGGCGTGTGCGTGCCAGCACCGAGTCCAGCGACGAACGCGACGTACGCGCCACCACGCCCGATGCCATCAAAAAAAAAAGATACGGAAACAAAAGCAGAAGGGAAGTAGCGCACGCCTCGGTGACTTTGGGACAGTCAGAATCAACACAAAGCGCTGTCCCGTTCAGGTCAGAACGTCGCGGCACCCTCGAGTGGAGGAACCCCAGACGCATCCAGCCGCACCTCTTCCCTTCTGCTGCCCCTTTCTTCCTTTGTGTTCCTATATCGTGACGATCCTCCTCAAAGCCTTTTCCTCTTTCTTTTCCTGTGCGAGCATGCGTGTGCGCGCACGGCCCGCGATGTCCCTCGTCCAATGCCAACCGCAACAGCAAAGCAAGACCCGCATGCCTGCACCGGGCGGGCGGCCTGGCCTCCCAAAACCTGGCTGGGAGCCCAGGCCGGAAACCCGACTCAGAGGGGACCGAGAATCCGGGGGCGAGATGGGGCTCCCCGAGGGCCCAGGGCCCGGACTCAAAAAAAGCCCTCGGGCACAAAAGCGCCTGGGGTCACGACAAACCACACCTGGTGTACCCTGGAAGCCAACAGACCCACCGCCCCCCCCCCCCTAAGAAGAGGCCCAAACGCCAAGGGGGGCAGACAAAGAAAAACAGACCACACCACCCTGGCCCTTGGGGGAAAGTCCTGTGGGGCGCATCACGCGGGACGAAGCGCCCCGCCCCGTCGCCCCAGCGGAAAGAAACGAGAGAGCCCCGGAAGAAAACAGGCAAAAAGCGATTCAAACGGCAGCAGCCTCGACACGGTGTAAACCAAACGGTTCAGCAGCGGGAGGGCACAGCGCCCTCAGAGAGGCTACCCATATGCTTACGAAGAGGGGACGAAGGAGAAAGATGAGACAACCACTGGAAAAGGAAAAAGAGCGAAGCAAAGTCCGAAGGCATGAACAGATATCGTCAACAGGGGGGGAAAAGGAAGGAAGATTTACTGGAAGGTAGTAGAAGTGAAAACACCACTTACGTGGTCAGAGGTTTTACGAACTTTTTGGAAGCCCCCTGACCGCACGACAGGCTTGGGGCACATTCATCAAAGAGAAAGCGCCATTTCCACCGTGGGCCGACAGCAAAGAGGTGGAGAGAGCCAGCCGGCGGAAGAAAGACGCGGAGAAAAAGTACAGAGGAAACCACTAAGGAAATATCTCGAAAGACGGGAACAATAAAAAGCGTTATCTGGGAACATAAAATATAAATCGCGCTTGAGTGACATCAGCCCCTCGTTTAAGGCACAGTGGTCTATTGAAGGGCCCGCTAAATTGCAGGAGCGGCAAAGAGTGATGAAGGGAACGAGTTGATTAAACTGAAGAGGGAAAATAATCAGACAGAAAAGATCAACAGGCACATGGAACAAGAATAAGCAAAAAGATCCTTTTGCTGAAATCAAGAGAAAACTCAAATGTGAGTTGCGCGACAACTTTAAAAGCACAAGAAAGACCCCCCCCCATTCTCGGGTGGGGAAAAGCGGGCTCGCAGAAACGGTCTGGATGCGCCGCCATGGTGGGGACGGCTCAAATGGCGCGTTCCGGGTAGAAGCCACAGACAGATAAATCAGCCAAGAGTCGGTGGGACAGATAGAAAAGATCCGATTGTCATGTTTCATTACGAAGCTTGGTACACACACTTGATACGATCCGATTGCGGATTCCCCAGTGTCACTAAGAGCTTCCGAAAAAGCCGGGTACGACACAGGACACCGTCGGGAGGCAGCCAAAAAAAACCACCCAAAACACAACCCCCGACACACCCACCACGCCCCCTGACCGGAAAACGGCGGCGCAGACCCCCGCCTGACAAAGCACGCCGCGCCCGAATCCCAACCGACAACCCCCGCTCGGAAAAAAGCACCCCACCCTGCGGGCCCGGCTAAAGCGCGAGCCATGACCGGGGCTACACAGACCCCCCCCCGGTGAGCACAGGTAAGGAAGACCCTTTTGGAGGAAACACCAGGGATGACCCTGGGAGAGGGTCCAGTGGGGGACCCCGAAAGACCACCGACACCCCGAAAGCATCATCGCATCACACCGCCCCAACGACCCGCGTTTTTCTCGATATGCATAACTCTCTTGGGGAGGCTTGGAAACAACACCGGAAATGAACATCCCACCCCTCACAAGTGTAGGATAACCACGAGAAAGTATGCTAGCCTGATGAATCCAGTGTTTTCAACTGTTCACTGACGTGAATGAGTAAATGTGGGAAGAGAAAAATGATACTGAAAGAGTAAGCCAACATTCACGGTGCAGCAAGCAGAGAAAGTACGCAACTTTTTTGTGTCTGCGTTACCGGGTGGGAAAATCCTTTCTGAAGGAGTTGCACACTCCGAAGAAAATGTGAGTCACCAGGATGAATCTGTATGGAAACTTGTTATTGTATAGCTGAATATTTTTTTGAGGGATATCAGCTCAGCCCCCCTTCTGGTTAACGATTCCAACTGATCTGGCGGTGATGACCCCTTCTTTTCGGCAGCGAGGTCGTGGATTCGAATCCGAGCACATCATTCTTTTCTAGGCAAGATTCTTTCATCCTCCATGTTCGGGATTGTAGAAACCAAATGTCAGATAGAATGTTGGGGTCGTTATCGGCGGGTCACGAACGGCACTTTGGACTGTCTCAAGCAAATGGGGCTAATTCACCGAACTTGGACAACACCTTTTTATAGATATTCCCCCACGCACATCGCCGGAAATACCAAGTGGTGTTCAGGAAACTGCGTTCAACTCATATCGGTCGAGTGCACCAATCTTTATAATGAAACGGGAATAAACAATTCCTCATCCACTTTTCTCTCCTTCTTCCCCTTCCTTGAATGACGAGCTTTTCTTTATTCGCGAAGACTCCCCACAGCAGCGTCCACGCGTCAACAGACCAGATCAGGATTTTTGCGAGCCCGCCCACCCACCCCTGCTGGTTTGTGAAGAGGGCATCTAGCAAATGTTTTAGGAAGGGGCCTTGCATCTAAGCGAGAGGTTTTCATTTTGTCATCCGAGGTAATGTTTATCCACCAGTTTCTTTTTAATGCTTCGATTGCTGTTTTTTGCCAGACTACGTTTTCTTTCTGGGCTTCTTCTAAGAAGAACTCACGTGTTCTCCCGTTATATTGGAAACTTCTCTCCTTCTTGAGTATTTTCAGAAGGCGATCTTTTCATTGTAAAGATTTCCATTAGTCCACTTCTGATTTTTTCCCGTTCAATTTCCCTTTGATTTTTACTCAGGCTGACTTTCTTTCCCCGTCTTTTTTTTACCACCGGTCGGGAGAGGAACAACTGTTCCCTCGTCGCGACGGGTGCCCCACTGCGCACGGAGTCTCTTTGGATTCCCTGCCCTAGTAGAAAGGAGAGGTTTTCTGAGTTTCATTCGTGTCTTGGCCACTTAAGTCATACTTTCATCTTCTTTTATTCCAGAGAGCGCGTTTTGTTTTTCCACCTTTTCGAGACTACCTGGTTATATTTTAAGACGTCTCTTCTTTCAGACTCTCGTCGTCCTTTTCCTTTAACCTCTTCCACACGGTTGGCGTATGTGTATCTCCGACTTTTCACCGCCGGCATGCGGGGGTGAGGTGCCCTTCCCTAGAAGAACTCGGCCCTGCCGCTCTTCAACAGATACGTCCGCGCCGCCACCGCTGGAGCCTCTCTTTTTTCTTTCGTCCCCCTCCCGGATATCTCATGTTTCTTTCTCTTCTCAGCGCTCCTCACGAAGGCTGGCTGCTGGCGCACCGGACGCTCCATCCCACATGATGCGCTGGATAAAGTATAAAATCCCCGCGACCGTTTGGCCGGGGCGGTGTGACGCGCTTTCCGAAAATTTCCCCAATCTCCTGTTTGCGTGGCCTCGCGCCCTCATGAATGGCTCACCTCTGATGAGCCCGGCACCTCCGGTGACTTGGAGATAACCCGCGCATCACCATGCAGTCTGTTTCCCGAAGCTCGACTGTCTCCTCCGGGGGCAGGCGGTCGGCTTCTCAACGCCACAGCAAACTGTAACGGAATGACACCAACGCTCTACGGCGCGCGGGTTGCGCGAGGCCAATGTGAGTCCACGAGGGACACGCGGCGCCCAGCATGCTGATCCGAGCGCTTCACAGCTTACATTCTTCCTCTCCCTTTCCTCCTTTGACTTTTATCTTCGATAAACGGCGAAGCACACACAGCGCCGTGACGAAATTCCGCCCAATCTGGCTCTGAATTACGCATTATGATGGGCAAGAGATTCTGTGATCAAGGAAGTTCAAAGTTCGTGAAGCTGAAGCTTCTCAAATAATTGAGCCCGCTTCATTTCTCGACCGGTTTTTTTTCTCTCCCCCTGGAGAGGAATCATATCCCCACGGTTGCGCACATTATAAGATAATAAGAGGTCCGATTCTCATTGGTCGAGACCTCGCAAAGACTCCGAACATGAAAAGGATTCAGTTTGACCGGTTATTTCTGGCCCAACGCGAGGGCGGTCTTACATTGATGAGTGCTTGCTCAACTTGCGACTCGAGTGTGCTCGTCGAGGTTTCAATCTGTGTGAGAGCTGAATAAGCAGGCTGCCGTTACAAGGCGGTGCCTTGCCCTTCCTGCACTTCGAAATGATCGAATTATTGCAAGCAATCATTTACTAGGGTATTGGCCTGATTAATCAGAAGCCTTTTACTGGCTGTTCCCATTAGAGGGGCCTGCCTAGCCCCCCAATATGGCGGCGCCCCAGCTTGACCCACTTGAAAAACGGCCCTTTCCTCGATTACGGGAAAACGCCCCTGTATCTCTGAGTACTCGAATTCAGAGTGGGAGATGGGGGGATGGGGATCAGACCAACTGAAGCTCTGTTTTTGCACTAGGGCCATAGAGCATCAGCCTTGCACTGGCGATCCTTGTCTGGAAGATTTTCGGTTTCCAGGTTCCATGCAGTTGGGAACGAAACGCTTGTACATGCACAGGCCCGTTCTGAGCATTGGTGTCGTCGGAGAGGTTACCCTCCATGAGCTCTGTCATCTGTGAGGAAGAAGCGCCGTGGATTCAATAAGAAACCTGTCGGGAAACTGAGAAATAATATTTTACTTGAAAAGAAAGCAACGAAGCATTTTTCGTAAAAGATACTTTCATCTCCGCGCCACAGAGAAGAGGTGAAGGAGGATTTGAGTCTCTCTGCTCCACGCATTGTACGCTCTCACGGTGGACGCTGGAGTTCAAAGATCAGGATTTGGCCAGGGGGTCTGAAGTAACAACTATTGAGTAGGAACTAAAGCATGGGTGCATGAGGAAAGACCCGGTACGTTAAATTGCACGCGGAAAAAAAATACATTCATCTTAGTCCTGATGCTGGAGAGCGCTATACCGTGGTGTCAGGGGTCATTGTTCCTTTCACCAGGATGAAGCCAAATCTCCCTACCCTCGCCGAGACCGAACCACCTCTGGTAGTGGAAGTACCGAGTACCTACAGCACAGTGGAGTCAAAACAGGGGTTTGCTCCCCACCTCGTAAATCGACACCGGTGGACAGACCTGGACTTTGGGCACGAATTGGGGCAACCTGCGATAATAATGACATCTTTGTGCCATCCGAACGGTAGATACCGTGTCCACATCTCGTCCACCCATCCCGCTAAGAGCACCCTAACGACACCGCCCGCCTCAACAGGATCCCAGGCTCTAGTACTCACTACGTGGGGAAGCCAAGCGCCCGCATCCTATTAGCCGAGGTTGGGATGCAAGACTTGGGGCGATAATCAGGTCCTAGCTGGTATTCCGCTGCAGTGACCTGTAGCGAAACATACTGTTGAACCAGCTTACCAGGACTCGGGCAAATGGGTCGATATTTGTACACCCCATCCTACTGATCAGTTGCTGCTACCGCATTGCGGCGATCTCCAGCACAATCCTGGGCCCATCTAACGATGTTCAGTGGAACTGCAGTGGGCTGAGCACGCATAAGAAACTTTGGTTTTCGTATGTTCTGGAAGCGAGTGACGCTCGTATCTGCATTCTCAAAGAGACTCATTTCTCTTCGACGAATTGTTCTTCATTCGGCATAACCGGATACCAACGCGTTGGCGTTGCAAGGACAGAAAGGTTGGGCGGGGGTGTATCGGTGCTAATCTCGAGGGACCGCGACACCTTAGCGTGTCCTCCTCTCCTCAAGGAAGAAGCGGAAGCTTTAGCGATGACCCTTCACCCCGGCGACCCCACTCGGGAGATACACATGGTGTCCGGATACTTGCAACCTGGTACTCTGTCGACACGCGATACTCTCGATGAATGGACACTCCCCCCTATTCCCATCTGACCACCGGCGTGGGCGCGAAATCACACGACGACTTGCTGGACGCGAGAGGCCAACCCAACAGGGCTGGCGCCATCTTGCTCGACTGGATGGGCGACAACGCGCTAACATGTGCAAACAACAATCCAATATCCAAATGACATAGTGCCAATGCACACGCGGCCACCTCCCTGGACGTCATGCTGGCGAGGGACTGCTCGATCAGTGATTGGCATGCGGGCGATACGGCCCCAGTGACCGCAGCGCCACTCTGTTTACGGTTCGGTTTGAGGAGGGGCACATCTCACTGACGAATATCGCTACGAAGGCGAAACGTTACGCCTTCGCGAAAGCCAATCGGAAGAGATTCCGGATCGCCGTCTCCAAGGCCGTAATGAACCACCGGCGACAACGGCTTGAATTAAGCCAAGCAAACATGCAACGACGCATCCCGCATACGTATAGGATACCGCAAAAGCGGAAACAACACGCCTACAGAAACGAAGAACTAGCCACCACCTCCATACGGTTTATCCCCACAAAGTACCTGTAAAAGATGCCACAGCCTTCATAGCCCACGTCATCGTTAGCTCCACTGGTAGGACTGTACCATCGGGCTCTGCGAAATTCAGGCCCTTCTCGACGGAAAAGCTCACGCAGCTAGAGCCCGCTCTGAGACGGGTCCTGAGAGATTCCCGAGTGCGTTAAATTGTTGCGAAGGAGTTCCACAAAGAGTCAAGGTAGGCTTGTGGGGGAGGGCTGGATCACCTCCTGCATTGTCCATACGCCCACAGACCCTCGCTCGTGGTCTCAGATCCAAGCGATCCACGCTCCCAGCCCGCTGACTACGCCTTTCATGATACATGATAGTCCTCCTCTCACGAAGAAAGCGCAAGCGAAGCTATTCCTGAAGATGTACCAACGAAAGTCCATGAAACACTGAGACGCCCCACGGCGCATCCCGTCGAAACCCGGCCTGACTCCCCTCGTCCCGTTCTCGATGGGAGAACTTGAGACAGCGCTGCGTGAAGTGCAGAGCAGACCGGCTCCTGGATCTGACAAGAGTCACGCGGAAAGCCTTAAAACCCTTCCCTACGCTGGAAAAAGATCTCTATCGCACATTTCAATCGCAGCGTCCGAACGGGCAAAGCCCTGGTGGCATGGAAGACCAGCATCATCATACCTCTGCTCGAGCCACAGAAACCCACGAACGAACCGGCCTTTTACCGGCCAGTAACCCTCACTGGCAACCTGTGCAAACTTCTGAAGCGCATGATCGCAAGGCGCATACGAGACCAAGTAGAACCTCTTCTCCGATGTGAGCAGGCTGGGTTGACCCAACCGGTCTACACTCCATCCACTCGACCTATTTTTCCACCAAGTCGTTCGGCGCTCACCTGGAGTGAAGATTGGGACGGCACTAGCAGACTAAGCGCGAGCTTCTGATTTGATTGACCACGGCGCCATTATAAAAAGGTCTACGCTGCTTTGAAGTGGATTGGTTATCACGCGATGGGTCATGGACTTCTTAGACAACCGCAGTGCCCAAGTACGCATACGTAAAACTCTCTCGGATAGCGCCGTCTTCACCTGCGGGGTTCCTCAAGGGTCGCTGCTTGGTCCTCTTCTCTATATCCATCTTCATGGATTCCCTTAGTGTTGCCCTTAATGCGACACCAGGCCTGGATCCCGCCTTCTTCGCCGGCGACCTCACCCTGATTTATTCCTCCACGGAACATGCAAAGATCCAAGAAGAACTGCAAAAGGCTCTGATCATCATTGAAAAGTAGACGAAGGATCACTTTATGGAACTAAGTGCGCCTAAAACCACCTACATGCTCTTTGGCGCTCACCACCACAATAAACTGGCCGTCCAGCTGGATGGGCTGGGGCTAAACGAAAACCGTCATCCCGGCCTGCTCGGCGTCGACCTACAGTCGATGCGAAGCGTGGGGAATCACATCAGGCAAACCATTAGCACTGCATCCCGTAGGCTAGCTCAGCTGAAGGCTGTTTCAAAGCAGCACTGGGGTCCCTCCAAGGATACTCTTCGATCCTTCTACATCGCACTCATCGAATCGAAGTTCTTGTACGAAGCCGAGGCGCGGTGGGACAAGGCGGGCGCCACGTGCCGCCCGTCCTTAGAACACCCCCACGCCAAAGCGGCCGCCCTCATTGTGGGTGTCCCTTAGTGCACGGATGACTGAGATCTCCCTGAAGAGGCGGACGTACTCCCCCTACACTCCATCGTGCTGCTCAGACGAATACGGCCGTACCTCTCGGCCACCGCTTGCGGGGGATACCTGGGAACTCTTGCCAGGAAGGTCTTTACGCCCGGGCATGAAGTACTGGATGCCCCGGAGTGCCTTCCCAGGGATTACGGGAGCATCGACCCCTTTGAAACTCCCACACACCCATCGATCTCTCCGCACAAGCGGTTGGGTCTTCTTCAACGCCTCTCTGCCAGGAAATATTCGCGCAGACTCCCCACCGGAGGACAAAGTAGCTGCGTGTTTGCGTCGCCTTGCTCGATTTGAGCACGCCCCTTACTCTTTGTGGACGGATAGTGGCAGTGTAACAGATGAACGCTCAGGAGCTGATGCAATTTTTTACCGTGGTGACGAGGTGGTGGCGGCCGTCACGCAGGGATGTGACCCTTTGGCGTGCAGTTACCGAACGGGGTGCGTTGCGACGGAGATCGGCTTCAGCAGCCTCCTAACTCACCTTGCAATGCATCAAGTGCCCAAAACAAACGCAATGATTTAAACGAATTCACCATCGCTTCTCATGACTCTTGAAACGGGTTCCACCACCGTCGACGAAGGCATCTTGCGTCGTATCTGGACCTTGATATTCGTCCTTCTGCAACGCCAGGTGCGACTGTCCTTTCAATTCGTATTCGGTCCCTGTGAAATACCTTCCGACGAAGCTGTAGACCGGCTGGTAAAGACCGCCATGTCCCTAGATCCCTGCCCTCCCGCCTGGATCACGGATATGGTCGCCGGTTTGAAGCGCCGAGCAGACGTTCCCCGCAATCCTGTGCAGCACTTCGTCACCCTCCTCCAGCGGCTCCTCCAACACAACCGCCCCGCCCCAAAGAAGGAGGCGGAACTCACACGACGGCAGGAGACGGCCCTGGCTCAGTTCCGCACTGGGACAGGCGCCCAGCTCGGATTTCTTCACTGCTGCATCACTGGGTCCTCGGACATGCAATGTCGATGGTGTCGAGCGGTCCGGACCACAACCGCTGCCACGCAGAAGCCCCCGCCAGAACTTCCCCCACCTGAACCCTCCCTCAGAATCCACCACCATCGAGACCTCCGCAGCCCCCTCTTCACAACGCGAGCCTCCCAACTAGCCCTGTTTCCGGTGTGCTACGCTCGATTCACCAACCGAAGCCACCTCAGCAGACACCCGGTATCTAGCTACGGCACCCCCCATCACACTCTCGCTACCCACCTCCCCATGTCTTTACGTGGGGCTCCACTGTATGGAATTCATCTGCCTATCAGCTACGGATTCGTATGAGTGGTTTGTAAGACGGCATATGTTCGTCCGCGGCCCCCTCCCTCTCACCACTGCCACTCTTGGTCGCGGGGTTCGAGTCATCGCAAGAGAACCCTGTCCACATTGCCATCGATTGTTTGCCATCACGCACCTTTCCCACCACATCCGAGCAAAACATAGGCAACCGCCATCAAGAAATTCAACCCGCTCAGTAGAGGCCGAGTCAGAGCCCCTTTGGCAACGACTCGCCACGAGACGGGACCCAAGGCTCATGTTTGTCCAAGTATGGTCACGCTTCTCCCGCCATTCCAGTCCCGGAGTGCCACATACAAACAAACCATTCAGCAGTGCGCAAAACCTTTGCAACAAAGGAAAGAGGACAACGCCAATCTATTCCTATACATCCCCAGTCGATGCAGTGTGATGTGGGCCCTGCCTCGTTTATGCGTCCGGATAGTCTAGAACGGCGCGAAGTACGTCAACACAACGTGAATCACCCGCACATCGCCGCAGACTCGCCCAGGCTCACCTGCGGTTTGTCAAGAGCGCACTCATGCTCATGCCCTAGTCATGCTAATCTACATCGAAGAGATGTTATCCCCCAGGAGTTTCCTAAGCAGTCGACTCCCATTCCTGAGCTCGCCTGCTTTGTGCCGGGGCCCTTTGGGTGGGTTCCGGGGCCGCCGTCCTCATGGGCTAGCGCTCATACATCTCCCCATTACAATACTCGTGACGGTCACGCCCCACCTGTAGCTCCGACTGCCCATCTAATTCCTACTTTATCTTCGTCTTTTTGTTCTCGACGAGATTTGTCATATAGAAGGCTTCGCAGAGAGGATGTGGAGGAGAATTTTAATCTCTTCACTCCACGCATTCTACGCTATCACGGTGGGCAGTTTGGACTCATAGATCAGGATTTGGCTGTGGGGTCGGAAGTAACAACTGTTGAGTGGGAATTAAAGCGTGAGTGTGTGAGTGAAGACCCGGTCTGTTAAACTGCGCGCGGAAAAAATTTCTTCTAAGAGCACGGAACTCCCCTCTTCGCTCTGACGTCTTCTCTCGCTAGGTAATTTTATGAAAGAATTCACTCATCCAGCCCCACGAGCTTAGGGGATCGCAGCCGTAAGGGGGGTGATGGCGACTGCATATGTGGGGATTCGTTTTGGAGGCTCCTCTTAGTTGGTCGAGTTCGTAAATTTATGCATCCCACAGAAAAACCAACGTGGTGAAGAAAAAAACGATTTCACCTTTGAGGGGGTCCGTGTCTGAAAAAAGTACAAGGTGAACGTTAGAGCGAGGGGTGGTGGTGGAAGGGCAACGGATGAAATACATGGCAAAGATAGTGAGATTCTGCAGCCTTCATCCTCATCCGATCATTGCTTTCACTTCTCATCCTTCCATTTTCAACGAAAAAATCTCCGCATGTCCATGCGGAAGAAGAATAAATGGGGAAAATGCGCCAACTATCCGGTTTACGGGGTGTGTATCGCCGTCTTGGCGGTGTTTGGCCCCTCCGGCTTTGGGAGTACAGGGGCCTTTTGCCCTCTCTCCGGTGGTATTGAGACGGTGCCTGATGGGTTTCGAAGAACCCGCTTGCGGTGTGGTTGGGTGTTCCCCTCTGTGTCCTTATATCCACGGCCGTATTGGTACTGGGAGGTGCACATTTTTTTTTTTTGGGGTGGGTTGGATGCTCCCGGTTACACGGTATAGCCAGGCCTTTGGGGTTTGGAGACTTGATGTTTCGTCACTCTCGGTGATGGTCGGGTTTGGCCCTTGTCGATATACCTTCCCGCCTATGCCTTTGGCCAGAGCTCAGGGGCTTATGGGGCCCTGTCTCCCATGGGACCGGGGGGGGGGTGTTAAAGAGGGTCTTTTTCCCCAAGGGCGACTGTTTTTCCCGATAGGGACATTTCCTTTGGCGGGCTCCATAGGGGGGGGGGGTTGCGATGGCGAATATCCCAGGTGCGGGCGGCGTGGTGTTTCAGTCGGCGGGTTGGATTAACAGAACGGAATTTGGCAGGGGCTCAGGGGTGGTGGGTGTGAAGGTATTTTAAACTGGAGGAAACTCATAGCAGTAACGGTGTTTCCTGGTATTGACGCTGGCGAAAAAACCAGGCTGTCGTGGGCCGGCGGCGGCACGAGGCATTTGGTGTATTCCCCGTCAATTGTAGAAAGTTTGGGAGTGGTGGGTGAGCACAGTTCATCAATTCCACGTTGAGCTCACATCGGATAGGGGATCCCGGTACGTACCTTACCGACCGCTGGCTTGCTTATCGCTTGCTTTTTCTCGCACCCCGTGGCCCTGGGGGCGGTGGTGGGGTTCTTGGTTGTTGGGCCGTGGCTGTCGCCTTGCGTGGCCCGGGTTCTCCCTGTACCTTGGGGGCCCAGATTCCGTGCATCCGAGTGCCCCTCGCGCAGTCACGTAGGTAATCGCAGATGCGTCGTTACAGCTGGAAGCACTGTTCTTTGAATTTTTGCGAGCACCGAAATGCATTATCCAAGCTCCATTCAGTAAGTTTAATTTTCGCGAGCCGGTAAGAACACCACCATGCTTCTCACAAAGAAGAGCAGTATTCGTTCATTTGGTGCTTTTTGAGTTCACCAATATCTCGTTACGTAGGCGCTCCCGACTCCGGCACTATGGAAAAGGAAATGGTGGTTCGTCAGCTCTCTACCCATCCAAACCTTCTTCACTTCTTAGTCCAATTTTCAGGTTTCGCTATCTCATCATCTTCACTTTTGCTTTCAAGCCTAGACGTAACTAGTAATTTCAATGTCTACCAGAGAGCTGCGTCGGAGGGTTACGATCCTGAGCCGCTGGCATCTTTGGGGATTCGGTGGAGTGACAGCTGGCTGTTGTGGCTTAGGTTGGTATACCTACTACAAAAAAGTATATCTACCGGAGCAGCTGCTATTCGAGGAACGTTCAAGGTCGCCACTTCTGGAAAGAAGAACCCAAATGTACGTCGCCGGAACCTCATCAGGTGATGGATTACTACCAGAAGTGAGGACAATGCCGAAAGTGGTGTTTTTCGTCTACGTGGCGTATCGCATCACACTTCTCTTCGTCGGCTGTGTTCCGGTTCTGTGGTACGGATTTTTAACATACGCTCTTCGGCTGTGTCCTGAGAGAGTCTTTCACAACAAAGTGCTTGCGTTTCTGACGTCTATGGGCCCAAGCTACATCAAATTGGGCCAGTGGATGGCGACTCGGCCGGACTTCTTTCCTGTCGCATTGTGCAAGACGCTTGAAAAGCTATTTGACCGAGCGGAGTCGCACAAGTGGGCGCACACAGAGAAGATCCTTCGGGCCCCTATTACCAGAGGACCTTACAAGGGACGCACCGCGCTTCACTTCCTTTCTGAAATAGAAAAAGTGCCGATTAACAGCGGAAGCATCGCACAGGTACATCGGGCGAAGCTACGCGAAAGCATCGATGGCGTTCCAGCCGGTACTGAGCTCGCCCTCAAAGTCACACATCCTCATATACGGGAGCAGGTTTCAGCAGATTTGGCTGCCATGCGTCTTTTTGTGTCGATCGGAAATCGGGTAATTCCTGGTCTCCGATACTTGAATCTTGATTCCAGCATCAAGGAGTTCTCATCGCTAATCCGTTCGCAGCTTAATTTGGTGGTTGAGGGTGAGAATTTGGTACAGTTTAAATACAATTTCCGCGACTTTGCTGGTATAATCTTCCCCACGCCTGTGCTGACCCTGTCGAGCGAAGACGTGCTCTTCGAAACATTTGAGAGAGGTGCGCCGCTGCAAGACTTGGGTTGTGACGAAGGAAACAACGACGTGGCAGAGCTTGGGTGTCACATGTTTCTGAAAATGCTTTTTGAGGATAACTTTATACATTCGGATCTGCATCCAGGCAATGTACTGCTGCGAACCAATGATGTCGAAGGTCTTCGAAAGTTCTATCCCGATGGGAAGCGGATGCTGCGACGTGAGGTAGTAGTTCTGGATGCTGGCCTGGTTACAACTCTCTCGAAGGATGAGCGAAACAATTTTATATCCTTGTTTGCTGCTGTTGCATGCGGTGACGGTGAACTTGGCGCAGATCTGATGATCGACCGTTTACCGCCTTCTATGAAGGAATCTCAAAACCCTGTAGAACGAGAGAAATTTAGAGCACAAATGAAGCAGGTTTTCGACATGGTAGCGCCAGGTACCGCTGGATTCCGACTCAGCAAAGTTCAGATTGGAGCTGTACTTGCTAAGGTTATGGATACAGTTCGTGAAAACCACGTTCCTTTGGATGGCAACTTTGCCTCACTGGTTATTGCGGTTATGGTTGGGGAGGGTCTCGGCCGCAAACTCTCTCCCGATTTCAACATCTTCGCTGAGGCTGCTCCGTATCTTGTTGCATTTCTTGAAGACGGCGAGTTGTTCTTCCTCGCCAACAAACTTAGACAAACGTTTGGCACGACAGCTTTGCTGCGCGACTCTGTCGAGTTGGTCAGACCCGCGAAGGCTTATACGTATGCTGAGATGACGGCGAAGAAGGTGGGCAACGTGGTGAAGAAATTGCTTCTCTTCGATGAAGCTGACCGCTGACTGTATTCTGTTATGGGCGAGATATTTTTTTTTCGTGCACTGAGCGTGTATAACAAAACCCAACATCGATAGGCTTTCCAACAATATTAGGTTCCATTGCAAGGAACTATTGTTTGATGGTTCCAGTGGTGCTTTCTAACTGATCGATGTGTCTCCACGGGCTCTACTACCAAAGAACTTTCTCAGCCTATTCTAACGACGAATCCCTTCGCGGTGTCTTTCATAAGTGTTCCACTAGCATTTTATGCACCATGGCTGGAAATCGCGAATCATCATCTTTGCAATCTTCTCTTTCTTTCCCGTTGCAGAACAATGCCATCTTCCGGAAAGCCTGCCCAGCAGAGAAAGGGTGGCAAGAAGGGTAGCAATAAGGCGCCCAAGCTGATCCCTGACCCGGATGCCGCATATCGGCAGCAGCTGGAAGAAGCACTTTATGTACCGAGAAGCGTGCGTCAAAAGGTTCTCGATGTATACGGCGCAGCGGTTGATACGGCTATAATGACCATTGCTACCGATCCATCGCTGCTTGCGCAGGACGCTCAAAGCAGCGAACCCATTCCCTTCGTGAAGGTTCCCACAATTCTACGTTCTTTGGGTATCTGTGTGACAGATGATCAAATCGAGCAAATCAAGGCTATGATCACATACGAGATTGTGCCAGCAGCTCAAACGGAGGCGAGGAATACATTCACATCACCCATTTTACAAACTGGCAGTTATGCCGATCGATCAAAGCTGCGCCAGCTGTTGGTCGAGCTTCTGCATACGCGTGTACTCGCATATGATCCGCAAGTACTTGCAGCTCCGCATCCGAAGTTCCCAGAGCGTGTTTCATCCGTGGTTTACCGCACATCGGAAGCTGATATGCGAGCTTGCTTCTCCTCGGTATGGGAGGCAACCGGAAAAAAGACGCTCGTGGCAGCAGATGGTTCAAGCACCCGTTGTGTTGCTGTCGATCAACTTGAGGAGCTCCTGAAAATCACTCAAAAAGAGGGTGCAGCAACTGAACCTCTCACACAAAAAGAGCTGCAAGACTTTTACTTGCTCGTCAAGCATGAGGATGACGAGGTGATCAAAGAGGACGCATTTTTGAACTGCCTTATCAATGTACATTAGTTTCTAGATCCCACGGATCATGCTGCCTATTCGTCTCCGAGATCAATATACTCATTCTATTGGAAAAGCAAATCTAAAAAAAACTATGAAAAGATCGTCAGCTCATTGGTTACGGGAACCACGATGCATATCATTGTGTTTTGGAAATCTTGTAGCTCCATCTCTTTTGTTTACCTGTTGAATGCCTTTGAAAACTCCTCGCCGAGTTCAGAGCCGTCGATGATTCCTTTGCACCCCAGAGGAGGATGCCGTGCGAGGGTCGCCACACGTTAACCACAACCCCTCTTCTTTTTGCCTTTAACACTTCGGAATGCCTTCTCACTTTCGTCTTCTTTGAACCAGTCCTCTCGCCGTTTCTTGTCCTATACTTGCTCGTGTGAAGTGTATTCGTGCCCATGGAGAACATTACAGAACTGCTCAAAACCATAGATCCCGGCCAGCTTGACGAAGCACTGGCAGTTTTAAAACGCCTCAAGGAGAAGCAGACCCCACAGCGCCACAGCCAGGAAGCAGAACCTGCAAATGGCGCGTTGGAACTGAGCCGCAGCTCTCAAACTGCGCTGAACGAAGGGCCGCAGCGCGACGAGACCGATGTTACACAGAGTTCATTGCTGCGCACAGAGCCGTGCACCGAAGGTGCAAGCTATGTTGCTATCGAAGAAGATGATGTTCCGCTCGCATCCTTGGCGCACCTCCTATCTCCTGAAGAGAAAAAGGTAGGGCGAGATTCGCGTAAAGCAGAACGTGAGTTAGAGCGAGAGACGCGTCGAAGAATGAGAGAAGAGGAGACAGCTTTCATCAGGGTTGAGTGTGAAGCTCGTAGGCTCATCAACGAAGAGGAAAAGGAAAGTAGGCGCAGTATGAAAGACGCTGAGAGGGACGCACGTAAGGCTGAGAAAGAGAGTGAGAAAGAAGCTCGTCGGAAAGCTCGAGAGGAGGAACAGGAGGCCGAAAGAGAGGCACGACACAGAGCGCGCGAAGCTGAAAAGGAAGCTCTAAAGACACCCAAGCCAGCAGCCAACAGCCTTGCCCTTTTCGGTTTTCGAAGCAACACAGTAAAGATAGAGAACAACAAAAATAAACTGTTCTCATTGTTTGTGCAAGATAAACGGGTAGCGCCTGCGGCGCTGCAGTTCTGGATGCAACCGGAGGACAGGAAGACACAAAAAGAAGGTGAACATTCTGTGTTGAGCATCCTGTCTCATACAACGGCGCGTGCTGATGCGCGCCGGGACCTAGAGAGTAGCAGAAGCCATTTCATGGACGAAGAGTCATCCTTGCTGCACCCTCCGATGTGTGTTGATGAAGCCGCGCGATCCAAGACCCATATATGTGTGCGTGACTTCAACGCAATGATTGAGGCCTCCCACGCTTCGGAGATCCCGACGCGTGACCTGCTTTGTCAATGTGGTTGCCTTTTTCACACCACCACATCCGATCCGTATCCTTCGTTTGATAGCGAGGTCGTGTTCACGGGATTCTTTGCGATTGGATATGATCCATGCCAATCTCGGCCGCCGTACTTCGGTACCTACAATCATCTTCAGGAAGGCAACCTGAATGAGACCGAACTGCTGCAGATGGGCCGCTTCGCCGTTGGGGAAGGTATTCCACGACTGTCCAACATTGACTACGAGTACGACTCGGGCGACGACTGGGATGTCATGGATGGCGACGAGGATATCGCCGCCTCTTCATCGGGTGATTCGGAGGAGGAGGCGGAGTTGCGCTCACTGGACAGCAGCGACTTGGAGTTCATCAACGATGACGACGACGATGACGACTCCGACTGCGACATCCAGCGTAAGATTATGGAGGCGCGTCAGCGCCGCCTAAACCGTCTGCGTAACAAGGATAAGCTTGTGCCTTCCTACAGTGGTCCTTTTATAGATATCTCGGCGGATGAGCACCCGCTGCGTGGTTTCGACGAGCTGGAGCGTTTTGTTGCTTTGGATGCAGCCTACTTCAGTGCGCTGCTTCAAAATGAACTCAGCGCATTCTTGAGCAGTGACGCGGGCGTCCTGGTTGGTGATGATGCGCACCTCACCGCGGATGAGGTGGAGGCGAAACGGCAGCAGGCTCTTATGGAAGCCGCATTGAAGAATCGCCGTGAAATGACTGACAGTGAGGTGAAGGCACTGCACACGTTGATCGGTGCAAATAGTAAAGTATCCGCTAAAATGATCGTTGGTGCCCTTCAGCAGCAGCATCTCTGCGTCGGGGTCGCTCGAGTCGAGATAGAGCGTACGATCAAGCGTTTCTACGAGCGACGTCACGGCTCTCTTCTGCAGCGCACCACGCCATGGTCTCCGACAGATGAACGGCTCTTTACCCGGGCTTCGTCCTCGAAAAAGCTGACAGCTGCCCAGGATGGTGATGGTGTCAAGGAAGGTGGTGAGGGAGACAAGGATGAGGACGATAGCGGCGATGTTGGGGCTGAGGAAAATAGGAAACAAGTGCGGCTTGAAACTTCTTGTAGTATTACAGGGGAAAAGGAGGTCTTGGGGGATGGTCGCCAGCCGTCGCTCGCGTCGTTGGACGCCTCTAAGGAAGCCGGGCATCCCGCGCCGTTGCCACGAAGCTCCAGGGAGGCGAGAGGAGAAGGTGCGGCTCCGAAGGGGAAACAGAAGACGCTCATGGAGCTCTTGCCCAAGAAATGCTCGACGTCTTCCCAGAAAGCAAAGCGGTCTCGGGAGACCGATACTAGTGAGGATCAAGATGGCGGCGTGCGCGTCGTAACGGAGTGTTGAAACGAAAAAAAGAATGAGCAACGTCACCCAAGTGCATTTTGCTTACTCTTCTCAACGTGATCATGTTTTGTTCCGATGCCTGGGTGCCTGCCTTGCTTACCGGCTTGTTTCTTCCGTGTGCATCGACAGTCCGCCTTACAGCCGCGTGAGGAGACAGGCTTTGGTGGTGTCTGTGTGTAAGTCAAGGCCTCGTGAGCGGTTGAGGTGGCTCCAAGAGCAGCCATTTTTTTCTGTTCCCGCGCGCTTTCGATGCGACTGGAGAGGGAGGGTCGGAAAGAAAGGAAACGAAGTCGGCAAGAAAGACGAAGGGCGGTATAGGGAGGATGATGATTTCCCCCGTTTTTTCCGACGTACCCGTCTCTGTCGGTTTTCTTTCGTGGCACCGCTTAAAAAAAAAATTCGCTTCACCCCTTCCATGAAGAGACGAGAGACGCCCCGAATGGAGGGTGCCACACTTTTCAACCGGAACGTGCGCGCGTTCCCTTTCGCAAGGGGACCCCCCTCATATATACATCTATATATATATATATATATAAAGCTTGTTGAGGGTTTCGGCGAGGAGGTCAACCTTAAACAAAGCAAGAGCAGCTGCGTTTAGGCGTGAGGGAAGGGGAGGGAGGGGTGGGGGGAAATAGATGGCCGAAAAGGAATTCTCTTCCCTCCTCTCCTTTTCAAAAAAAAAAAACATCTCAGTTTTATGCTGCTCCATCGGGTTCACGCGCGACGAGCGTCAAGCGCTTGTGTCGTGTTCGAATGTACGTACGAAATGCTTGCTACCACATGCCTGTGGGAGGCAGCACCTCTGTAACAGTGGCACGGCGACGACGACCACCGCCAATAACAATGCAAGAAGAAGGAAGATGAAAGTAATGGTCTTTGCCGCCTTCTTTTTCCTCTCTCTGTCTCTCTCCCTCACGTGAGAGCTTGTCACGCCTTGAGACGTGTGGGAACGGGCTGATTTGCCCCCCCCCATTTTCTATCTCTTTTCTTCCTCTTTTTTCCCTTCTTCACGTTTCTCTCTCCGACGTTCTCTCTTTTCTTCTTCTCTCTTTTAAATGTTTGCATCGTTCCCTCTACATCTACTCGATGAACATACACACGGATGGCTGCACGCATGCACATACGACCCCTCTCAAGTATCCTAGGAGTGTTGCGTGTTGATGGTCGGATACGACCCGTCTTCCTTCTCTCTCTCTTTCTTCCCTTCCCCCCCCTCTCTCTCTGGTGCTGCGCCCTCCTTTCCCTCTTCGGACTCCCCCATCCCCCCCTAGCTCTCTTTCTCTTTCCCTCTGTATTCCGTGGTTTCACTTCTCACGGAGGGTCTCTCCACAATTTTCTGACGTGCCGTATCCCCTTTCTTTTCGCTGCCTGCTGCTGCGTGGTCTCGTGCTCTTCTTCTTCGTATTATTCTCCCCATCTTCCCTCTTCTCGCTTCGGTTTTCTCTTTTTCTTTTCCGTCTTCCCCACCCCCCCTTTTCCTTCTGCTCCGTTCTGAATGGGTAATAAGCACTCGCTGAGCAGCAGCACGGTGGCTGTGCCGCCCCCGTTCTATCTTGTACCAGATATTCCGGTGCCATCTCTGAAGCCAACTGACCTCCATAATTCTCGTACGGCTGGAAAACCCATATTGTGTGCAGGATGGATGATGTCGCGAGCTAGCGCTTCGCGTTCGCCAGATACGGTGACGTACACCAGTGACGTGGAAGTCCCCCCGCCGCAGCCACATCAGGTACGGGTAAAGATCTACGCTGCCGGCGTCAACCCTGCCGATGCGCTAGGTGTCTCCCTTCAATCTTTCTCCGCCGAGGCAAAACACCGCATTGGCTGTGAAGTCGGTGTGCCCTTGACATCTCCGTACGTGATGGGGATCGAGGGTGCTGGGGTAGTGGAGAGCATTGGCTCGGTCACGGCTGACAGTGAGGGCGTTGCCGCGACGAGTGGCATGCCCTCCAGCGACCCCAATGGCCTTCGCGTAGGGGACCGCGTTGCTTTTTTGGCGGACTTCACCCGAGGCAAGGGCGGCACCTTCTGCCAGTATGCCGTGGTGGATGCGGACACCGTGTGGAAGTTGCCGGAGGTCGACGCCTCCCCGCCATCCACCTCCGGTGATCCTGCGCCGGGTCGACTCGTCGACTTCGTAGAGGCTGCCTCGCTGCCGGCTGCCGCAGCGGCGGCCTACATCGCCCTCTTTGACAAGTTGCGCGTGGAAGCACAACGCACCATCTTCATCAGCGGTGCCTCCGGCGGCGTTGGCTCGGTGGCGGTGCAGCTGGCCCACTACTTCGGCCTTTATGTCATCGCCAGCTGCTCTACAGCAAATGTGCAGTACGTAGAACACCTCGGAGCCGACTACGTGGTGGATTACACGCGGGCGGATGTTGTCAAAGACCTGCTCAAGTATACGGATGGCTATGGGGTCGATTATCTGCTGGAATGCACCGATGTGTCACGCGCGGAGGCGCACTCCGAGGTGGTGCGGTTTGGGGGTTCTCTTTGTATCTTGACGGGGCTGATGGCATCTCGTGGCGATTTGATGTTCCGCCGGCAGCTCACCGTTCATTATGTTTTTCTAGGGATGTTTCATCGCGATCCGGCGGCGCGGGCGCAACTCCAGCCGCTAGGACGGCTGGTGCTGCAACTCTACATGCAGGGTGCATTCAGTGTAACGGTAGAGCCGGTGCCGTTTGTCCAGGCCACTGCCGCGTTGGAGGTGGTGGCATCCGGCCACGGGAGAGGAAAATTGGTGCTAGTAAGTTTTCACGTTGATGAGGACCAGGAGGAGCGGCGGCGTCGGCGGCGAGTGGCGCTGTATGAGAAGGCGCAGCGCCGCTATCAGGCAGAAGAAGTAAAGAAGAAAGAGACTCACATGGTGTCGTGAGAGAGAGAGAGAGCGCTAGTGTGAGAGACGAGACTCCCGATGGAGGGAAGTACGTTGGTGAGCTTCAGGCGAGTCTCTTCGTTGCTTCTGGCGATCTCTCTTTTCCCCCCTCCTCTTTTTTCCCTTGGGTGTACCCTCTTCGCACGCCCCTCCCCATCCCACCCCCTTTTTCCCGTCTGTGGGTTGACGTGCGGTGTGCACACGAGGAGAGCAGTTCTTTTCCGTTCCGCACGCCCAAGGCTTACCGTGCCGATGGCGCTTCGTGTCGAGGAATCAACTGGAGGGTTTTGCAAGCCGTTTGCAGAAAGTATCACAACGGCCATCGATGAAGGAGGTCGCACTCGCTTCAAGCAAAACCAAAAAACCAAAGGGAGGAGGCCGGGGAGGGGGTGGCTCTGTCCGCACGCGCACTCAGATCTCCTCTCGCGTCAGTTCTCTCTCTCTCCGAAAGAATGAACACCACCATAAAAAAAGAGAGGATGCAGAAAGGAGAAGAAAGAAAATCTGGTGTGGCCGTCAACATGTTCTTTCTGCAAAGCGAAAGAACAACAGAAGGCCCTATGAAGGGAGAGACGAGAGGAAGAGAGAAATCGACTCGCTCATCAGCTGTAGACATGTTACAAAAGAGATGCGTGTGTGTTTGGGGGGGGGGGGGGCGCAGGGGAGGCGGGCAGGGCAGGGAGGAGAGAAGTGTCGATGACAGCATCTGCAGGGGGCCTTCTCTGTTGTATCTGTCCCCACCTCCCCCTTCTTTCTTTTCTTTCCTCCCTTGACATGTTCTCTTCCCGTGTGTGTGCTCGATGCGTTCTTTAAAAGGCAAACAGGAGGCAACTCGTTTCCTCGGGTCCACGGCGGTGTGCGTCGGTGCTGCTCCCCTTTCAGAGCAACCTCCCCCCCCTTCCCCCTTCACGTTGAGCCCATCCCTTTTCACTTTCACTCTCTTCCTCGGTTTCTATTCCCTCTTCTTACGCCCTTTGCATGACGCCACGTCCTCAGACTTGTGGGATTCGTATAGGTTTGTGTGTGTGTTGGTAGATTCTTTCTTCTTTTCCTTCCATCGCGGAGCATGCACCACCATACCGCCGGATCTCGGGCGGCTCCCGTGCGGTGCAAGGGCTGGGTGGTCACCAAGCCCTCTCCATCATGGTCAAAGGAGGCGGTATGTCTGGCCGACGTCACTGTCCCCGCCCCGGGCGCCACGCAGATACGGGTAAAGGTGCACGCGGCGAGTATAAACCCGGTGGACTGGAAGCGTACCATGTTTCCCGCGTCTGGGTCCGGCCGCGGCGTCGCTGGCGAAGGGTTCGAGGGATACACGGGTCAGCACCACAAGCCACCACACTATCCCTACCCGTACGTCGTCGGCGCAGACGGCGCTGGTGAGGTGGAGAGCGTAGGGGAAAGCGTGAAAGAGCTCAAGCCGGGCGACCGGGTCATGTTCCATTCGAGCCTCACCGACGGCTACGGCGGCTCGTTGGGCGAGTACGCCGTGATGGAGGAGGCGGTGGCCGTGCCGATCCCAACGGGCGGGGCGAAGGAAATTCCCTACGAGGAGGCGGCGGCCATTCCCTGTGCCACCTGGACCGCGTACATCGCGCTGTTCGATAAACTTCGCATTGAGACAGGTCGAAGCATTTTCATCGATGGCGCTTCTGGCGCGGTGGGGAGCTCGGCGGTGCAGCTGGCGCATAACATGGGCCTTCGCGTGTATGCCTCGTGCTCCCCCATGAACATGGATTACGTCCGGCATCTCGGCGCGGACGTGGTGCTCAACTACCACGACGGCTATGGCATGGTGGATGCTATCATCGAAGATACTCATGGAACTGGGGTGGACTACTACCTGGCGGTCACCAACACCAAAGATGCCGAGCGGTTCACCGATGTGCTTCGATTTGGGGGTGGCGTGTGCCTGCTTTCCGGTGTTCTCATTCCCAAGAGCGATGTCTTGTTTCTCCGGCAGCTGTCGGTGCACTACGTATTCCTGAACGGATTGCACCATCACCCACTCACCCGCCCACAGTTGCGCTACGTTGGGAATGAGGTGACGGAGCTCTACCTGAAGGGTGCATTCAAGATGGACATCGAAGTCCTCCCGTTCGATCAGGCGGCCACGGCGCTTGACCGTTCGGCGGCGGGGAACCTGTGCCATCGTAAGTTGGTTGTTCAGGTGCTTCCACCTTGAAGTGTGCATACGTGGGCGTAGCTGTATATATATACATGTGTGTGTGTGGGGTGGGTGGGTGGGGGAAGAGGTGGGTCGGCAAGGTGAGGATGAGAGGCTGATGGGCGAGAATTTTTTGAGAGGGGGAAAGGGGACGGCTGTGTGGCATCTTTTTTTGGGGTTTCCCCTTCTCCTCCTCTCCTATGAGGTTTTTCGTTTTGCCCGTTTTCGCCTTCGATGGGAACGGGCGGGTATGGGGTCCAACTGGGATCGGTGGGTTTGGTTTGCCCATCGCTGCGCTACGCACAGACACTTCTGTACCGAAATCTACATCCCTATCCATCCATCTCTCTCTCCATATTTGTTTTCGTCTCCTTCTTCTTTCTGCACGTAGCGGCTCTCCCCCCTCCTTTCTTTTAGCTTTTTTACTCTTCCAAGGAGGATACGGAGCTTCGCTTCTCCGGATTCCGCTTTTGGGCTGGAGCTGTTCGTTCGCTTTCTTCCTCGTGCCTTCCTCTCATTTTTTTTTTGCGTATAGGGTGGTGATTATTCTACATATATATATATATATATGTATATATTCGATGATGCGGAAGTTGAGTTCGATGCCTCGTTCACCTATGTGACGCGAACGACAGTGGAGGAAAGAGGGGGAGGTGAAAGAGGAAAGGAGAGACAAGCTGTTGGTGAAGGCATCCTTATTGGATCCAAGAACACAACGAAGAGAGAAGTGTGAGTGTGTGTGAGAGAGAGAGAAGACAGAAAATCGTGGGAGACGACGTGGGGAGGCGAATAGCGTCACAGCGCTTCCAAAAGAAGAGGGAAGGGTTTGTGTGTATGTGCATGCGTCCCACTGGGGGTACGTTCCCTCTTTGTTTGAAGAATATCTCTGGGTGTGCGCACTCGACGTTCTTCTTTCCGTCTTCCCTACTTTTTCCCTTCCCCCCTCCCGCCCCCCCTCACTTCTCCTGCCTTGGGCATCAGCAATGCACCTCACACATCGCCACACAGCTGAAGTCTTCCTCTGAGGTATATATATATATATGTATACACTGTCCCACGCACTCCTCCCTCCCCTCTCTTCGATTTTGTCCGTCAGGGGAGGTTCACTAGCACCCTTGCTTTTTTGTTTCTCTCTCTCTCTAGATGGCTCTTTATTCGTTCTCTCGATTTCTATCGCTCTAGTTTTTTTATTTCTCTCTCCCTCTCTCCTTTACCACTTCTACCTCCTTTCCTCCCCTTCTCCTTCTACCTTTTCTTGCGAACAGAAGCGCGCACAGCCATGCCCTCGATGCAGATGAGAGGCGGAGCACGCTGCCTCCCCCTTCAGGGCAATATCATCCGTCGTGCCATGGTCTGCCCGTCCTTTGCCGCCACTCTACGTATCCCTACTTCTCTGACTACCGCCGCTGCTGCTATCCCCACCGTTGGCACCTCGGCGAGCCCCTCGCCCTATCACACGGCCCTCCACACGTCAGCACGGCCGTACACCAACGCCCTCTTCCGATTGCCGCCCGCGCAGACCATCCCCACCCACACCCCTGCCGGGGAGGAGGTGGACAACGACCTCTTCCTTCGCCAGGTCAAAGGGTTTTTCGACGTGCTGCGGCAGAGCCAGCTGATTGAAATGGTCTACGAAATGAAGAGTTGTCCCTACTACGACTGCATCTTCACGAACGAGCTCTTCTTCCAGCATCACGACCTCATTATCCCCATGCCGAAGCTCGGCCGGGAGCACCGTTCGGCGGAGATTAGCGAGACGATCCGGTACTTGCGCGGGTGGGGCGCAACGGGCGATGTGAATCACATCTTGCAAGATGTGGAGGGTGGCCGAGCGTACGGTGGGGACTTCATCTCCACCACACATGGGATTCTCATGGGCTACGGCACGTCACGCACGAACAAGCTGGCTATGATGGCGTTGACGGGAGCCGCCGCCTCCTCCGAGGCAGCCGCCCAACACACCCGAGCGTTGAGTGTCGAGCCGGTGGAGATGCTGCCAGACAGCCCGCCCTTGAGTGACATTCTCGCTTTTGCAGGACAACGCACCTTCGTTATCAGCGACACCGTGCACGGCCACCGTGCTGCGGAGCAAGCGGCGCAGCGATTGGCAAAGGTGCCCTGGCAGGTGATCAAGTTGGAGCCGGGCTGCTCATTTTTCTCGCATATGGCCGGTGCCAACTACGTGTACGACGTCCTCTGCGACCAGGACTTCCCCCTCTCGATGGAGCGGCTCGGGGAATCCGGCATGAACCCCTTCCCAGTGGAGTGGTCGGAGCCGCGTAAGCTGGGTATAACGATGCGCAGCATCTGTCTCATCGCCCGCTTCGCTCGCGGCACGATGAATGCCGGAGGGTTTGCCAACAGCCGGGGCCATCAGGCAGCCAACTTCCATTATCAGAGCCGCGACATTGCGAAGAAGTCGCGCTTGTTTGTCGGGGGCCACCGCCGCCACGGCGACCAAATTTCACCGCTCGCCGCCCAGCTGGAGGCAGACGAGATTCAGAGGCCCGTGTATCAACCGATCCCGCGGTACGCGCCACCGATGCACCGTCGTGTTTCGCTGGTGCCGACGGAGCGCCCGGAGTGAGTGACCACGTGCATGGGCAGAGAGGCGGGTGGGTGGGCCGAACGCATCATCCGCCACAACAAAGGAGAGAGAGAGAGAAAGCACGAGGGTGAGGACGACAGAGAGGAAGGGAGGGAGGCGCACGTCTCATGAAAAGGGAGAGCCGGTTACGGGACGGAGCCGCTGCTGCGGAATTTTGGAGAGGTCCGAGCGACGCTTCAAACAATCCTCAGAACAATTATATGATTAGCGCACGCACATAGATGCGCATGTGGGTGCAGGGCCAAGGTCGGCTCGATCGTGCGGAACGAAGCTCGAGTGATAGCGACGTGTTGACTTTTTGTGTTTTGTATGCTGGCGGAGTGCTTCGCTCAGCTCAATAGGAAGGGAAGGCAAAGCTTGCCGAAGCAGATGTGGGCGGGTACGACAGACGCGGGATTGACGCGATGTTTTCGTTACCGTCCCCTTCCTCTCGCTCTTCATCCTTCTGATGCCTCCCACTACTCGCTTTTTCTTCTTTTGCGTGTCGAGCAGCAATGGAGGAAGAAGCAGGAGAGGAGCGGCACGACTACTGGAGCCTGTGCGTGGAACCTGATCCCCCCCCTCCCACTCTCTCTTCTCTATCGCGGATGCGCATCTCAATAAATCGATGTACGTATCGCTCTCGCTAGAATCGGTCTAGAGGGACGTCGGCGCAGTTCCGTCATGTCGTGCGAACGCCTCTTCTCTTTCGCTTCCGCTGCTCTTTGAGGACTTCTCTGAGTATTTTTTTTTCTGAACTGATGGGGGGAGGGGAGGAGAAAAGACGCTGCACACCCGCCATTGCAGATGGAGCCGTAAAGCTCCCCCCCTCCCCCCCTTCACCTCCAAAGAAAAAGACAAAACAGAGCGAGAAGAGCCACGGAAACGTTCGCGCGTGCACCCACCCAGATGGATAACCCGTGTACGTGCAGGAAGATGCATCTTTTTCTTGACCTCCCCCTCACCCCTCTGCCTGCTCTCTCCTTCTCTCCTTCCTCCATTTTATGGGGGTCTGCTCTGAACCAACTCTTCCTCCACTCTCACTACCCCTTCTTCTTCTGCCTCATGTACGGCATCTTCCCCCTCGCCCGCCCTCCCCCCCTCCCCTCCTCCTCTCTCGCTCGCTTCGTTGTCGGAAACATCCTTTTGCAATAACCCTTCAGACGAGCCCCTCTCTCCTTTTCTCCCCCCTTTTCCCTCTGAGAACACGACCCGAAAAGGTAAAACTCCCTCTTCTTCTTCTTGTTGTTTGTTTGCTTGTGTGTGTGTGTGTGTGTGGATCAGCGGCTCGTACGTACCGAGTGCTCCCCGCCTCGGACCCCAACCTCTCTCCATATCGCTTCTGTTTTGCTTTGATGTCTTTTCCCCTGCCCCATCCCCACCACTTCTCTTTCGTCGAGGCGATCGCTTCCGCATATACATACATCTACATATACTCAGAGCCACTCGACAGAGAGTCGATTCTGGCATCCTCGCTGCCTCCCTCCCCCCTTCTTCTTCAAGCAAAACAACAAAAAACAATTTTTATTTTTGGACGATCCATCTCCTTTTGCTGTGCCTTTCCCCCCCCCCTCCTCCTCTCTCTTTCGCATATTCCCTCTCTCCAAAGAAGGCAACGCTGCGGCTTCACCGCATCTTCTCCTCCGTTCCTTCCTTCCTTCTTTTTTTTTTCGTCGTTGCTCGTTGGCTTCTCCTTTCCTTTTTTTGCCCTGCTGGCCCAACCGCTGGCGGGCGTTTTCACTCGAGCGCCTGCTCTCCCTCTCTCCCTCTCTCTCTCTCCTGCTTCCCTACTTCTGCCTTTCCTTCCCCCCTCCCTTTTTTGTTTTTGCTTCTCTCGAGCGCTCCCATTTTAGGTTTCTGCAAAAGGGCAGTGGAGGGGTACACGTCAACAAATAGCCCCGAACTTCAACTTTACTCGAGCTTTTTCGTTTCGTTTCCCCTCTTCGTTCCTCCTCCCCACTCACTGTCCCTCGACTCCGTCCACGAGCGCATCACTTCTTTTCTTTCTCCCTTGTCTAAAGCGAAGCGAGGGGGCAAGCCAGGAAAGGCGCTACACGCGAGAATTGGACAGCAAACGACTACCCACATATTACCTCTCGAGGGTTGAGGCACATATATATATATATATATATATATACTTACAGGTACATCCATCAGCACCACGACGACGAGAGCATCGTTCGTTCCGTGGCATTCACTTTATTTCTTTTTCATCACCACCACGATGCTCTTCCAGCAGGTGAGGTATGCGGCGTTGTGGTGTCTCGTCTTTTTGGGATCGTCTGCGGTCCTGGTGAGCGAAGGAACGGTACGCCAGCCGTACACGAGCCCCGTGATACGAACGGCGCAGGCAGACGCTGTCAACCCAGAGACGGGGAGTCTCACTTCTGTCTTACCGGTGTATTTCAACGTACGTGTGGCCGAGCCCTTTCTCGCACCTGCCAGCTTGTCCTCCGGCACTCACAGCAACGCTACCTCTCTGCGAGCCGCACCGCTCTTCCCAGGTGGCGGACTGCGCGTCACCTTCGATGTTCCCAATCCGGGGCTGGACTTCGTGATGAACCTTAGCGCAGCGCGTTCTCCGCTGCTGCGTGACGTGTTCGGCAATTTGTGGAGACCAACCGCCTCGTTGATCGTGACGGTGGTGAAACAGAACAGCCGGTACACTTATGATGTCGGGCACATCAGTCTGCGGAGCTACCTGTCTCAGTCGGAGTCCATGCAGGTGCTGGCGGGCGAGCCGCAGGACGACGCCCAGTGCCTCACCACGAACGCCTGCTGCACGGGAGAGGGAAGCTCGTACCGGAAGTACGCCCTGGTGAAGAGTCCCGTGCCTCCCTATAGTTGTACGGAGGCGCCCATCCCATACAAGCTGAAGTATTTCTCGTTCGATGTTGACGGCGCGATCATAACGCAGCGTGTACTGGGAAGGGTATCCTGCACGCTGCAACAGAACCAAGTTGACGGCGAGGCTGTGCGCTGTGAGACGGACGGCCCTGTGCAGCTCGCCGGAATGGCGGTGAATCCCCCTTTCAGCAACGCCCCATCCAAATTTTTTGCACTCTGCCGCCAGGGGAGTAGCCTGACGGACGCGGAATACGAAGCCGCACCCATCCCAGTGGCTTATGGCGCTTTCTGCACCACAAGTCAATGCATCCGGTACACCCCTGAGAATTATCGCACCGACCGAGGGGCCTGCCTCGACTACCCTCTCGGCTACTACAC
>JASAOM010000919.1:2500-30481 GCA_030849085.1 Borovskyia barvae | reverse complement strand
TCCCTTATGCAGGCCGGCGACGAGTACGTCAACAAGTGCGACCGCAGCTCCCTCCGCGTGCTGGGCTCTGTGGGTGAGCCCATCAACGTGGAGGCGTGGAAGTGGCTGCGCAACGTGTGCGGGGAGGGGCACTGCGATGTGTCAGACACGTGGTGGCAAACCGAGACGGGCGGTCACATGATAACACCCATGCCCGGCTGCACCCCGATGAAGCCCGGCTGTGCGACGCTGCCCTTCTTTGGAGTGGAGCCCGTCATCCTCGACCCGTTGAAGTTGGACGAGAGGGAGGGAGCGACGGAAGGCCTCCTCGCCATCCGACATCCCTGGCCGGGCATTGCCCGCACCATCTATAACGACCACGCCCGCTACGAGCAGACCTACTTCAATATCAACGGCTTCTACGTCACCGGTGACGGTGCTCGCCGCGACCCTGACGGCTACATCTGGATCACGGGTCGAGTCGATGATGTCCTCAACGTCAGTGGCCACCGCATCGGCACCAGCGAGGTGGAGGATGCCGTCAACACTCACCCAGCCGTGGTAGAAAGCGCCGTGGTGGGCACCCCACATCCCATCAAGGGCGAGGGCATCTACGTATTTCTCACCTTTCATGAAGGCACGGAGGTGACGCCGGAGCTGCTCGCCTCCGTGAAGGCGACCGTGCGCAGAGTCATTGGACCCCTGGCCACCCCCGACGTGCTCCACCCCGCCCAGTCGGGGCTACCCAAGACACGGTCCGGCAAGATCGTTCGCCGAGTGCTGCGCAAGATTGCGGCCAGTCTCTTCCATGAACTGGGGGACCTGTCCACCTTGGCAAATCCAGAAGTTGTCACCGGCATCATCGCAGAGCATCAGCGGTTGTGTCCGCCCAAGTAAAGGAGACGAAGAAACGGGTGGGGAAGGGGGGAAGGGGGGGGGACTACCGTCGACGTGGGAGGCTGCTGGTGCACGCCGATAGCAGCCAAACAAAGGTCAACGAGGAGGGAGGGGAAAAGGGGACACGTATATGGTGGGCCGAGCGCCGCCCTTCTCGACACTTTTTTTCCTTTCTAATTGCGATGTTCCGGTAAAAATTGCCGCTCCCTTCAATTTTTAGCTCCGCCCCCCCCCCCCCCTTTCTGCTCCCCCAATATCCCCTTTCCCTTTGCAAGAAGGCATAAAGGGACCGCCCGCTGTTTTACCGGAATGCTCAGCACCACATCCGCCGTGTCCTTCGCTTCTGCATTGTGTTTTTTTGATTTCTCGTTCCGGAGTCACACGAAGACGGTACCGCTCTGGCTAATGGTAGTGGTGCGGGTTGTAGTGGACACTCACCGGTGTCCCATCGACTACTTTTCTGTGTACGCCTCCCTCATAAAGAATATATATATATATATATATGGAAAGAGGAAGGCAATCTCTAACCCCCCTCTCCTCTCCTCCTCCCACCTCCCTTTTCCACTGTTGGGAGGCTTTTTTCCCTCCTCCTCTCCCCCTTTCTCGATTTCAGCAAAACGGGGAGAGATGAGAAAGGAACATAAAATAATAAAGATGTACATTAAACCCCAAAGATCAAAAAAAGGCTGGAGAGGGCGCTTCCGAAGGTGAATATGTCGGTTTTGAAGGATAGGAAGGGGGGGTGCTGTATCATAGGTAACGTCTCCTCTCGATCTCCACCTCCATGTCGGTGTTCATTTGCATCCGTATATATGTGGGTATGTACAAGCGGGCGGTACGTCACGTCAGATTGTCATAGGAAGAGAGGCGCGTCCGTAGAAACGGATTTATGCTGGCTTGGAGGCAGCACATCCCCTGATTTCCCTCCTCCTCCTTCCTACCTACCACTACCCAGATGCGGCACTCCTCGATCTCTTCTTGGTTGAATCGGGGAGGGCTGAGTCCGAAAACTTCAACGCACAGCCCCCCCCCCACACTCCATTTCTCCTTCCTTTCTCTCTTCCTGTGTGTAAGTGTGTGTGCGTCACGTTTGGGGAAATCTAGTTCCCGTCCCACCCTTTCCATTTTCTTTCTTTCTTCTCTCCCATACGAACGTCATGATACCAAATTAGCTTGGGTTTCTTTCACCACCACCTTAATATCATTCTCCTCCCACCGCTCAGGCCAGGCACCTCACATCGCCTGACGCCGTCCAGCACGTCACAGCGCACTGCGAAACAAGGAGGAGAGAATTTAAAATAGATACCCTGATGTCTCACGCTATCGATACGGTGGAGGAGCTCGCGCGGCGATACAAGTTGACGCCACAACTTGTCACGGCGGCTGCGCAGGTCTTCGACGCACACGCTGTCGAGGGCGCGCCACAGCCGTGCACTAGCCTTAACAGCAGCCCCAACGCCATCATGACAGCTCAGGGCCTGCAGCAACTCCTCATCAAGCTGGGAACTCCACTTTCTCTGCAGGAGGTGACGGAGCTGCTTTGCTTCTTCGGCAAGACCGCAGCCGTGCCGCGGGAAGGGGAAGCATCCCACATCGATACGAGCGGTGAAAACGGGGCCGCTGTCAAAGGAAGTTCTGCCGTGACGGTCAGCGTCCTGTCAGAATCCCCGTCACTTCGGCAAGGGCAGAAACGAAGCCTCGCTACCGGACCAAAGCACACGAACGTAGAGGATGCCCCATCCCCGTCCCCGACCGCCGTGGAGTGTGCGGAGAAGAGCGAAGAGGTGGTGACCGCACTCTCTCCCTCCACCCCAACGGCAACCCTACCGCGGCAAGCCGTCAATGCCGACGGCATAAACTTCAATGCGTTTCTTTATTTTCTTGTGTTGTACCCCGAACTCGCTTTGCGCACCCCCGCTGCCCCACGCACTGCTACTGATGCTCCCTCCACAGGCATCCCTGCCGCGAGTACCAGTGGCCACGTTGACATATCGGCTCTCTTCGCGTCGATCGACGCGGATAGTGACGGTGTGTGGAGTGCACAGGATATCCGCCACGCCGCGGAGCGGTGCCTCAACGAGGAGGATGGCTTCTTGCAAAACGACCCGGATCTGCTGCGGCTGGCCAACATGCATCCGGCTGAACTGGCTGTGGCGCTTCATGAGCTGGACGTCGACAACGACGGTGTGGTGACGGTGGAGGATGTCCGGGAAGCCTTATTTTATTGATTCACCACGAGGGTGCCTGGGATATAGATATCTATGCATATACGTGTATGTGTAGATGTGCATACGCGCTCAGAAGGAAAGAGGCAGCGAACAGGAATTTTCCTGTGTCGTTCGCCACTCCTCTTCACTTTCCCCTCTCCCCTTCCCCCCCCCCCCCAAAAAAAAACGTTTTGATGGCACGTACAACGATGTAGTCAGTTTCGATGCGGCTTAAAAGGCAAGCACTCTCACCACCAACAAAAAAAAGCATACGAGAAATCATCTGAGAAGTGCAACGTTGGCGAAACATCCTGAGTTGCTTCGGGCGATCTGCCCCAACGCTGTCCCCTCCCTTCTCCCCTTCTGAATCAACGCGGTACTCCTTTGGTGCAGGCTCTTTTTTTTTGACTTTCTCACATAAATCACCACCACCGCCTGAGGGTAGGTATGTCAAGATAGGGAAAGGAAGTGTGGGGCGCAGACTACTGGGCGGAGGCGTAGCGGAAGGACAAGGATGTTGCTCGAGGTGAGAACGTGGTGACAAGAGGCGGTTTCTCTCTTTTCCTCTCCTTCCTCTGCATCGAACTCTGCATGCTCCGATAAAATATGCACGACATGGGAAAATCCTCTTCTCTCCTCCTCCTGTTTTTTTTTCGCTGTGGCTTTTGTATCGTTCCTCACACGTCGCATACGATGATCTCCGTGTTGCAGGTGAGGAGGAGAAACGGAAGAGATCGAACGAAAACGAAGGAAAGGGGGGGGGGCAGGAAAAAGTGATGGGTGTACCGCTGCTTCTCACGTGGCTGCGGAAGCGCTTCGCCGATTGCTTTCTTCCAGCTGACAGTGAAATCACCCAGTACATTCGGGAAGGCACAGACAACCTTTATATCGACCTCAATTCCTTCCTATATCAGGCGGCCACGATCATCTCCGCCACACACCGCTCCCACCACTTCAGCTCTGTCGACGAGGTGGAGGATGTCATTCTGCGGAAACTTTTTGACCTCCTCGATGACCTCGTGTTGCGACTGGTTCAGCCCAAAGCACTGGTGTACATCGCAGTGGATGGGGTGTCACCTCTGGGCAAGATGTCGCAGCAGCGGGCGCGACGGCGCCGTGGGGCCAAGCGGCCACCATCTTCCTCTGGGGCGCCTCTCTCCATGCGCCGCCACGAGCCCTCTGGCAACGTGAACGAGTTGTGGGATGGCAACTGCATCAGCGTGGGAACGCGTTTCATGGCAAAGGTGACAGAGGTGCTGCACTTCTACGCGGTAAGTCGGACGGAGCGCATCAACGCGAAGCGGCTCCGTGACGCTAAAGCCAAGATTGAGAGGGAGGAAGTGGCCAAGGACACGGGGGCTGAGGTGGAGCCGGAGGCAGTGGCAAGGGAGCCATGCACGTCCACCACGCCGTACACCTTTCCCTTCCTCAACATCGTCGTGGATGACGTGCTGCGGCCCGGAGAGGGCGAAAACAAGATTGCAGAATTTATCCGTCGTATCCGTGCGGACCCCCATTACTGCCCCAACACCGCCCACGTAATTTGCAGCTCCGACACTGACGTCACGGTGACGAGTCTTATTCTGCACGAACCACGTATCCATGTGCTGCGGTACGAGCCACCTGCCTCGCTAGGGGGTAAGCCGCCGATGAGGCTGCAAGTGCCGCTGCCGCAGCAGCAGCAGCACCGGTTGCCACCCCAGCGCGGCCCGCGCCACTCCCCTTCGTTACACCGTGGCGCTGGGCCACCAATGCGACGTGGCGCACGGCGGTTCGATGGCCGTGGTGGTCACGGAACACAGGGATCTAAGCGTCCCTACCCTTCTCGGAATTTCCACGCCGTGCCTGCTGCCGCGTCATCATCGCCGCCGCCACCGCAGGATAGTTGGCTCTCCTCGTTCTTTAGCATCCACGTTTTCCGTCAGCGACTACGAGAAATTCTCTTACTGGCTCCTGAGACGGGCGACCGTGGCGCTCCTCCTACTGCTGATGATGATGCCGCTGATGATGATGATGGGGCGGATAGGCCGGCGCTCCTCGCAGATGCCGAGGCGGCTTCTCAGGTTTTCGAGCACGCCTTACACGACGTAGTGTTCGTACTATTACTCTTCGGTAACGACTTCCTGCCCACCATCGGCGGTAGCATACAGGAAGGTACGCTGGATGCGTTGTTGTCGCTCTTGGCGACAGACTTCATTCCTCGTGGCCGCACCCTGGTGGACCCCTCCACCAACCATATCCAGTACCCCTCAGCGCGCTACCTCCTCAGCTGTCTTGCCGAGCTACCAGGCAATGCGAAGAAGAGCAGTCGAGAGCAATTGCAAGTGCATAATGGCGGGCAAGACGCCATGGACTGGGGCTTTGCTGCGCCGAGAGAAGAAAAGGAAAGCTCCGCTGAGGCGCTAGAGTGGCAGCAGCGTCGTGAGAAGCAGCAAGAACGCATGTGTTACTGCTACTGGACCATGTTGCAGTGGGCGCTACAGTATAGTGCCGGAATTGTGGAGCATTGGGGTTGCTACTACCCATATGGGAGAGCCCCACCTCTCTCGAAGCTGGCCACGTACTGCGGGGTGCTCTCGTATGAGGCACTTGGTCAAATCGCCCGACGGCGCGTAGAGTTCAAGCTCCACTCCGGACGGCCGAGGCGGGGCCCTCACGCCGACCTCGGAGTCGCACCGAGCGACGATGCCGACGAGGAGGAGTACGACGGCATAGATGACTTGCCGTCGGTAGGACTGCACACCAGCGGTTCAGGCTCGGCTGTGGCAGAAATGGATGCCGCTGAGCGAGGCAAGCCGACGGACGTGATGGTACAGCTGCTTATTCTCATCCCACCTCGCAGTGTGGCACTCCTGCCAACTGCTTTCCGCCAGCATTATAAAGAAATCGAGGAGCTGGTGCAGGCGCCGGTGGAGCAGCTCAACTTGGTGGTTATTGGAGACTGGTGTGAAGCAAAGAAGCGGTCGCTTAGTGAGGAAGAGCGGACGCGCTTTGCGGCGTACCAGTTCTTCTCCGCGGGCGCTGACCTCGGCACACAAACAGTGCCGTTTCCCGCACTTGACATCGCCTTTAGCGCGTACTGGGATGGGCCGTCCGTAGAGGCGGAGTTGGCGGCTGTGCGAGCGGAGAAGGCACGCCTCGTGCGAGCAGCCAGCTCCCCCGTGGCCGTTGGCGTCACATCCCCGTCACCCGCGACAGCCGGCTTGCAGAGCAAAGCTGCCTCCTTCTTCAATATTGGCCGCAAATTGGCTTCACAAAGTGGTGGCGGTGGTGCGGCGGCTCTCCTGGCATCTGTGAACGTTCACAGCGCTTCAGATCAGTTGCCTCCGTCTGTCGCCGCGAAGGATCCTATCCCTTCATCGGCGGACGACGTCGCCTCCCCCTCGCCCCTTCCCACGTGCCTTCGTCACCCGACTGGGAGTTATGTGTTGTGGGTGACCCCCTGCGAGGCCTTGTGCGACCCGCTCATGGTCAAGTCTCTTGGAATCCTACAAGGCAACCGATTTCAAGTGGGGAGCTTCGTGCCCCTCATGGCAAGCGACGCGGTACTGAGCCGCAGCGGGGGGGATGCCCGCCAAGACGTTCGGCTTCGGTTTCGTCTCGCCGTGGCGCCGGTGATCACGGATGGGACGTACACGGCGCGTCTCCTTCCCGGCTACATCGAGTCTACGGAAGTCGGTATGCGTACGCGCGTCGCGGCGGCGCGCAAAGAGGCAGCCGATCAGGCAGACCCGTGGAAGCACTTTGACAAGCTACACACCGCACGGGAAGCACGGAAGCGCGCACGCCAGGATAGCAGCGAGGAGCCCGTCAAGAGCGAAGCACACGAGGAGGTGGTACCCGATGTCTCCGAAGCTCCGGACAGCAAAGATGAAGAGGAGGCGGAGCCCTTGGAAGCGGCCCCACGTGACAGCACCTCGGAGGGACCTGTATCGCTGAGTGAGGAAGAGATGCAACTGCAGCGGCGGAAGGAAGAGGCACGGCGGCGGCTCGAAGCCCTAAAAGCAGCCCGCCTGGCTGCGTTGCAAGACGATTAGAGTGGCGCTGTGACGCCACACGAAGACTCCGGGAAGGGAGGGAAAAGCTGCGGTGCAGCTCATGAGGATTCAGAGCTCTTCAACCGATCGTGCATTGTTGCGGAGGTACGTGCGTACGTGTGTGTTATGTCACAAACAGAGGAGCCCAGGAATGAAAAGGCTGAGAAAGCTCACCCTCCCCCCATAGAGATACCCGCTGTGAGGAAAAAGAAAGAAGGGAGAGAAGGGGGGCGGTAATTTATGTGCGTAACATACGCGGCGTTCAAGGTGCTCCCCTTCACCTCGCATATCGTCATTGCCAGAGCTGTTCTCTGCTCCTTCGCGGTTCCCCGTTACGTTCGCCTTCTTCCTTCATCAAGATGGTGCCTTGTGCTTTCTGAAAACTGACGTGCGTCCAGCCAGGCAGCAAAGTCGGCATCCGTCGAAAATGTGACTGAAGGATATTTTCGTATGCCCTCCATTTTCATCTGACACACAAAGAAGCTAAGAATAAAAGTTTTTAAAAAATAAGCGAAGCGTGCGGATGCGGCGAATGAGAGAAGCGAGAGGGGGAAAGGGGGCGCCGAAAGAGCGTCTTCGCGCATCCGCCCATTAAACTCCTGTTCGCCTTCTCTCCTTCCCTCTTCCCCCTTTTTCCTTCTCGTCTGAGGGTGTGCCTGTGGTACCTTTGGATGCACATCCATACACTCACGCCTACACACACTAAAATCTATATAAAGACATCTGTATTCGTGATTTTTCTCTCCTCCCTCCCTCTCTCTCTCTCTCTCACTGCGTATCTCCACGATGCACATCTCGCTGACAATTATTTCATCAGTAGAGAGGTCGTTCGCTCACACTCATGAAGAGGAAAAAAGAGAGCGTGATATGCTTGGAGAAGGGAGAGGAGGGATGCTGTCCAGTAGAGAGCCAGCCTCGTAGCCTGCAAGTATTGGGTCGGTGTCCTCCCTTCCGTTCTTCTCGTCGTGAGGTTGTTCGAGCACATACCCTCTTGCCCTTCTCCACCTTCCCCGCCCCACCCCTGCTTCTTTCACTGTCTCCTTGTCGCTCTCGTGCATCTCCACCCCACCCCACCCCTTTCCGATGCAGACACGCTCATCGCCACATTCGCCTAAGCGTTGTGTCCTACTTGATCCTTCCATCTCGTAGCCTGTCTACGTCTTATCTCAGCTCCCTTCTCACCACAGTGCTTCTCTCTTCCCCCACCCCCACCTTATCCTTCTTGGTGGAAGGATAATAGTCGACGGACACGGAAGGAAATGTATAATGTGTGGTATCACCATTAAAATATATAGCTACCGATAGTGGGCCCTCTCTTCCCCTTCCTTCCTGTTCTTAGCCTTTCCCTTCTGCCTTCTCTTTCGCTCGAACTCTCCTTAGCTCTCTTCTTCTTCTTCAGCATTACACCCACATACATACCAACTTGTATAAGCAGTATATAGCTAGTACATATATCCCCTCCCTCTTCTCTCCTTCCCTCTAAAGTTTGTTGCTGGGGGTTTCTAGGAAGGTTATATATATATATATATATATATATATATATATATCACGGGAGAAGAGACAGGCGTTTGAGAGTAGCATAACATTTCTCATCGCACCAGTTTTTGCTCTCCGCCCCCTTCTTCTCCGCCTTTTTTCTGTTCCTCTTTCCTTCATCCTTCCCACCACCACCACCCCCTCTCTCTCCTTACCCCCCCCCCTCTCCCCATCGTTCACAGACCTTTTCTGAGGTTTTCCGCAGCAGACGCCTTCTTCTGCTCTTTTTCCGCTTACACTTCTTCCTCCTCGTGTACTTCTCGGCTTTTCTTTCTCGTCCCCCGCCCCTTCTTCTCACATAAAGATGCACCGCTTAGGGCACCGAGTATATCCTCTGGCCGCCTCCCCGCGTGTGCTTGCCAGCAACGGCGCTGTGGTCCCTGCCACACGTTCTCCGGTGCACCTCGTCTTTATGCATGGCCTCATGGGAGCACACGACAAGTATGCCTCCGTCTGCACTGCGATGTCTGGCGCCCAGAAGGAGGAGAGTCTGCGTGCTGAAGCGACGCGAGAATCGCTGATGGCCGTGACGCACCCCGCAGACTGCGGCGAAGCCTCGGGCTGTCGTACAGGGTTGTTACCAGCCGCCGCCCCCCGCGTGTACCCCTGTGCGGCCTTTGATTGGCGCAACCACGGCAGCAGCATCCACACCGCTGACATGACGCTGGACGGTATGACGGAAGATGTCGTAGACTTCCTTGCAGATTACGCCGCCACAACCGCCAAGGCGACGACGACGACGACAGCCACTTCCACCGCGCCCACCATCGTGACAAGCGGCAGTGGATCTCCAACCACAACTATCACGCCTTTGCCCATTATCCTTGTTGCCCACAGCATGGGTGCGGTGGCTCTCCTGCACTGGATGTGGCAGACCCATGCCCGACTGTGGTGTGACCGCATCGTGCGACGTGGCGATGGCCTGCTTAAGCCCGCCTCTGCCGTCAGTGAAAACGACACGCCCTTCTCGAATTCCTCCTACCGCGTAGTGGGGGCTGTGCTGATTGATACGGCTCCAACGGAACGTCCGCCGGTGTTTGAGCAGTGGAAGCGACTCATCCACAGTCTTGCGGAGATACCGCTGTCGAGCCTGAAGACGCGACGGGAGGTGGAGGGCTGGATGCTGCAGCATGGGCCGCGTGAAATCTGCACAAAGGCGAACATTTGGTTCTTGCGCTTTTATCTGAGCAACTTAGTTTTCGAAGACGCACGCGCGCCTCGTTGGAGGATCGGGCTGCATAATATCATTCAAGGCCTGGATAAAATTGTGTGGCACGATGGCGGGGAGGGTGTTCAGGCTGCTCTACGTCAGGTGGAGTTACTGGCCATCTCGCAAGGTTTGCCGGCGCCCCTACTGCCCCGACTCAACGCCTTCCCTATGTACTTCCTGTTTGGTGCCGCATCGCCGTACGACACACCCGTGTCACGCGCGGCAGTGCGTCGCTTCTGCGAAGCCCCGTGTGTGTTGGAAATGGCCGATGCGGATCATTTCCTCTGCATCAGTGAGAAGCGATCCTTTGTGAACACCCTTCAGAATATGTGCTACGCGATCGAAGAAGCCAGCGGGCATCTGTGAAAGAAGGAGAACATGAGGGGGGGGAGGCGCTGCATTTCTCCTTTCTCCAAGTGGAGATGAGGGGACCGTTCTATTCGTATCCCTGGAAGAGCAAAACTTCATCGGTCTGGGATGAGAGAAAAAAAGAAAGACTGTCAATGGCGGCTGCGTCAACGCAGCTGCTGCCTCCGGTTTTACGATTTGTTTTTTTCCAACACGCACGCGTCTTTATACAAATGTATATATATATATATATATATTCTACTCAGTAGGGGCTAGCAGGCACTTGTTTTGCCAGTGTGTAGCATCAGCACAACGTACGTGGGTGGTGCCTCTGTGCAAAGGAGAGAAAGGGGAAGGAGGGGGGGGGGCGAAGAACGAGGAGAAAACGAAGACGCAGCGACGTCGAGAAGGGGGTTGCTCCTCCTGTAGACGGTTCGCTCTGATGCGCTCTCGCTTCCACATCTCTCTCCCCCCCGCTCTACTAGAAAAGAAAAAGGAAAGAGAGCCGCAGAGGAAATCAAAAGTGGTACCGATGGCGAGGGATATGTAGCACCAGAGCGGTACTTCCCAATATCCACGTCTGTTTCTCATCTTCCTCCACCCCTCAGCTTGCTCTCACACGCACCTCAACGTCCGCTCATACATCTCCGCAGGTAATCCTATTGTACGACCCTTCTTAGGTCGGGCTTCCTTCGCATGCGTGCTACCCTCTAGCACTCCTCCTGAGTGTGTTGCTCTTTTTCATTTCGCCTTGCGCCTCTCTCGCTCTCTCTTAGACGCCCGCTCCTTCTTCGGGAGGCGGGCACGCCCTCTCATGTGATCAGCTGATTAATACCACCGCAAAAGAGAGAAATGAATACGTTTGTATACAACTTCACTTCAAAGAATAAGAACTGCCGTACGCCCCTCCACGAAGGCTGGTGCCTCTTTCTCATCCTTCATATCCCCCCCCCCCCCCCCCCGCCCCGCCCTACGACTTCTGTGGGAGAGGGGAAGAAAAAAATGTTGTGGTTATGTCACTGGATACCACTAAAGAAAGCGAGTGAACGGCAGGCCAACAAGTCCCTGAGATGACTTCTTATCATCCTCCTACCACACCCGTTCCCCTCTACTCTCTTCCCCATCGCTGTTTCTCGTTCTTCCTCTTCCACCTTGCTACCGATTCTCCTCCCTTTCTCGGTTCCTATTGTTTTATCAGGTATTGGCCGACGTTACCCCATTTATTTATTTACTCCTTTCCCTCTGGTATGTTTGCGTCTCTGTAGCGTACTTCTCCTTTCCTCCTCTCCTCTCCTCCCTCCCACCCACCCCCTCCCTACGGCTGTAAGGAGAGGTGCTGTATTGACATATTCTCCCTCACCGCTCCTCTGGCGCTTGAGGTGGTGTGCAATTTCTTCTTTCGTTTTGTGAATTCCCTGACTTTCCTACCCCCAAAACTGCACCCACCCACCCACCCTTTTTTTTCTCTCAGGTGTGTGCAGCTCCTCCTTTGGCCATTCTATCCGGCTTGAACGTCTGGCAACGCTCTCTCGTCACCTGCCTGCCCCGTCGTCATTCTTTTTTCTTTCGTCTACGTCGGTGGAGAGAAAAAGAGAAGGCGATATCGTTGGTTTGCACGAAGGACCCCTATCCCCGTGCCACCCGCTTCCGCTCGCCCCGTCTTCGCCTGCATCCCTACATTCCTATACACCTCTTTCACGCGTCGGCGGACGCGTGCTGTCGTGAGGGAAAGGGCGTGCACTCCACGCACCCCTCTCCAATTATAGAGGGGGGGGAGCCGGCTTGTGTCCTCATCTCTCTTCCACTCATCGTTCAGTATCGCTAGAGAAGGCCTTGAAAATTTTTTGTTGATATGGATTTTGGAGCACGCCATTCCTGCTCTTCTCTTGCGGTTTTTATTATTATTATTTCTTTCTCCCTTCTCCCTGCGTCACCGAGGCTCGCGCAGAGCATCCTTGCGGCTATCGATACATCTATCTATAAAGAGTTAGATATCTGAGAAAACAGAAGAGGGAGAAGACCCACGTCGATCTACCGCCACCATGCCGCTTTACAGCATCACGATCTGTCCGCTGAAGCTCAATGCGTACTTCTGCCATCGAGGGTCAGTGTATGTCGTGGTGATGTCGCGTAAAGGGCTAGAAATCGCCACAAATCCATCGATTTGCAACGGCAATAATGAAGTCATCTTCTCAGATGTGGAGGGGCTGAGCAACTCCAAGTCGTTCGAGATGTCCTTCAACTCCCCCAAGGACCGCCGAACGCTCAGCTTTGGGATTTACGACTTCACAAACCGCAAGAACGCGGCTAAACTTACGGGGTTTGAGATTCCGTTGGCTGGTATGTGCAGTGTATTGGCGGGGGAGTCGATGTGTGAAAAGAAAGGGATCTCTTTTCGTGTCTCCGGGCAGCCCGGAAGGCTAGATGTGATATTTCGCATGCACCCCGTCGGCACCCCCGTCCCGATGCTGCGCGTCGCTCCCGCACAAGATCCTAACGCAGGCAGCGGAACGGAGACACGTCGAAGCCCATTGGGTGCGTCCGGTGGCGATGCTGGTACGGGCTCTGGCGCATCCCGCTCCACGAGGCTCCCAGAGCATGCGCTGCAGGCACTCATGCGTGAAGGTATCATTGCAGACGACGTAGACGCCGTAGAGATGGACCTGGACCTGGCTGACGAGATCGCGGTGCGCACCTCTGTTCTCTTTCCCAGTCGCACTGACCTTGAAAATCGGATTCGCGCGCTAACCCGCGAAATCCAGAAGCTCGAGTACGAGGCTCAGTACGCCACAAAGGACAAGGTTGCAGCGGGCTCAGCAGCATCCACAGCACTGCGCAGCGAGATCGCCTTCTGGAGAAATAAGGTGAAGGAAATTGATGAAACTTCGGCGCATGAGGCTGGCATCGCTTTGAAGCCGGACGAGCCGGATCCACAGCCAGCCATTTCTACTGGCTATATCGCGGAGTTGGAAGCAGCGCTGGAGGCAAAACACCGCGAGATGCGCAGCCTGGAAGCGCTGCAAAGTAAGCGAGACGTCTCGCAAGACGTGATGAAACTGCTCGACCAGATCGAGCACCTGCAGTCCGTTCTCGTGGAACTCAAAAGTGAGGCATCTGGAGCGCCGAAAGCAGCGAAGAAGGAACACGACATCGCCGAGAATGGTGATCGCTGGGATAAGCTGGCGGCCAGACTGTACGACGCCGAGTCCATGACTGAGCAATTGAAGCAGACGATGATGGCGCTCAACCGCGTCCAGTATGAACCATACCTCGCTGGGGTGGAGGCGGGTTTCATGTACGCAGTCCCCAAAGAATTGGACTTTGTCAAGAACAATCAGTTCAGGCCAAACAATCTCCCTCCTCAGATCGGCAATCCGTCTGCTCCCGCTGCGAAGGCTTCGAGCAAAGACGCAACGGAAAACTTCCTAGACGATCTTTTTGGTGCCACACCGTCGCCGCCCCCTCCTCCATCGGAGCAGACGGCCACTCCCGCTGCGACCTCAAGCGCCCCCTCCCTCGACCCCTTCACGGCGGCGCCGTATGAGCCCCCGAAAGCGGCACAAGTCACACCCGTCTGGGCGCAACCAGCTGCTGCTGCGTCTCCCTCCCCGGCTACCACACCGCAGCCCGGTTCTACTGCTGCTCCTCCGGCGCAACCGTCACAGGGAGCGGCGACCACCGTGGCAGCAGCGCCCCTATCAAACTCTCGGATGGCTCCGTCGATGCCAAATACCGGATCACCATCCGTGTCCCACGTTGCACCGTTCGATCACATGGCGTCGTCGCCACCCGCCACATCGCCAGTGCAGCCACGCGAGCCCCATACGTCACCCACACATGACCCTCTTGATCGACGATTCCCCGCCGCACCCCCAGCAGCTTCCGGAGACGAACTACCCCAAACGCGTACCAGTCGAAGGAGTGTGGACTCTATAAGCCCCGCCACCAATGAGTTGTCTTCTGCCGCCGCGTCGCCCATGGGGCCCAGCGCCGCGCAACAAGCGCCACAGTCCGCGCCAGCCCATAGTGTCACTACACCTTCTGCGACGCCGCCGCCGTCGTTGCAGCAGCAACAGCCTCACAGTCAACAGCAGCAACCCCAGAGCCAACAGCAGCAGCCCCACAATCAACAGTCGCTGAACAGTCAGCAGCAGCAGCCCCAAAGTCAGCAGCAGCCCCACAATCAACAGACGCTGTACAGTCAGCAGCAGCAGCCCCAAAGTCAGCAGCAGCAGCAGCAGCAACCCCAGAGCCAACAGCAGCAGCCCCACAATCAACAGTCGCTGTACAGTCAGCAGCAGCAGCCCCAAAGTCAGCAGCAGCAGCAGCAACCCCAGAGCCAACAGCAGCAGCCCCAAAGCCAGCAACAGCCGCCCCACAATCAACAGCCGCTGTACAGTCAGCAGCAGCAACAGCAGCAATCTCAACCCCAGCAACAGGTTCCGCAAGGACCACCACCCCCGCACTATGAGCGCCGTCCGCCGTCGCTGGAGGAAATCGCGTACACCGGCTTTTATGGTATTCCACTGGTGGGGCGGGGCTGCCCTATCGACATTTACCTCGATGGTAAGAACCCCTCTCGCGGAACAGAGCTGAGCTTCATCAACAACGCAGACTACCAGATTCTCATCGGCGGTGTGGAGCTGCGGCAGGAAGATATGTTCTCTAGCGACCCAAACAGTGCCAAAACGATACCTACACAGCGCTGGCCGCAACAGTTCTGGGTACCGGGTGGTAGCAGCAGGCAGAGTTGCGTCATCGCCCTCCACCCATCGTTCCCACGCGGCTCATCCATTATGGCGTTGGTAATTGTATACGTTTTTCATGAAGGGCGCTACGTTCCGTTTTCGGCGCGCTTCACCATCTGATTTCATTGCGAATGCGTTGGCAAATATCGATATTTGCATGAAGGTATATATATATATATACCTTTGCGTTTGTGTGTGAGCCATTTCTTGAGTGGATGCAACGGATTGGGCTGCAGCCGTGTCGTGGCTTACACCGTACATGGAGATAGGGGGAGGCGAGGAGGGAGAAAATAGTAGCGGTATATGAACGAACTGAGTACGTCTGTATTGGTTGTAGAAAATGATAAGGGGGAGCGAGGGACGAGAACTAGACAGTATCCCTCCAGTCTCGTCCAGAGGAGGCGGAGCAGCAATTGAACGAGACACGAGTTTCTTTCCGACCCCCACAAGTGCGAATTTTCTGCATCTGAGAGGAAGGGAAAAATCTTTATTTTCCTACCAATGGTGGGGAGTAGGAGGGGGGACGTGATACACAACTTGAGGTTGAAGATGCTACAATTCAGCTTGAGATTATATACACGTAGTACTGCCTCGTACGTTCCCCACATGGTTGCTCTTCTTTTTGTAGTTGCCAATTCCTTTTTTTTAAACTCCCACTATCTGCCGCTCTACTGGAAACGAGTGTGTCCACATTACTTCATGTTAGTTCCTTCTCCCCTATCTTCTCGTTTTTCTTCCCGTATCCATCTGCGTATGGCGCTGGCTTTCACTGTTAGACGAGGAGGATACAGAGTGGGCAGACTGAAATACATCCGTCTTTATGAATGCATGTAAGGTTCCTTGCCTTCCCCCTTCTGTCTCCAATACATCCTCTCCACACCTTTTTTTTCCGATTTCCGGTCGTTCACTCTCTTCTTTGTCCCTCCCCCCTCCTTCCTCCCCCACCCCCTCAGCCTTTCCTCTTTTTTTTGTTTTCCGGACGGGGGTGGAAGAGGGAGTCGCAAGCGTTGCGGGAATACGTTTTGCGTTTTTGTTTTTTCATGTCTAAGCGCGTGTGCCGAAGTTTCAGATGATGGTTGTTTCTCTTCTGGTATTTTCTTTCTGCACGGACAATGCAACATTTTCATGATACAAAAAAAGCGGGCAACTTTTTGAATCCGGCCCAATCAGTGAAGAGGGGGGTGTACGTCAGGGGGCAAGGTGCCGCCGCCTGTCAATGGTAGAGAAAAGATGGGGGAAAGGGGGGCCCCAACAAAACTTTCTTTCCTGAAGGTAACTCCCTCCGTTCCTTGCAGTACATCCAATGCACTGCGGCGGCCGTTTCAGAGCTCGCGGAAACGGAGAGGGACAACGTGCGAAAGGCAGCGATGTCCAGTGCGGGAAGCTGCATCTTGATCCTTGTTTCCTTTCATCGACTTCGTCGTTCTCTCCACTTTCGTTTCGTCCATTGCTTTTGGGGTTGGGTTGAATGGATACCTCTCCCCCCAGCAAACTTCGAGCGTTTTGTTGACGCGAGCACACTCGCATACACACACAGGCGGGGATCATAGAAAAGGAGAGAAGATCATGCGGAAAGAGCCGTTGCGGGTTGGATTTCTTGGTGCCTCCACCATTGCACACAAGACGTGGTTGGCGGTTCACAAGGCTGGCCATGTCGTGACCTACATCGGATGCCGAGACCCCGCCAAAGGGGTGGAATTGACGGAGTGGGCAAGGAAAGAAATTCTAACAGTCCAGGCGAGAGACGGAGAGGCTGGTGCGGGGATGCCGCCCCCGTTCGATGCGCCGTGCATCGGCTCGTACACAGACGTTATTCGAGCTGATAATGTCGATGTCGTGTATATTTCCTTGCCCACGGCGAAACGGGCTGCATGGATTCGCGTCTGTGCTCAATACGGTAAACATGTGGTGAGCGAGAAACCAGCCGCTTGCTCGGCGGTTGAGCTTGCGGAGTGCCTGAGAGACATGGCAGCGAATCGCCTTCTCTTCATTGACGGCACAGCGTTTACTCATGGGCAGCGGTTGCAGGATGTGCAGCAAACGATGGAGGAGTTGGGTGGCCCCGAACACATCGAAACACACATGTCATTCATGGCGTCTCCACAATTCATGGCGAACGACATTCGCATGCAACCCCTCTTAGAGCCGCACGGCGCCCTCGGCGACCTGGGCTGGTACTGTATCCGCTGGATACTGCATTTAGTTAACTTCGCTGTACCGACGGGGATAACTGGACGTGTGACCCAGGTCGACGCTCTGCAGGGAACGAAAGAAGAAGAGGCGCCGAAACAGTCGACCACGTCTGTCGGTGTTGTGCCGTCTTTCAGAAAGTCCCCAAGAATACCAGCGCCCGCTGCCATCACCTGTTTCGAGGGAAATATGGAGTTCGCCCCCATGTCCCGTGGATCCCCCGACAAATCGACCGCGGAGTCCCCAGCGGCCGTGACAGCCGCCTTCCAGTGCAGCTTTCACGACTGTCATGACCAAACGGTGGAGATTTTCTGCCGCGACGGGACCGTGACAGTGCACGGCGCCATAAACCCCACAGCTGATGAACAACCAGGGTTCACCGTACGTCGTTACAGTGTGGCCCCGCCACCGCCCACAGCCACGCGAAAAGAAAGCAGCACAGCGGACGCCAAGGAAGTTTTCCACGCGTTCGAGCATCTTGAAATAGAACGAGACGAGGTTGTGCACTCGTCCGCGTGCGGCGAGACGAACGGCGCCTACCAGATGGAGCAGCTGTGGGGCAATGTGGGAAAGAGCGTGATGCGACTTGGTAGAAATGAGCCGCTGCTAGCCGATGCCACCCTCGCAAAAAAATGGTCTACCTTCGCGTACTTGACACAGGTCGTGATGGATCGCGCCCTCGATGCCGCTAGCCAGCACGCCACAGCCGCGAAAACCACTCGCGCGAGAGTACTGGACCCTTAGGGGGGGGCCAGGGCGCCCCTGGGCCGGGGGCCATCCCCCGCCCTGACCCCAAAACGAAAGGCCCCCCCCCCCCCCCAAGGACCGCCGAAAGAAACCCTGGCATGAAGCCCAGCGAAAACCAAAGCGGACGCCCCCCCCCGCCCCCTTTTTCCCCGGCAACAGCCAACAACAGGACCCGCACGCCAGCACGATTCGTGCGGGCTTCCCTAGTACTCCACCTCTGGCGCCGGGTTTGAGCGGCCCACGGATAACGGTTTTGGTGCGGCCTACTCGGGAATTCATTGACGAATGCACAACTACCCTTTATATTCTCGCTAAGCATCGGCCGACCCCAGCTAACGACGCGGCAATATCCAGCCCTGATGTTGATGTGGTCTACGTTCTGTGTCCTGCCACCATGAAGCACGATTGGGCAGTGAAATGTGCGGAGGATAACAAGCATGCGATCAGTGAAAAAATCACCAACTCCGACATCCAGGCAGCTACGCTCCTGCCTCGAAGCACTGTGCTAGAGGACTCCTTTACATGGATGGGACCTTGTTATCTAATGGTCGATACGTAAAAAAGGTGGTATAATGTCTTCCTGAGATAGGAGACGTTAGGCGCATTACATTTAACCTCTCTCTATGCGCCACCCCTGAGAGACATTCAATGTGTTCCAAGGTTGGAGCCACTTGACGCTCTTGGTGATTTAAGCTGGTACGCCAGCTGGGCCTTCCTTCATGTTGTCAATTTCGACATGCCCACTGCCGTCGCTGGTCGCGTTGTGGAGAAGCTGCCCAACGGTGCCATCGCTACCTTCAAAGATGGTTTGACTTTCTCCGGCCCCAAACCCAGAGAGCAAATATATGCATCCTTCTACTGTAGTTTCCTGAACGAGACTTTGTCACTTCCGGCACAAGGGTGCGAGTCGTTGCCAAAGATTGGGTTCATCAGTTCACCGACGCGGGCGCAGCGAGTTCCGAAATTATCAAGATGTTTGTTGAAGGACCTGATCCAAGCACTGACGTCGTCATAAAGCAAACTGCCGAAGAAGTGGAGGTTTCTGAAGAAACCGGGCATGCACAGGAAACGCTGATGTGACATGACGTGTGTGATTCTCTGAAGAGGGATGAAAATGACCAACTTATTGCAAAAGAGGAAGCTTTGCTTAAATGGGGACGGAAGGCGTGAGTCACACACTTCATAAGCAACAAGCTCATAGAATCCGCTCATGCCTAGAGTCATGCATTACTGTTACTGTTTTCGCGCTGAGGCTGACGAGGAGATGAGAGTCTCCTCCGCGAAGTATACATGGTTGTAGCAAGGTAAGAAAAATGGGGGTGAGCCGCCCCTCCAACGTTCAACTGTGAAATAGGTGCGTTCGCGAATCGCAATTAGCATCAGAGGGATTGTGTTGATACTGTAGTGTTCCATACAGATCACTTTGCTTTCACCCTTAGGTTTCCTTTATTCGTTTTCCTTTTAGGAACACGCTGATCGTTTTCGTCGTGTGTAGAGCCTCTCGCATTTGTATCCCATTGTCCTGCCGGCATGCTCTAGATGTGAATCCTGGAGCGTTGAGAGTACCACCACATGAGTCCGGAGTGAGACGCATACGACCACACCAAATCTATTCGAAAACACGATGGTCTGTTGTTTGGAAATATGTTTCACTGCAGGTAGCGACACTTGCGTAGCACTACAGCCCGAGAATATTATAGTGGTCGTGGCAGGAGAGCATCCTTTGAATCGATTTTTCTATGCCGTGTGAGGTATTCCTATTTTTCCGTTTGCGGAGTGCTTGCCCCCAAGTCGCTCAGAAACATCGCTTCCTAACATTCACAAGACCTTTCTCTTCTATTTGTGGTGAGATTGTTAAACGCTATACTTCTTTGATAGCCCTCGCGAGAGGTACAATGTGAAGCATTTACTAGGTGCAGTAGAAATGTCCTACCTGAATGATCACACATGCGCCTTTTACTTTCATGAAATCTATGGAATCCTTCTATGCGGACTCACCGGACGGATGGATTCTAGTAAGACCTCAGTGTTCTGGACACCCAATAATCAACCAGTGTGGCCCTGCTGTGGCACCCATCACCTGAAGTGAATCTGTACCACCGTAGGTGGTCCATCGCTGAGCCCTGGGTGTGCTTCTTCAGTCGAATTGAAGAGGTTCAAATGATGACTGCAGTTGATTTTTTTTATATACACCTCTATGAGGTCTGCCGTTGAAGCTCCAAACTTTTCCAAACCTGATGCTTCCGCATTGCAACTCTCGCGTGCGCGTGTATGTTTCTCAAATACGTAGGATACAACTGGTTTTTCATTATTTCTTTCTCCCTTGCCTGTGTGCCTTTCATAAAAGTAGGAAAAATCTCACCGAAAGTGGCTGGTTATTACCAGAATTGTTACTGCTGCATCTCATACGATACTTACATTCTTTTTCGATCCTTCGAGACTTCCCTCCAGGGTGCTAGCGTTCCTGAAAAATTGGCTGCGGCGATGGCGACTCCAGCAGAGGTTGAAGCTCATTGGACAGCGGCTCCCTTGACGGCAGGCAGTGGAAGCAGTGACAGTGTTTCGCGGACGCCTTTACAATCCACTGGCACCACTGTATTTCTCCGTGACGAGGGCAGCCGAACGTTCGTTCCAGTCTACCACCAAGGAAGCGTAACACTTCGTGATCTGGCCGAAGAGATGAACATCAGCAGCGTTCTCGAGTGTGACGTGGAGGGTAACGTACAGCCGCGAGCCGTCGCTTTCGACTCACCTTCGGATGTTCTGCACAGTGGTCACCATTACGTTGCACGCCGGGATGCCAGAGCCGAGGCAAATGGCAGCTACGTTACTTTTCGCGGCAAGATCCTCGTCAAGGAATATGAACTGGAGCATCCAACGCCCCCTACAGTTCATGCGCCAAAGGTCAACCCCATTGCTGGAGGAGGAGCTAAGGGTGCAACCCCGCTACAAAATCCATCTGCAATTTCGGCTGTAACACCTCTACCAGAGGAGCACCGTGTGCCACATAGGACTAGAAAGAATGAAGAGATGGGTGCAGGCAGCACGTCAGTGCTAACAACACCAGCTCCTCATCGTCCTGACGACACTAGTGACGCTTCTACGATTTCTCGCGCGCTGGCACTTTCTTCAGAGCGCAAACGACCTCGTGAGGAAGCAACGAGGGATAACCAGGAAAATGTTACTGCTGTTGGTAGGGGCAGCCTCCCCACCTTTACGGGGAACGTGCTTTCGAAGCAGCGTGTTTTGTCTGCGCTTGCGCACATTTCTGAGGCTAGTGGTACTAGTGGTTTTCACGATAGTAAAGATTCTGAATCAGTACCCATGACATCTGAGACTAGGAAGGTATTGACTCACAACACGACACCGACTTCCACAAAAGGGAAGCAGGATGTTGAACAGTTGGCGGTGGCCCTCGTGGCACCACCATCTCAGAAGTCACTCCGGTTCATTCCCTTTGCGCAAGTCTCCTCGAACGGCACAGAATCTTATGTTACACTAAAAGACTTGAGAAGGTTGTGCGATGACACATCTTCACAGGAAGAGGAGTTTCAGCGGAGGCACAAAGCTGCCACAGACATCTTAGAAGGCGCACGACGAGTTCTCTTTGCGAATGGGGAAACAGATTGAAATGCAGAGCTGCGTTGCCAAGGATGCTCATTGGTCGAACGTATGCGCTAGAAGCTCTTTGGCATTTTGTCAACATCAGATGGTATTGTTACTTCCTGATTTCTCTTTCCTGTTTATCGGCATCTCCTGCCATAGGTATGCAGTCGTGCGACCCGGTGAGTCAGCCGCTTTCTCTGCGTCGGATGTGTCGATGAGAGATAACAATAGATGACTCGTCATTATGAGATCTCTTTTCTCTCTGTACAAATAGAACATTTAGTTTTTTAGATTGCGTCTGCAGTGCTCTTTTAGCCTGTATATTCTAATTATCTTGTTTCACTTCTTTTCAAAGCTGCATCTTTGTCGCGAGTAAGTGCCCCTTCAAAGCTACCTCGTTTGGTTTGTAGAGAACGGGTGTCAGATATGAATTGGTCGTGATGTAGTTTTTTTCGATGCACATCGATTCTAGGAAATCTTCCTCATCCTTTGAAGAGCGAGTCTGCCACTTTGCATCCGAAAAAACGAGTACGTCGCAAGTCTCACTTTCAGCCGATGAAACCAACTGAGTTATCTTCTCGAAGCGCTATTCTCGCTTGACCCTCTCCTCATTTTGCCGTGAATGTTGCTTTCCCGTGACAAACAGAAATTCACCCGTCTCCAACACGTAGACAGCAAACTAGGGTGTTCCTATACATTCTTTCAGCACCTTAACAGGTCTCCAAGCTCTTGTGCATTTTGACGAGCACGCCACATATTGCCTCAGGAAGCTGTCCTGTATTTCCTTTCGTCAATCTGAGGCACATCCTAGAATGCGGGCTGTTCAAGCAGAGCGATCATGAATGAGCTGCATAAAATAGTGAAGGTGACCTTCGTACCCATCACTTCCACTCAGGGTGATTTTCCTGTCATTGCAACACAGCAGCAGAAACTGAATGTTGTATCTCGCCAAGTTCTGTCATTCCGCCTCACGGTCACTTTCGATAATGAACAACGCGACGCTGAAAAGGAAGAAGCCACCAGGAAATTTTTAACATTGGTGGGTGTCCACTCACTGGAGACAGCGTGGTCTCTATTGTTCAGCTCTGTGCAAGTGGTGCCCTTTCTTCTCTGCAAAACTACTACCAGCTCCTCGGCCAAGGTGGATTCGTGGAAAGCAGCTTTTTCGCAGTATCTATACCCCAATACACCCATCTCGAGTTTCAATGACTCGCAGACAACTGACTCGAGCACGTTCTTCTGTGGTACACCCTGCTTCTGGTCGTCCCATTGCTATATGGGTGGCACTGGCAGCGTGGTGACGAGAGAATGTGACTCTACGTCGCTCCACGAGTCCATTGCCACTGAACTTTCTGTGATAGAAACTGCATGTTCACCGATGACGATTAATCCGCTTCCGATAGTCGGTACGGTTGGACCTTTTTCATCAGGCCCAGTAGATCATAGCGAACACCATCGTTGTCTGAGTGGTAATTCGTTATATACAAGCAGAATTAAGAGCGCGGGGATACGCTGCGAGGTTATCGGCAGTGCCTCTTCGATTGTGGCGAGTGAAGGCTCTCCGTTACAGTTCTCAGCGGTCTCAGAGACAGGCGACGGCGCTGGTGACGACCTGCCACGTTTGCTGGAAAGCACTTTCAAGATCGACTTGGCTTTGCCAGATTTCGACGCCGCTTTACTCCGTTGCGCAGAGACCGCGCTGTCTATCGTCATTCTTCTTCCACTGTGTTTTCCGCCCGTGACCGACGCGGTCACTGACGACGGTGATCAACCATCAATTCTCAAGTCGGTGCTGGCACGTAGCGTGGGGCAGACACAGGTGGAGGCGGCGGCGTCCTCCGCACTAGTATTCGGAAGCGGGGTAGTGCCAATACAGTTCACGGAACCTTTCCTGTGCTCGTCCTCTACGTCGCCACTAAGTAACGACCGTCTGGTTCTCAATTTGTCTCTCACTAACGTGACCGGCGCTGCCGCACGCTTGTACAGCACATCTTTCGACTTGCACTCTGGATGTGTGCTGGATGACGCTGCAGCTGGTAGCTGTGCGATCGGACTCACTGCGGAAAGACGTCTCACAGCTAGCCCGCTTTGGGGAGAGATGCGGCCGGGAGCCGATTTGTCAAGCATGCGCACAATTGACATTCTCACAAAACTGGTGACCATCACCCCCGTGGTGGTAGGCGAAGAGCGCCCACCGGTGGTACTCCATCCTGGCGAAACCTATTCTTTCGAGTTTGTGGTCGAAGTGTTGCCGCAGCTTTGTTATCTACTAAATCCGCAGTCATTGGAGTATCTCTACGAGCGACACTACGCGGTACCTCACAGTGGCACCGGGGCACCGGGGGGCGAAAAAGCAGGAGGAGGAGTCCGCAACGCTGGCGCTGTTACATTTGGTGGTAATCCTATTGTCACGGATTGCTACGGGCATGCAGTGTCAGTAGCGGAGCTGCGAAGCATCTTATCACATGCATACTTGTCGCATCTGTTTGTATACTACGATCTTGCCGCAGGCTACGAGACCACCGCGGATAGCTTTCATCAGCAGTCCCTGCCAGTGTTCAACTCGGCGCATAATAATACTGGCCTCTACCTTCGTTACCCTGCACGGTGGTCTTTTGGGAAGTAGTTTCAGGACACGCGGATGTCACCTCTCCACATTCACATTTGCGTTATCCTGCTATCTTTTTATTTTCCCTCGTTTTCGAGTGAGTTATTGGGTTGCTCGTCACTGAGGTTGGGAAATCAGTTCTTCGAGGAGGAGTGATGTGATGCGCGCCCACCGGGGTTCTGACTCTCAGTGGTGTGCATTTCACTCGCCACCCTCTCGGACGGTGGTGGAGAGGTGATCATCCCTCTATCTCAATAGCACTGGGCCGAGGAAGCAAAAAGGAGAGAGCGGCACTACTTTATGCGGACATGTACGTGTGTGTGTGTGAGCGCAGCTTAGAGTCACATGTAGAGACGCTGTCCGCAAGCATGCACCCTACCCGGTATGTATTCTTTTTGCGGCCCACGCTTGATGCGGCACCTCCTCGTTCTGCCGCTCGCATGCATTGCTACTCCCCATCCTTACCTTACTTTCTACCCCCCCTTTTTTTTAGCCTTGAGACTCACACACCCGCGCTTTGACTAGAACGGGTCCGCACAGCACACTAGAAAGCAGAAGAAATACATCAGGACAACAGAGGTACCATGCAGGTTCGGCGCGACAATTTTCCGGCGGTGCTGCCGCATTTTTTAGAGCTTCTACAGAGCTGTGACTTTTACGCGATGGATGAAGAGATGACTGGCATCAATGTACCGGAGGTGACGGAGTCCATCACGTTTGCGCCAGCAGAGACTTACCACTCGAAGCGGCTTGCAGCCAGTCGCTACTCCATTATTCAGGTCGGCGTGTGTCTGTTTCGGCGTACACCCGCTCAATCCGGTGAACCATCACAGCGATATCAGGCATATCCCTTCAATTTCTTGCTGTTCCCACAGAACGCAGATGACTACACAGCGGAGGAGCGGTCAGATGATGTGGTGGTGAGTCCGTCGGCCCTGGCATTCTTGCGTCGCCACGGCATGGACTTCCAGCGGTGGGTATACGAAGGCATGGCCTTTTGCGATGCAAGCCGTGAGACAGCGCTGCGCGCACGCCTGGTGGCGTCTAATGCTGGAAAGGGTACTGCTTCTGCTACTGCTGCAGTGACACCGTTGTTTACCGACGCGGAAAAGACGTGGTTGGACGAGTCTCGACGGACGGCGGAGGCGCTTTTGCGTCGTGTAGAGGAGTCATGGGCCAAGGCAGCAGCTGAGGTGCGTCAGCGAGACCCGAAGCGAGCACCTGTTCTCACCTCTGTGACGGTAGAAGGGGGTAAGGATGCGGTGTTGCCAGCGCAGGCAAGTCGTGCGGCGCGGGAGGAACTGGAGGTGCAGCTTGAACGTGATTTCCCACAGCTGCAGGTACGCTCGCGCCGCTCAGGGCGAAGCGGGCACGTCATTACGCTTACGGCGCTGTCGCCGGAGGAGGTGGCGAAACGTTCCTGGAAGGTCGCACAGAAGGAGAACCGACAGTTGCTTGACACGATTGGCTTCCGAGCTGTCTTCACAGAGTTGACGAAAAGCAAGAAACCGTGCGTCGGACACAACTGCTTCGCAGATTGGCTTTTCCTGATGACAGCCATGGATGGACCCCTGCCGGCAGGGCTGCCACAGTGGAAGGCACGTGCACGTGCACTTTTTCCGCTCATGTGGGACACGCGATACCTCGCAACCCGCGAGGACTTCTTTCCGCGTGATCGGTTTGGCAATGTCAGCCTCGCCGGTCTCTACGAGACGTATGCCGGGGTATCACCACACTGCGCTGTTGAACTTCCTCTCGGCTTCGAGAGCTACGACCCTGTTGCACTTCTTGGGCGTGGCGAGCACGGCCAGAACCCAGCGCACGAGGCGGGCTACGACGCACTCATGACGGGTACGGTCTTCATCAACCTACTGGCGGAGGCTGGTTTCACACTGGAAACAGCGCCTCCAGAGTTATGCAACAAACTCGCCCTCTTTCGCTCCCTTTACGCTGTGGATCTGCAGAATGACGCGAATGACGAGTACACGCCGACAGAAGCGGGCGTGCTGGATCTACAACACTCAGCGACAGTGAAGCCATACCACATCGAGTCATGCCTTGCCGCACAGGATGTGATAGACGTGTCCTTGTACTCGGTGACGGATGTGCGGACGCTTGGTGTACTGCGACGAAGTCGTCAAAGGGGTGGTGGTGGCGACGCGGGCGCACACTTGACTGAAACCGTGGCGAGGCGTCTGAATGAAAACTGCTCGCACCTCCTTAAGGCGTCCCCTTACACGCCACCACACCTGCGACCTGCTGCATCGACGGTTCCGCCTTCTGCATGTAGCGGCAGCTACGGAATGACAGTTTTTCCGCCTCCCACGTCTGGCGTGGAGCCAGTGCGCGCTGGAGGTGGAGTTGGCGGGGGATTGCGGCGCACGATGCAGCGCCTGATGAGGTGCCGCCCATTCACCGTGCCACGACTGCTCCATCGTTGAGGAGGGGAATTCCAGACAGAACACAGACTTCATCATCATCGTGAACGTGCCCATACCTTCTCTGCACACCTTATCACAATGGTTTGTTCAGCTTGATAAAAAAAAAGCCTTTTCACATATTATTCTGGAAAGACCGTCGTGTGTCGGCTGAGGTCCTCCTTTTAATGGCGAATTCAATTGATGCTATCTTCCTCCCTGGTCACTGCATTCGCCTTCCCCCTTTCCTCTCTCTTCTTCGTCTTCCTTGTTGTTCATCCTTTGCACCGTTAAGCTAAGGACATTGGTGCTTGTTGCTTCATCAACTTGATCTTGTTTAGTTATTCTCTTCCGTCCGTTCTGACTCCTCCCTGATGATGGGCGGTACCTCACCGTGGTGTTAAGCGTTTATTACCCCTCTAGCGAGGACGAATCCAAGACTCCTCCCTCCTTGCACTATCCCCCATGCCGGTGCCAAACCACCTCGGGGGAAGGGTTGGGGGCGGGGTTCATCACCTCCAACGTAGCGGAAGTCAGTGCGGAAGAGGTACTACCCTCGTAGCTCGGATGTCGGTGAACCGCCCTGAGACTTGACGGCTCGTCGGGGGCGACCTGCGATCATTGTTTACAGGCCTGTAACAACCCACGCAGTAGCAACCGCATCCACATTTTCCACTTAAAAGGTTGCACAAGGGCCACTGAAAGCTGCCTCTATGCCCAGAACCCCTCGCTCACTCTCTTGATAAACCTTCACAGAAATGCATCTATCTGTTCACACGAGGCATAGAAGGTCACCACCTCGAGAGAGAGGAGCGGTGGCGGCTACCTATCGCAGGGCTCTTTTCAGGGGTTCTCATGTACATGGGGGAAGTGTCCGGCATGGGCGGCAGAGATAGCGACTCAAAAACAAAACCATATATGAGATTTTCTTCAGATGGTCTTCTTTTCGGTGGAACGTTCACGATTTACGAATTTCACAAAAGCACCATGTCACCCAGCCTCTCTGTCAAGACGACGGCTCTGGCAACTCCGACATCCCTGCCACTTCTGTGTCTCCCGTCAAAGCCGATTCAGCTACGTCACCCCATCCCAAGCAGGTGGCGCTGCTGGCGCAAGGGGCGGGCGAATGGGAGCAGCGTCAAGCAGCGTAGGGAGAAGGTAGTCGGTAGCTTCACTCCCGGCGTTTACGCTGCCCCTGCGCTGTATCACTTATCCAAGAAGGCTGCCGCCGCTAGGTGGCAGGAACCCACGGACATGGCGAAGAAAGGCAAAGTTCGGGTCAGCTCTTGGGCTCCGACCGGTGTGCAAGCGGCCCTTGACGGAGTTGACGTCGAGGAGGAATATGCGCAGAGGTGTGGGGGAGTCGCTCCGCACCAAGGCTCTCGAGCGGGACGGTAGAACCTGAACTTCTCTCGCTGGTTTCTCTTTTCGGGCGAATACGAGAAGAACGC
>JASAOM010000918.1:0-30363 GCA_030849085.1 Borovskyia barvae | reverse complement strand
GATGGCGGGGGAATATCTCTCCTTGACACTGTGCGGGCCAACATCCTTCATGATCCCCCACCGTCCCCTCTCCCCTTCCCTTCTCCCTCCTCCTGAGATTGTGAGATTTTTGTGCTGCATCGCTGTGGAAGATCGCCCTCGATTTGCTCTTTCCCCGTCACGTGGCACGGTGGGATAAAACCTCTTTGAGAGGGGAGAGACAAAAGGGAAGCGAACGTGGAAAAGGGCGGCACGGAAAGAGCCGCATTCCGTGTGAGTGTGCGCGTGTGTTTCTGTTTGGTAGTGAGGAAGGATGAGGGCTGCGCATGTGTCTGTTGGGGTCCGTGCCGCCTTGGGCCAACCGAGGTGGTCGAAGTCGCTTCTTGCCGGTGCATTGCAGACCCCTTGGCGATACGCATGTCAGGCCGAGGTCGAGGCAGCGTCACTGGAAGGGGGGTTCGGTGTCACAGCCCACACTTCAGATAGGGGTGGCCCCACCGTGGAGGCAAAAACGGCTGCACCGAATCCCGCCGGTAAGCACCCGCCCCTCATAGCGCGTCTCCTTCCGTATGTGTACAGGGTTGACGATAACGCCACCACCGCGAAGCTGCGTCTCCCCGTTGATAGGGTCTCCCTGCGGCGCCTTCGGCTTCTCGTCAACGCAGAGGATACCGAGTCTTTGCGGAAGACCCTTCAGAACACCACACTACAAACGTCTCCCGAGGCGTGTACTCATCTTCTGAACTCGTTTGTAGCCTACATGCGGCACTTGAGAAAGCAGACAGACGACGCAGCGTCCTCAAGACCTCAGGTTCGGACCCCGGATGGCCTCCATCTCAGGGGAGACGAGCAGCACGTTCTTCTGCAGGTGGTCTGCGACATCGTGGAGCAGCGGCGGGTGCCGATTGTTGTAGCGAGCCGTCTCCTGCGCTTCCGCTGGCCCCATTCCCTCTACGCCAAGGGTGGCCATGTAAGCCAGAAGTATCTCACGGATCTTATTCGCAGTTGGGCTACCGAAGAGCTGCACCGCAAGACATTGTCGCCCCGTGACGCTCGTGCACTGCTCGATAACTGCGCCTTCGCCCTGCGGCACTCCGTTCAAGCCCAGGCGCAGCAACGAAGAAAGAAAGGCGGGAGCAAGGCACCGGATGCCGTCGCCTCGTTCATTGGTGCCTTGGCGGCCGTTGCGGTGGAGGATGTACAATCCCCTAAGCAGGCGGAAGGCCTCATCAACCTCATGTGGGCCATCCACTCCACCGGGTGCCCAGCGCCGTTGAGTTTCTGGAATAGCATCATTGGCCGTGTGGTAGGCATGAACGAGGCCCTGGGGGGCGAACTGGAAAACTCCACTGGAGATGCTGCAGAGACTCCCACCGGCACCCCCGTCCCATCGCCGAGGCGCCACCACCACCATGCCGGACACTTCTTCTCCTCTCTTACCACACGGCAGCTCTTCCGCTTCTTGATGGTACTGAAGAAAGTACGGTGGAGTAGCGATGCTACTGTGCTGCACCAGCTCGCGGATCAGGCGATACGTAACATCTCATTTGAACTGGAAGCAGCCAATTACGCGCGCCGTGACAGCCAGAGCCGCGTGGACGCCGCATCGAAAGTGCCGCCGATGGTGTCGCTAAAAACTACCATCGATCCGTTCTCAGGGGTTCCAGCCAAAGAAGCAGATCTGCGCATGCTTCCTCTAAAACCCGTGAGAGTGACGAAGTCTGAGCTGGTCCGTCGCATCCAGCTTGTGGCGGACGTACAACCTGCGGAGTTCCTCGAACTCCTCACCGTCGCTGGTGAACTGGGGGTCTCGTTCGGGGCATCATCGCCGCGCATCACCGAGGAGCTTCTCACTCCGCTGGTGAACCATCTGAACGGGGAGCAGCTCTCTACCTTCCTTTCGATGGTGCGCCGCACGCATTCGCAGTCTGTCGCCCTTTTGCAAGCGGTGGTGGATCGACTTACAGCGCGTGGCTCCACCGCCCCTTACGCACGTTCTTTAGCGATGCGAACGGTCAAGACAGCCGCAACGGCGCCGATGATCTTTCAGGCGATCCAGTTGGATGCCTTCTCGAGTTACTTCCTCGACGTGTGTGAGGCACAGCACACCCTGGTGCGGGCCAGCGAAGTGGCTTCCATGGCGGAGGCATTGTACCTGGTCAGCCGACGGTACGAGGAAACCTCACCTCTGGGCCAACGCCTCCGTGCCGTGGTGAGCCTCCTCTGTGGGCAAGTGGACCGTCTTCTCCAGTTGGGCATCGCTCCAGATGTCATTCCAGAGCGAATTCTGGAGAAGACGGTGATGCTGCGCATGCGGAGTGGCGAAGCACGCTATGCAGCCGTGCAGGACCTGCTCGCCTCGCGTGCCGTCGCCCTTCGGCAGGAGGAAGCTCGTCGTGAGGAACTCGCAAAACGAGCCCTCGATCACGTGCAGAATCGAACCGGTGTCTCCGAAGGAGATGGGGAACCGTCCAAGCCCTTGCCGAGAGGGCCACGGTGGGAACTCCTGTCGGAGAAGGAGTTACCGCAAGTATCGAAAGCAGCGCTTCTCGTCTACCGTGAGCTGGTGTACATGTTTGAGCGAATGGTTGTCACACGAGCTTCGATGTCGTCGAAGGACTTCAAGCGGTTCGAGGAGAGTTTCAGCAAGGCCGGGTTATATAGCGTTCTGCGAGGAGGGCAACTCTTCCAGCAAGGCCATCTGCTCGCCCTGCCAGACTATACGGCGGCATCTGCTCAAGCGGCGGGGCAGCAGCTGCAGCGCGTCCTCCCGTCCTGGATAGAGAAGAAGGTCACCGAATGCGTCCTTCGGAAACTCGCAACGAGCGGTGTCTCCGCAGCGTCCAGTGACGACGACGTTCTGCATGTTCTCGGCCACGTCCACTGTGATGCGGCAAAGCTGGATGCGCTCGTAGAGCTTATCGTGTCTTCTCCCTTCTGCCTCCTCAAGCGGCAGCAGCCCCTGTGGCTTTACGTTGGTGAATTGGCACGCCGTTTCGGCTCCGCATCAACGAAGGCGGCGATAGAGAGCTACCTCAAGAGCTCGTTCTACTAGCAACGTTCCTATGCACCCAAAGCCGCCACTCCCTCCTCGCCCCCCCCCTCTCATTCCTTGAGAGCTGTGTGCCTACTTCAATGCGCATTCCTATCGTCTCCCGCTTTCTCTTTGTGTGCGTCTCATCCATCTTTCTTCTTACACATCGTTCGGTGTATCGTACTTAAACCTTTGCCGTCTTTTGTTAAACTCTCTATGTGTGTGTGTGCGTGCGCGCACGTGTGTTTCGACTCGTGTGTTTTGTGGGTGTTAATATGGGGAGAGGAGCCTTGCGGGATCATCTAAAACGTTTGTTCTTTTTTTCTTTTTGACGCGGCTAAGTGTATTTGCATAATACTATAGAGAGAGATATATATGTGTGTGTGTATGGGTGGAGAAGTAAGCAACGAGTACGCTCCCCTCGGGGGTGGAGAAATTATTTTTTGATGGACGGTGCGCTACATACGCACGCCCCTTTGTTTTGATGCAGGTACGCGTGCATATATATATACGTAACCAAAGATATATATATATATATATATATGTGCAGGGATGCCGCTGTGGAGGATTGTGCTCTTGTGGGGGAGAGAGAAGGAGGCCGGTAGGTGAGGCACATGTCTCTCCTCTTCCGTGTGGTGATGGTTGCTGTGGCGGTCGTTTTGCGAGGATGGAAGACGTGAGAAGAGGCGGCGAAAGAAGCGAGAAGAATTGGGCAGGACGTGCGGAGGGGAAAAAAGTCCCCCGTACACCCATGCGCCGTCCATCGTATTTTTATGCTCTTCCTCTACCCTCACGTTGTGTTAATGGCGGAGTTTGGGGAGGGAGAGAGAGGGGGGGAGTACTGACGAAGTTCTTTCGCTTTTTTGTTGCTTGACAGGGTCGTTCCTGTACGGATAAACGTCGCTGTCCCCACCATACGCAGGATGGAGAGGCTCGGCTGTCGACACGTTCAAAGGATGGAGCTGGAACGGAGACGAGAGGGAAAATGGCAAGGGAGTTCCAAAAGGGAGAAGAGGTGCTGCTCTTGTCTGGTGCACTTCTAAATTCCCTCCACTCGTCACGCATCGACACAAGCGTTTGCATCCCCCTCCGCCGCCCTTTTTTACACTCGCTCACGTCCAAGAGAGAACGTCTCTACTTTTTGTGTGCATGTGTTTGGGAGGGGGAGGGGGGAAGAGTCGACCGGAGTGTACATGCCGAGGAAGAATTGGCGTGAAAAGAAAGGGAGGTACAGCTGAGGAGTGATAGTGGAAGCGGACCTTTGCAGAAGCCTACACGACCCTGTGGCCATTCAGCCACCGACACCCTGTTCTGTCTTCCCTGGAAAACGTCTCCTGTGCGATGCCTCACTTCTCTTCATTCTTGAATGGGGACACGCTGTTCTCTAAATATATTTTTAGTGATGCACCCCTGACCATGTGGTGATGCCAACGCCCTCTCCCTTCGAGCGCTTGCGCATTGCATCTTTCCCTTCCCTTGCTGCTTCTCTTTACCTCTGCCTCTCTTTTCTTCTGTCCATATCCCGCTCCCACCAGCCCCCTCTCCCCCCCTCTTCTTCTTCTTCACAGGAAAGATGCGGCGGCTTGCATTCATATCGTTGGTTCAGTGCACCACGCCGCCCGTCCCACATGTCTCAACATCCCTCGTCCCCCACGTCGCCGCCGTCTCATATTTTCAGATGCGCTGGTCGGGTACGCAGCGCCGCAGCATTCGTCCCACGGAAGAAGGTGTGGCCGACTTGATGGATGAGGAGGACTTCGAGGAGGGAGCGGCTGAAGGGCCACATCTCCACCGCCCAACCCTTCCCAGTCGACGCGTCCCCCCTGGGCTTCCCGCCACACCGCTTTCTGCGGTCACAGAGTCGGCCATGTACTACGAGAAGGTAGCGCATCGGGAAAAGCGAAACCGAGGAGCACCTCCACACACGGATGGAGAGAACTCGGAAGCAGTGGAGGAACCCAGCTCTGCGGCAGCATACACCGCAGCGATCACCGAAGGGACGCGGAAATCGTCAAGGAGTGATTTCGTCTCCGCCGGCTGTCCCGCAATCGCCTGCAGCACTGCGACAGAGGGCATTGCAGAAGAACTTCATCGAGAAGACGAACAAGCGGACGCGTATATTCTCGAGCGACAGCAGTTCTTTTATGAGGTGCCATCACAGCAGCTCGTGGATGTGGTGTGTGCCTATTTGCGCTCTACCGAGAACGTCGCACTCGTATCGCCGCAGGAGGAACACATTCTCTTCCCTGTCCTGATGGAGAGATTGCAAGAGCTCCATGTCTCACAAATGCTGGACATAGTAGAGTGCCACTGGTGCCGCTCGACCATGCTGCGCTACGGGCTGGTATTTAAGGATGCCGTACGCGATCGCATCGCCCAACTTGCTACTGCCGCAGCTGCTCAGCTGGAGAGGAAGCAGCAGCAAGCACAGTCAAAGCAGCAGCAGCCAGGCTCTGATGCCGCAGCGTCGGGATCCGGTGACGCAGACAGTGGATTCGATGGTCGCGCGCATGAGACAACATCTACCGCCGCTAGTGAGAGCTTCGACCATGCCGGTGAGGAAGATGATGGCGCTATCTTCGTAGATGAGAAGATGGCAGCAGACGCGCAGCGGGCTGCCGATGCCGTGCTCGCCCATGCAGAAAGGGAAATTACCGCTGAGACCATCTACCGGGCCCTGGTGGTGATGGGTATGAGTGCGGGTCGTCGCAAGCGCGACTTGGCTTTCTTCCAACTTCTGGGAAGCTACTTCACGTTCTACATCAACGAGTATCGAGACCCTCACCAGCTCGTCCGCGTTCTCACCGCCCTCGCACGCGCCAAAATACTTCCTGCACCGGCGTTTCTGCGCATGATGGCACGCCGACTGCCGGTACTGCACAAGCGCATCCCACTGGAGCCCCTTCCGGCCTACCGGGCGCTCTCCAACTTCTGCCGCATGGGCCACACATCCATGAACACGTTTCGTTTTCTGGCGGACTGCATGTGTGTCTACATGGATAAGAACATCCAGGAGGAAAAGAAGTGGCTTCGGAAGCAGCAAACCGTGCCGAAAGCAGTGGAAGCCGTTCCTGAGTCCTCCACGAATGGCGGCACCCCCTCCGATGAACTTACCACCACCACCGCCACCGCCGCTGCGACATCCACCACGCAGATGACCCCACCAATGATGCACCTCCAACTCTCCCGCAACTTCTCGCCAGCCGTAGTGGCGAAGGAGCGACTACGGCACTTGTGTGGCCTGAAGCCGTCGATGTTCACCCGGTGGCTCTTCATTCTTGCCCGGTTTAGCGCGCCGCACCAGCAGTACCTGCGCCCTCTTGTCAAACCGATCATTCTACCGATGCTGCCGTACTTTCCACCGCCGAGCTTCACACGGTTACTGAACGCCACCAGCCGCTTTCAATCCACAGATAAAAGTTTGGTGGACGCATTCACAGCGCATATTTGCGATGTGCTGGCCCCTGCTGGCGAGCTGACTCGCATCGATACACTGGCGATGCTTCGCCTCGTATCTCAGGTAGACACCCCCGTGCCAGACCAGCTGGATCGTCTCCTGCAGATCTGCAAAACGACGCTGGGAAGCGCTACCACCGCCGCTTCAGCAGCTTCGGCTTCCGAGAACGGGGTCACTGAGCACAATCGTGAGCGTCGCGTTGGCACTGTCACCGTCGTGCTGCGCCCCAACGACATGTGCGCTGTGGTGCAACGGATTGGTGCTCTCCAGCGCCGCGTCGATGTCCCCCTCGAGTCGCTTTCGCCGCTTATCGAGCTCGTCGAGGACTTTGCGCGGCGCCTCGCGTTCCTGATGGACCTCGGCGTGGTTACCCTCTCGCAGATTGACGAGTTCCTGGAACACTGCGACCGGTGTCAAATCCCGGACACGTCTGGTGCAATCGAACAGCTGTCTGTGAAGCGACGTGATGGGGTGGAGAAGCGGCACGAGCGCTCCTCCGTCGAGTCTGATAACGCCACTACCAGCAGCGATGATGTCGAGGACGTCTACTGCGGTGAGCTGGACATCGATGTCCGTGAGATGTTCCATCGGATTCGCTTGGCCAACGAATGGAATACCTACGGTGATTATCGGCCGCTTCCTGGGCCTCTTCAGGTGGACTTTCGGGATGAGCTCACCAAAGTGTCCGCCTTTGAGTTGCTGCAGGCGGTGGATCTGTACGAGCAGGCATCTCCAGGCACTCTAAGGGATGCCCCGCGTCGCTTTATCAGCCGTAGCCTACTCGAAAAACTAGGCCAGGAGGGAGAGGTGGTGGTAGAGGAGGAGACCAACCTCCTCGTCATCCGGGAGCCGCGCGCGGAATTGCTCACGCGAGACGACCTCCAGACGTTTCTCGAGCTCCTGCAACGTACGCCGCTCAAGACGGTGCAGCGTTCACCGGTCGTGTGGCGATTCGTGCAGGAAAAGGCAGAACGCCTCGGCGTCACCGCCATTCGATCCGTCGCGGCGGAGCGTCTGCAAAGTCTGCACGAGATGAATGCGCGTTAACGTGTTGCGGGCCGTAACAAGCGAGTGGGTGTGCGTATCGGTGTAAGAAAAGAGAAGAGAAAAGATGCAGTGGAGACGCCGGTGGGTCTTCATTAAATGCGTGTGTGTGCGCACGGCTTTCCGTTGTACCGGAACTCTCCTTGTAGGAATGGAGACGGGTCAGCAAACGGAAGAAAAGGAGAGCCTTAATATCCAAAGGAGAGAGGAGGAGGGAGGGAGGGGGGGGGGAAGGATATATATAGAGAGAGAGAGGGAGGGAAGAAGTTTGATTCCTTGAGGATATCGTCGGGGAGAGGATGAAGCCGCGTGGTACTGAGAATGCGGTTGGCTGGGTTGAACACACCCATGCACGCACAGCCACACGGCGGCGGTTGCGGGGGCACGTCCTTCTTTTTCCTACAGAATGAGAAAATTTGCCCTCCACCATTTTGTGAGGCGGTAGCGAAGGGAGAGGGAGGGGGGCGAGGCGGAGGAGAGGAGAGGAGGGGGAGGAGAGCGACAAGGAGTGAATGCGCTTGGTGAAGAAAATTAAAAAAGGCAAACCCCCTTCCCCCCCCCCTTCGCCCTCATGGTCTTTACTTTCTCTGATATTCGTTACGTGTCTCACATCTCAGCGCCTTCACCTTTTCTTTTCCACTTGTCGGATGGGCGAGTCACGAAAAAGAAGAGAAGACGAGGGAGTATCAGGCACGGCTTTCCTTTCCCGCCTCCGGTCTGCACCTACATCGTGGGATGAGTCTGATCATCCGCAAGACCCCCGACAGGAACAGCGCATAACCTCTACTGAAGCACTTCCCTTTTTACCGATGTGGGGAGTGGTTGGCCCTCCTTCTTTTTCCTAACTCTTCCGATTATCTTTCACCAGCGGGGTGGGGTGGAGGGGAGGAGGAGGGCGTAACGAAACAGCACGGAAAGGCCTTCTTGTCGCTCCCTTTTTATTCTCTTCCCCCTCCCCCTCCCTCTCATTTTCTTCATCGTGGGATAAATCCTAGGCCACTTAAGCTTGACGGGAAAGGTGGGGCCATGGCTTCTTATCAGTTTCGTTTTCCTCCTTCTTGAAATCTCTCTCTTCGATCTTTTTTTCCCGGAAGTTTCTCTGTCGTATGTGCGCTTTTTTTTTCGGTTGGCCGGTCTGCTCCCCCCTACTTCCTCTTCCAGCTCCCTCTCTCGCTCTCGTTTATCCTCCCACCGCTGAGCCGCCACGTCGGGTCTTTCCTTGGATGGTGTAAGACCCGGTAGAGCAACCAACGAAAACATAAAAGGTGAGAAAAGAGAAGTGCACATCGGCCTCTTTTCCTGAGGGGTGGGGGTCCGAGTGCCTTTCTATCTCTCCTGCTTTTCTCCCAGCCTTATCTATCGTCACCGCTGCTCCCTCTCTCTCTCTCTCTCTCCTTCTTACTTAACCCCACCGCACCCCGTTCACCTTCCTCTTCATCCTTTGTAGGTTCTTCAAGGCTGAAGCGCTTCGAGCAGGGGAGCTTGACCATTTCTTCTCCGGCATGGCTACGGCTCCATCGTTGGATACGACATCAGCATCCGTGCAGGTGGATTTGGGCTACGTTAATGCAAACGATGATGCGTGTGTGGCGTGGCTGCGGCGCAAGTACGCCACCATCCCCGCCCAGGATCGCTCTGCGAGCTCAGTAGTATCCCTGACTAATGTGGAAGAGAAGACTGTCGCGCCGCGGTTGGCGACATCCTTGGTACAGAAGGTAGAGAATGATGTCTTGGCATGCGATGAACTACGCTGGCGCCCCTTCGCCTTTCCTTCGCACCCCACCCAGCCACTGAACCCAAGTTACTCTCCCAAGTCCGGTAATAGACCTGGCTCGTCCGCCATCGTGATGAAGGTATCCCGCCTAGAGCCAATCCAGGTATCCTCTCATCCAGAGAAGTGCTGCGCCCCATCTTCTGCTGCATCCTATACATTTTCCGTCGGTTCACGGATCAGCAAGCGCGCGAAGGCGAGAGCGGCGTCACGTGCTGTCCCTCCATCCGGCAACTCGGCGCCATCCATGACGGTGGAAGAGATGCTTGAGAAAGTCATTATGGAGGAACGGCTAGCTCAGCAGTGCCGCGCTCTGGGAGAAGAGAATATTCGGACTGTAGCAGCCGATGGAGGGCCTGTCAAGTCACCCTCTGGATCACCGAAATTGTCCACTTGGGCAAGCCGTACGATTCCACTAACTGGGCGGCCTCTGCTCGGGGGCTATGTCAGTGCGCCAAGTCTCCGTGATAGCGTGCGGTTTCTCATCTTCCCTCAATCTTCGCATCCGGTGATGGACACACATGATGTACGAGGGCAGCGCCATACCGCTTGTACGTCTCACGGCGATCCACAAAGCGTTTCCAGCTATGTGCGAGGCACGGCCAGTCTCCTGGTGGAAGAGAACAACCCCGCGACTCGACCCACGGCTCTGACTCGTGCGAAAGGGCAGAGCTCGGCGGCGTCTGGTAATGGTCTCCATCACTGCATCACCTACGCTCGAAGGAATGGTGCCTCGTCCGCACATCCCAACTGGGTGGACGCGTGGGAGGCATCGGTCGCACACCGTCAGCCTCGCACCGAACGTCAGTATGTACCAGAGCGAGCGAAAGTGCAGCGTCTCACGCTTCTCGAGGATTCTGTTACCCTGAAGGCGAGTCGAGGGGATCCTCGCTATGCCACTTCCTTTCATGCCGGATGCACTAGTGTACCGGGAAGTGGCGCTAGGAAGCAGCACAGCTCGGCGCCACCTCCCACGCCACAGGGGCCTTCAGGCAAACCAGGGCCGCAGGCGTCAACGTCCCCACTCGATGACGCTGTGCTGCTGATGCAGTGGGAGGATGCATTCGACAGCAGCACCCAATACTTTGAATTACCATCGCTCTGGCAGCGCTGGCTGAAGTCCAGCTCATCACCGCGTGTCGGTGTGGAAGGCTCGGAGGCGCTGGCCGCTGTGCCGCGTGGACTGTATCGAATGCGGGTGTCTGGTGGTCCGGGGGTAGAGATGCTTCGTGCTGGTGATGGCAGTTGTACCTGCACCGCGTCATCCTTCTGCACAATCTTCGCCAGACTGTGGATGGAGTCGTGGCTGCAGTTACCGCTGGCCCCTCGGTGGACGCTCACCCTGCGCAACCAGTCTGCTGCTGTCGTGCCACTCCATATGGGCCAGCGTGTCGCGCCGTTCGTCCCATCGGATGAGGCGCTCAGCAACGGTTATGCCGAGTCCCCCTCAGCGTACTCGTCTTGGCTGGCCCGTGGATCGGCGCATGTCAGCCCCCATCCGTATTTCTGGGCCACCCAAAGCCCTCGTTGGAGCTCTGGCCTGCTCCGCGGCTTCGCGGATGACTACGAACGTCTCCATCACGCCCGTACATGGTATTCCGTCGTCTCGGCAGAGCTGAAGCTGGAGAGCGGTAAAGGAGCATCCAAGGGCCCTCGCCCAAAGCGCAGCGTGAATGGCGCGGAGGCCGAACCCACCGCATCGGCCAGCGGTGCCACGGGTGTAACAGAGCTGGAGGAGAGTGGTGCCTCCACCTCCACTGGCCCCAGTCGATGGAGAGGCGTGTCACTCACCGGCTTTGCAAATGCGTGCATGGTGGATACGGTGCGCGCGTTTCCACGGGCCTCCATCGGGCTCTCTTTTGTGTCGAAGATCCCGCGTTTCTCGCTGACCCCGTATAACGATGTTCTTCCGAGCAGATTTGAATGTTCTCTCAGCTGGTTTGCCGCTCTCCGGTCTAGCGTGAAGGAAGGGGCTACCGCTGCCACGCAGCCCCTCGTCCATTTTCGAAGTGGATTGTCGCCCACCGGGTCACCCACGGCTATGGCCGCCGACGGCACGCCGTTTATGCGGGTTTCCCCCGTGGAAACATTCCATCACATCCGCTGTGGTGTCACCTGGCGCTTCGATGACGCGGAGCGGTAGCGGTGGTAGCAGAAGCAACGTTGGTGATGATGATGGCCAGGAATGTGCAGTCGTGAGGATGGAGGCGAGCAGTGGAACCGCAAAACAAGGGATAACGGAGGTGGACAAGAAGCGAGCGGAAGAGAGCGAAACCGCCACGGCTGATGCACTTTCTCCCTCGCCGGTGTACGCCGTGTGACACTCCCCATCCACCCTCCTCATTAATTCTTCCTTAAGTTTGTCTTCACCATGATACGCATAACCACATAGATTGATCTACGCATGATCAACGAGGTAAAATATTCGTACTGGCAACGATGCTATGCGAAGCAGACAGCACCAGGTGGCCAATCCTACAGTGGACTGCCATTGGAGATGGTACCGAGCCTCCCCATCCATCCATGTACGCACCGACTCCATCCCTCCCTCTCTCTCTCTCTCAACTTCTCACCCATGTCCCTTCTCCTATCAATCAAAAGCACTCGTCTCCACACGCAGGCAGAGGCATACGCATACATGCAAACTGCATCACTCTACCTTCGTGTTCGCGCATCTAGGCAGCGTTGAGGAAATGCCATCGCGGCGGAGTGAAAGGCGTGGCACCACGCAACAGATACGGAGAGATGAAGCGTCTTCGCAGCTCCTACTTCACCCCTTCTCACTCGCATGCATCTCTACCGCGCGACACACGCACCTTGCTGGACCGGAGCGTGCAGCGAAGCGCAAACGGAAGCAGGCCAATCCCCACTCCACTGTCCCATTCAATCATCGGGCCCGGTTCACGAAGCTGAAGCGCGGCATTCATCTACAACGCCAGCAGGTATGGGAACTGTGGCGCGGTGGGGGAAAGAGGAGCAGCAGGACGGAATCCACGAGCATGGCTCTCTCCACCACCTCCAAAAACAATTCTGTGAGTGAAGATCCCGTTATAGCCGACGGAGCTTCGTGGGAAGAGCAGCTGGGGGAAGGCGAGGAGGAAGAGGAAGAGGTACGCCCGGCAGCCCGCATTCCCTTGTCATGGAGAATGGTAGAGCGCATCGTCGTGGAACTGAATGCACTTTATGCTCTACTAGACGGCGCCATGAAACGTCGGCGCTACCGGCGAGCTGGGGAGTTGAAGAGGCGCATTCAGTCGCGTCAGCATCGGCTTCGCCGGATTCTGCAACTTCGCAGAGGGCAACGCGGCGGTGGCATCACCCCCGCCTCGTGTAAATGCGTAGTAAACGGTACAGCTCCTGGTCCAGGCGCTGGCGTTTCACTGGCCATGGAGGACTCTGTCGCCCTTTCCCGCAAGACTCCGTCCTCGGTACCGTACCTTAGCTTTCACCCCTCCTCCACCTGGCTAGGCGTGGGGCGTCACCCGCGCAGTGCCTGGGTGGATCAGCGCAGTGGGCGGCATCCCCGAAGATGCGCAGACACGCTTCTGCGACTGGTTATCCGCACCTTCTCGGAAGGCTCCTTAGTGGATGAGAAGGCCGCTGTGGAGGAACTCCAAGGTACGGTGCCTGCTTCCCCTTCCAGCGCGACATTGCCTGTGGGTACGTCACGGGCGCAACGGGCGATGAAGTCGTCCTTATTTGTGGGCGCCTATTGCGCTAATGTACTCACTGACACCCTCGACGATCTCTGCTTTACCCTCCTGCAGGGCCTTTACGAGGAGCAGCGGGACCTTAAGCAGAGACAGCCCCTTCAGTTTAAGGCTCGGCAGCGATACGTCATGGGCTTTCAGGAAGTTTTGAAGTCTCTCCGGGCGGGGCGGATTCGACTGGTGCTCCTCGCTACGGACATCGAGGCAGTAGAAGGGACTCCGTCAGCCTTTTCCCCGCCGGTCGCCGCCCCGTCAACGCCTTGGCAGACGCCCTCCTCCCCGCCATCCATGCTACAGACGACAACAAGGAACACAAGCACTAAAAAGGCAAAGGCCTTTCAGACGTTACTCGAAGCGGTGGGCCTCATTCAACAGATCTGTGGTGTGCATGACACCCCACCTGGCAAAGCCGCCGACTGCATGGGCACACGAGGGCCACCGCTCTGTATTACCTGCATGTCTCGCCACAGGCTGTCCTACGCCCTGTACGCCAAGCGAAGCATGGTAAGCTGCGTTGGCGTGCTGAAGGCAGAGAAGCACCTGGAGGCTTTCAAGGCGGTCTTGTGTTACGGCCGCTACCTTACTGCTTTCTACGCTGCTGAGCAATAATAATAAAAGGGAAGGGGCTGCGGTTTTGGTAGAGCTGTGCCTCCGCTTCCAGTGCGTTTTGGGGGGAGGGGTTGGGGGATTCGCTGCGCTCTTCCATAGAAAATTTCTGCCAGTTTTGCTCGTAATTGCAAGTAGACTATTGCAAGAAAAGTATGAAGGGCCGCTGCAGGAAAGACAATTCGTTGCGCGAGGGCAATTCTATAGAAGCATATATATATATATATATATATATATATATATGTGCACGGTATCTGAGAACGCATCACGTTACCCAGACTGCGAGGCGAGCCCCTTCTCCGCGTTTGCCTCGGCTTTCCTTTATGTTTTGTATGCCTTCAGTCCCGGTGTGGATCAGAATGAACCTAAAAGGATGGTATACCAGTCGTGTATGTCAACATCGGGGCACGTCCACGCCGCGAGCCCTTCTTCTTCTCTTCTCTTTCCATTGGTGGTCTGAACGCCACGCCCATTATACAATTTTTCGTCCTCCCTCATAACCTCCTCACCCCTTTGTTACGCCACTCCCTCCCCCCCCCCCCTGCTCGGGCTCGCCACCGGCAAGAAGAGGTGAACGAACGAAGTGTTTTTTTTGGCCTTCTCTCTCTCTCGGTGTCGTGTCACGCTTGCGGTTGTTCTATGCGGCGCAATATGCGGTGAGGCCATCACGCTCTGCAGCGCTCGCACTGACAGGAAGCGAAAGAAGGGACGCGTCAGCCTTTCTTTATCGCTAGTAACACGCTGGAGAGGTGCGTTTATCGTCCTTGGCAGGTAACAGAGCCTCTCTCTCGGTACCCATCCTCTTTTCGAGTCTCGCTATGGAGCCCCACGCGGCGGAGATCTACGCGCTTCAGCACCGCCTAAGTAGCTGCCTGAAACTCGCAGAAGCGTATGTACCCACACCGAGTCATGGTTCGATCGGTCCATCATCCCACTGCACCCAGGCTGCTTCCCGTCATATACAGCGACTTGGCCAACTCCTTCGAAAAGCAACACAACTTGAGTGGCAGGTCCGGCATCACGGACAGGGGCCGGCAGAAGGTCGTGAAGATGTGGTGGCTCTGTGGAGAGAGGACTTGAATGATGACGAAGACGCGTCGGACCGTGCTTTACAGACGTACTACCAGCTTCAGTTGCAAACCCGCTTCACTCAAATGTGTGACGATATGCAAGCGGCAGAGCGACTCCTCACACGCTATCTTTCCCAGACACCAGGGCTTTCTCTCCTTCCTGTAAGCTGTGTGGGGCTGGCCCCTGGTCTCCTCGAGATGCAGGCCAACGCCTCCACTTCGCGTGCCTCGCCGTGGCTGGTGTATGCCGATGAACGCCCTTCCCCCGAAGCGGCACACATACCCGCTACCGGATCCTTTGAACTCTGCCCGCCTGCTGACTCTTCTCTCGAACCGATAAAGGCCATCTCTCCTCTCGTCCGTGAGGCAGCACACGTGAGAGCCCCCAACGCAGTGGCTACGGTCTCCTCCACCTCCCCCTCTACCACGCCCTCTTTGTCGGCCACACGAGCCACGAACTCGGCGCAGGCTTCAGTCGCTGCTGCCAGTGCCGAAGACTGCATTATGGCTGACATCGAACGCGCTATTCACCAAATGAAGGCTGGGGCTCTGCAGATGAGTGCGATGATGGAGGGAGAAAAGTCGAAGATGAAGTCGGCCGCGGAGCTCCTTTCGGTCGGGGTCGCGAAGGGGGAGGCGAATATGCGAGACCTTGATCGAGTCTCCTACGTGGTAGAAGCCATGCATGTTCCTTGGTTGTTCCGGCGTGTGCCGGGCTTGCCGCTTGTGTGGCGCTCGCTGCTGCAGCCGATGTGGGTATTCGTGAAACAGGCGATGATGATGGCTCTCATACTGGCCATCACTGCATCGATACTGCTGCTCATCAGCACGGTTTCGAAGCCAACGGTATATCGTGGACGTCGGGTCTTTCCCCCCGCCGACCCGGAGGCCGCGAGGATGGTACTCTCAAAGCCAGTGACTGTGACAGTAGAGACACCTTTGCAGGAACCCTCTCTCCTTCCCCCTTGGACGTCGGATGCTGCAGCGGTCGCAGACGCGAGAAAGCATCCCTTTTCCACGGATGTCTCAGAGGCAGGCGTCGGACCATTTCGAGGCCCTCGTCAACCCCCGGATGATGTAGTTGATGATTTGTGAAACAAAACAAATTCGAGGCGACGCTCCTCTTTCAGGTGAAGCGCCCCCGTTTACCGATACAACTTGGAGAACTCTTTAACGCAGAAAATGTAGCTGGAGCTAGTTTCTCTCTCGATTTTTTTGTAAAAACTTCCTTCGATGCCTCCCTTTCAGAGAGGGTTGCACTGCGCCGCCGTCGAGGCACTGGCTGTCGCGCCGTCAACGCTTTGCACACCCTGCGCATCTTCTGGTGAGTGAAGGAGGGGGGAGATGGGGGGTAATGATGGACATGTGTTCCCCTGTGTGTGGGCCATGTTGCTTCCCTCCTCCTACTCTCATTTTTTCCACAGCCGATATGCTCTCCACTTTCCTCGATCTCCTTCTCTCCATTCTGCTCTATATTTATTATTTTATGCCTTCGTTATCCCCGTGATGGTGCGAAATGGGGGGGCGATATCCGCCTGTCAAATCTCTACCCGCACGTGTACACATCTGTGATTCTCTCTCTCTCTATATATATATATGTCACGTATTTGTCAATATATTATCCCACCTGCACACATACATACACCTTCGTCAGCATTTATAAATTATCATTACCTTTTTTTCTCCCTTTGCCCTTCTCCCTCCTCTCTATCTATCTCTCTCTCTTACGTCTGTTCTCTCTTTTCCTTCCTCGAAGACAGAGAGTGGTAGTTCATTTCCCCTCTCCTCTCTTAAGCCCCGGCTGTTGTTCGTGTATTGTTTGTGAGGGAAAATTTTTATTTTCATTTTTTGTCTTGTTCAGTGCAGACGACACCAGCACACACCTCAACTCATCTCTCTCTCGCTATATATATATATATATTCTCTCACCACGCGAAAGAAACCTCCTCAGAGTCTCCCTTTCCATTTTTTCAATAGCTCTCCCTTCCCTCCTTTCCTCTTCTCGATCTCTCTCTCTCTCGCTCTCCATCAAAAACAAGTCAGAAAATCAAAAGAAACCCCGAGTAAAGCGGTGTCTGTGGAAGGCACTCAACTCCACAATTTTCTCTCTCTCTGGCACCCTACCTCGCTTCCTGCCCCCCTCTTTCCCTTTTTTCCCAGTCTCTCGCCATAAAAATGGAGTCTCTGTACACCTCCGTTGCATCCTTTGATCTGGAGTCGCTGAGCCCGAAGGAGAAGTACGCGTTCCACGCCGGCTTCCTAGCGGTCATTTTTCTTGGATTCACCTTCTACAACACGATCGTAATCCCTGCGGTCGCGGCTGTCATCAAGCGACGCATCCCGGAACGTGTGAAGCCTCTGGAGAAGCTCACCGTGAAGGATAAGTTGTACATCACCTTCGCCAAGGCGGTCACCGCCCTTTTCGTGTACCACATCTTCCAGTTTGTGAAGAATGAAGAAGTGAGCCACATCTCCGTCGACTTCCTGCATGGGCCAGCCATCATCCACTCCCTGTTGTGGCTGCCGGTGCACCTGCCGGCGCTCTTCTTGATCTACGATTTCTTCTATACGCTGTTCCACTGGGCGCTTCACTGGCCCCCCATCTACCCCCTCATCCACAAGCACCACCACCGCCAAATGTCTCCCTTCCGTGGCAACAACGACGCCATCAACGACAACCCCATCGAGTACGTTTCTGGTGAGTATCTTCATCTGCTGGCCCTCTACCTCCTCACGCGCATGACACCTGCCGGGCAGGTGCACGCCTTGACGGTGATCATCTTCATCTTCCTTGGGGGTACGCTGGCCAGTCTGAACCACACACGGGTGGACTTTCACATTCCGTACATGTTCAATGTGAACTCGCACGACTACCACCATCGTCAGCCTCGCGTCAACTTCGGGCAGTACATTATGTTCTGGGACTGGGTGTTCGGCACCTTCCAGTCGGAAGGTCTGCCGTCGGAGAAGTCCGCGAAGAATCGTAAGAAGGTGGCGTAGTCGCACAGCGGGGAAAGGGTACGAATGAAGAAGGCACAGAGAGGGAGGGAGGGAGACGCAGGCCAGCCGGTGTGTGTGTGTGTGGATCTGTGTGGGGGGGAGGAGGCACCCAATGGAGGCGGGAAGAGAGAAAGAAGAGTGAGCGTACAAGGTCCTTATCCATCCTTCTGATGTTGCTGCTGGAGGTTCCTACTGAGGATATGGTTTTTTTCTCCACAGGACGTCTCTCTTGTACAACGAAGAAGATCAAGCCCATTTGCATATCTGGGCATACCATTCTCCTCCTCCCACCCACCCCCTCCCTCCCTGCCCTCTCTTTCTCACCCTAAGAGTCATGTGAGGTAGCACAGTGAGCTTCCACGTGTCTTCATCTACCGGTTTGGTGAGATGCACTCAAGGAAAGCTCACACGTCCGTGCTGATCTCATTTTTCTTTATTTCTGTGGACTCGCGTGGTCTCTTGAACTAATGGTTCCCTTTTTTTTCCGGGGGCTTCCCCGCTTCTCTCTTCTGATTCGCATTTTCCATGAAAGACGGCGAGGGGGGCAGAACTCGGCCCGCCGCACCGGTAGGACCCCTTCTGCCCCCCTCGCTGTTTCTTTTTTATCTCCTGTTTTCCTCCCTTGTGCGCGCCTCTTCCTTTGCATACAACGCGCCTGTCCTTTTCTGGGAGGTGGCAAGCACATGCCTCCCCACCCGTCTTCTTGTTCCTTCTCATCTATCCCCTGTCTCTCTCGCTCCTGTCCGACAGGGGGCTAAGATAGGGCTGGCACACCCACGGCGAAGACCTCCCCCCCCCCTCTCCATCTCCTCCTGCCACATGACCCCCTTCCCCTTCTACGAAAGGGGAAAGCCAAGAGAGGGAGGAAGGGGGGGGTAAACACGTGAGAACGGTGCCATGAAGAAGCGGTAGTGTGCCGTGAAGGGAAATGAATAGGGGGGAGGCATGAGAGAGGAAAGCCCCCACATATATATAGAGAGAGAGAGGGAGGGAGGGAGATATGTAAAGGGGGAGGAGATCTTAATATGTGTATGTATGTCGATCCATTTTTTTTATCATCAGCCTCTCTTTCTTTTATTTAGGTGATGGCTTTCTTGTGTGTATATGTGTGTAGTCATCCTCCTTCGAGAGTACGCCCCCCCCACACACACACACACACGCACGCTCATGTGGTAGGGACGTGGTGAAGGGAAGGGATGGGATGGGAGGGAAAACGTGTGCAGGCAGGGAAAGAAAGAAGACAGGCAATAGATGAGAGGTGTAACCGGCAGGGCCCGTCGTCAACCCCCCTTTCTTCACCTCCTCGCGTACGCACTGCCACACATCGGCACAATCGCTCCCTCATCTTTTTTTGTTCCCTAATCCCCATCACATCGCCAAACAAGAACCCGTCAGACAAGAACAAATATATATACATATCTCTATTGGATGATGAATGGCAAACGCATAACAGGCCGTAGTTTTTCTTTCACAAACAACCTCCTGCCACTGCCTTTTACTCCTTGAGTAATTTCGCATCCAAGGGCGGTCTCTTTCTCTCTCCCCCACTTCCCCTCCCCCCCCCTCCTCCACCTCAGTCTCTCCTCGCCTCGACGTCCACGGGGATGTCCTCTTACCTTTTGATCGCATAGCTCCCACTCAGACACGCTCCTCGAGAGAAGCGAAAGATGGGGTGGGAGACAGCCGATACTCACAAGGCGGGAGATGGAGATTTGGGAGGGGAGTGGTCCGAAAGAGTCGTATGCGCTCTTCCAATTTGTTGTGGCTACCTAAGCGTACATGTATCCATGCGAGCATGTGTAGTAGGGGAACGGCGGGGGGGGGGGGGGGGGGCTATGTGCAGGAGGGACAAGGTAGCGGTGACAACGATAGCCGCAACGCTGAGCCATTGTCACGTCTCTCTCCACCATCTTCCTTCTCCATGTTCGCTCTCCTTTTCCCGCTCCTTAGACAGCCCAACTCCGTTTTCAGTACACCCCCGCCTCCTACACGCAAATCAGCTGGTGGTGGTGGTGGTAGCTTCTTCTTATCTTGTTGCGTTGTACTGTATTCTCTGCTCTCTCTCTCTCTCTCTCTCTCTCTCTATATATATATATATATATATATATATATATTTGTGGTAGTGGTTACCAGGATTTAACCATGAACAACCCAAGCGGTGCGCATGACGCGCCGTCCTCCAGTGAAGCACCACGTGGGTGTCAACGCGAAGAAGACCCTTCTTCTTTCACAATCCCAACGCATCCATCTAACGTGGTCTCCTCTCCAGCGTCTGAGACCGTCGCGGCTACACAAGAGGAGAAAGAGAATGACTGCGCTACCGAGGAGAAGGAGGATGATTACACGGATCGTCTCCGTGTCGATTTGTCCTACATCGATGCAGAACCGTACGGGCTCTCGGAGGTGCTCCTCGACGGTGACCGGCTTCGTGGTGAATATCCAGGCAGCGGCGCGAAAGATGCTCTGGACGGAACACTCGAATATGGAGAGGATTACCGCACTGCCGCGCCATCGTCGCGCAAATGCCCCGGTGTATTTCGAAAGATCTTCCTCTTCCTACAGTTCTACTTCAACCTTGTGGTACCCTTCGGTGGTGTGGTGGCGACCTCCTTCAACCTCGCCTCGGCCACCCTCGGCGCCGGCATCATCTCCATCCCCTCCGGCTTCAACCTCAGCGGCGTTGTCATGTCGCTTCTGTATCTTTTTCTGGCGGCAGCGGGCACAATCTACTCGATGAATCTACTGGCGAAGGTGATGGTTAAAACAGGGTTTCGGAGCTACGCGCAGTCGGCCCGGATGCTGCTGGGCCGTGGCGCCGACTACTTTCTGGCGGCCCTCATCATCATCCAGTGCTTCGGCGGGTCGGTGGCGTACATTATCGCGACCAGCACGCTGCTGGACCCCGTCTTGAACGTCCGAAGCTCCCCCGCGTTTCTGAAGACGAAGCAAGGGAATCGAATCATCACCTCCGTGGTGTGGCTCACGCTCATGCTGCCGCTGGTGTTCCCCAAGAAAGTTAACTCGCTGCGTTACGTCTCCACCTTCGGTGTGTTCTTTATCGCCTACTTCTGCGTCTGCATGGTCGTGCACTCCGCCACGCATGGGTTGAAGGATGCGTCGATACGGGGGGAAATGAAGATGGTGCGCACCGGCAACCAAGCCCTCGAAGGGCTCGGGGTCTTCCTCTTCAGTCTCATGGTGCAGCTCAACGCGTACGACATTTTCTTCGAAATGCAACGCAAGACGGTGTACCATTTCACGCTCTACACCACCATCGCCATATCCATGTGTTTGCTGCTCTACATCCTCTCGGGGGTCTTCGGCTACGCAGACTTCGGCTCTCGGGTACGAGACTCGGTGCTCTCCCTCTACGATCCGATCAGCGAGCCGTACATGGCGGTGGGGTACATCGGCATTATCGTGAAAATTTGTGTTGCCTTCGCCATGCACATGATTCCCTTCCGCGATGCGCTATATCATTTCCTCCACTGGAACCCCGATACGGTGCCGTATGCGAAGCACTGTCTCGTAATGGCTGTGCCAGCGACGGCAGCGCTGCTCTGTGGCCTCTTCATCCCCACCATCAACTCCGTGTTGGGTCTCTTGGGATCTTTCTGCGGGGGCATCATCGGCATGATCATGCCCGCCCTCTTCTACATGTATGCTGGGCACTTCACCTTGCGGGAGGTGGGCCTTCTGAACTACTGCGCGACGCACCTGCTACTCGTAGGCGGTGTGGTGTCCGTCGTCTTCGGCACCGTGACGACCATCTACAGCACGACGCAAAGCTCCTTTGTATCTTCCTAGAGTCCTGGAGGTGCGTAGGAGGGGAACGGATCGGAGAAAGNAGTAAGAGCGAGGGAAAAGGGGGGGAGTGTAGGCGATGTTTATGGCCGTCGTTGGGGCTCGTGTTTTTTACACATGTTGCTTTGTTGTGTGGGAGGATGGGATAGGGCGGGGTGGAGGGATGGAGATGAAGGGAAAGAGGGGGATCGAACTGAGATGGGGCGGGAGAACAGCATCGTTGGAGAAGCTGGCGGAGAGAAAGAGAGAGGGAGGACGAGGAGGGTGATGGGGGATTTCACGGGGATACTCACGTGTGTGCACACACACCCTTACGCATGCATGCACATACGCACAGATGTTTGGGCCCCCAATGAGAGATCAGAGCATACCATTGGATGCTCGGCGAATGGGTTTGCGTTCTCCTCTCGCTGCGTTGCCTCATGTTGATGTGACCGTATGTTGGTGTATGGGGCTCCTCCATTTCCTCTATTGGTGCTCACCCCTTTCGCTGGCTGTTTTTTTTTCAGAGTCTTCGACGTGCTGCATGTCCGTTGCAATACATATATATATATATATGCAATACTTAATTCGTGAAGAAGAGGTAGCAGTATAAAAGTGTTCGTGTAGAGTAACCGTTGTGAAACTGGAAGGGGAAAAGAGAATACGTTGCCGCAGCTGCACACACAGTGGCAGCGTGCACACACGCACACACACACGCACACATATGGATGCGCGTCTCGAGATATTTTTTCTTGTTTAATGATTTCCTTGTGCATGTTTTCTATCTTTTTCCCTTTTTCCTTCGGTTCCTTGTTGGACTGGCTGCCTCTCCCCTCCCCCTCCCCCTTCTCCATTGTCGTCATAAAGGTTTTCTGGGGCCGAGGGGAGGGGGCGAAGGACGATTTCCCAAAGTGAATATCGTTTGCTCGTTCTTCTTCTTTCTTCTCTCTTCTTCTCTCCTCAAGTGGTAGGTGTGTCCAGCGCACCTTTTGATCGCCCAGCTTCTTACGCTCCTCCTTTTACGTCAATCACCGTGGCCCGGAAGCACGTCAACCGTACAGGCACGGCTGTGTACAACCGAGAAGGGGGGGAAGGTAAAAAAGAAGTGGTGAGGATCGTGGCTCTTTCCTCTCTCTCCCTATCTTCTCATCCATTGTTGTTGTTGTTTCGCACCTTTTAAGCTTTTCTTTTTCATTATATTTTTTCGGTCCGGTTTTTCAATACGATTTGTTTTTACTCACGCATACGTGAGGCTACCCAGCTGATCCCTCCATGCTTCCCTTCTCAGTTTGGTTCACGCACAGAGAAAGAGAAGAGTGCGCTGCTGGGCTCGCGCCCTGCATTTCTCATGGAGGCAACACTTTTGGTGGGGCATAGGGGGAGGCTCTCGCTACCGTTGCGCTCCCCCCCCCCTCCTCCTCCTTCTCTTCTCTTTTTCCTCTCAAATGAATAATGATGAGAAGGGAATGAGGAAGGGTTGTTTCCGACCAACGTCGACCGACCTAGCCGCTGCCGAGAAACTCGTGCTCCATCTGCTACCTCTCTCCCCTCCCCATCCTCTCAACTCTTTGTATCTTCCTCTATTTCTATCTCTCTCTCTCTCATTTTTTGTCTTTCCTCTTAGGCTTTACGCTGCGCTTCTTCTGTCGCCTACTTGTGAACCCTTTCTCTTGCTCGCCATCATCACTATCCCCATCATTGCACTCAACTATTTCCTCCGGGTAGCACCGGCGCCGTAAACAAAAAGCCTTAAATCACTCCTCCATCACCGTCTTCCCCTACATTCTCTTTTTTGTTTTTGTTGACATTCGTTCCTTTGGAGATTTTGTGTTGGTAAGAAGGCACAGCGTACGAGTATTGTCACCTTCCGTCCCTCCCTCCCACTCTCTCCTCCTCGAACCCCACCTCATTTTTTTACTTTATTGTGTTTCTGTGCATTATCTTTTGTGTCCGCTTCCTCTCTTCTTTCTCTCTTTCCCACTATTGCGTTTCACTTCGTTCAACAGCGGTGTGTGTGTATATCTTCAGAGGAGGTTGTAAAACTCAATCTGGCACCCCTTTCTGTTCCCGAGTTCCCTTTTTTTTTCGGTTCTTTTGTTGGTTGTTGCCTTTTCTCGGGTTTCCCCTTGCCAACGTGCACACACATCGCCACACGAAGCTTTACACAACTTTGTGCGTGTTTTGTGTTTTATCGTGCGCCACTCTACACCCCCCCCTCCCCTGATACACACCGAAGGTAACTTCACGTGTGCATCATATATATATATATATATATATATAGGTATAAGCCAGTGGGGATACTTCGCCTGTCGGTATCGACATCGCGAAAGAAAACGCGGCGCGGGGAGGCCTTGAGAAATCGGCGGTTTCAACTCGAGAAGAAGAAACTTTTTTTTCCTGCACTTTAAGGGAAGATACAGAGAACAAAAAACATTTTAAGGACAAATATAGTTGTATACATTCTACCAGTATTGATATCTTCTCGTGTTTCGCCCCCAAGCTTTCGTCATTGTTCATTCCATTTCCGGCGTTGATAGAGAGAGAGAGGGAAGAAGAGGAGGAGGAGAAGAACACTTCGACTTCCCTATTCGTTGTGTACTGGTATATACAAGTTGAAGCACCAGCATACAATCGGAAGAGAAGCGGACAAGGCGCTGAAATGACGGATCGCCACAAAGACTCCGTGTTCAAGCCCTTCCAGAACAACCACTCGGATGGGCAGGCGTCGAGCCGTGAAGACAGATACCTCAACGAACCGGTCGATCATGTGGCATCCCACCACGTCAACACGTACCTCTCCGATGATATCTTGTACAGCAGCGAAAGGGGAGGGGACACCTCTGTCTATGCAGATGGATCACCCATGAAGCCTTGTGGTGACAGCACGGTGGAGAGAGAGATGCTGGCGAGCCCTACCACCTCCGACGAGGCGACCGAGATGCATGAAGGAAAGGAGAAGCCCAACATCTTTGTGCGTGCCTTCATGAGTATCATCCCCAGCGGAGGCTTTCTCTCCGGCGTCTTCAATTTGGCGAGTGTGACGCTGGGCGCGGGCATCATATCGATCCCGTCCTCCTTCAACACTTCAGGGATTATCATGGCCGTTGTGTATCTCGTCGTCATCACCAGCCTCACCGTCTTCTCCATTACGCTGCTATCCTTGGCTATGCAGAAGACGGGCATCTACAGCTTCGAACGGCTAGCTCGGACCCTCTTTGGGCGTGGTGGGGATATCCTCGCGGGCTTTTTGATGTTCTTCTTGTGTTTCGGGGGTGCCGTCGGCTACGTCATAGCGGTCGGAGACATCTTCACCCCGATCCTTCGCCACCCGCATGTGCCGGCGTATCTGCAGTCCACTGCGGGGCGGCGCTGTCTCATGAGTGTGGTATGGCTCCTCTTCATGCTCCCCTTGGCCCTCCCCAAGAAGATCAATTCCCTGCGCTATGCCTCCGCGGTGGGTGTCTTCTTCATCGTGTTCTTCGTCATCTGTGTGATTTATCACTCCGCTGCGTACGGGTTCAAGGATGGCCTCCGCAAAGACCTCGTCATGGTGCGCCCCGGCAACGCCGGCATCTCCGGCCTCTCCATCTTCTGCTTCAGCTACCTCTGCCAGGTCAACGTTGGTCGCATCATCGTGGAGAACAAAAAATCTACAACGCGCAAGATCACCCTGCAGGCTTTAATGAGCTGCACCATCTGTGGAGTTCTCTACTTCCTCACAGGCTTCTTCGGCTACGCGGAGTTCGGGCCGGCTCTAACAGGAAATATACTGGACAAGTACGACCCCTACCGCAGCCCCGTCTTCTTCGTGGTTTTTATCGGTCTCATCGTGAAGCTGTGCGCCGCCTTCTCCCTCAACATGCTCGCCTGCCGCACCGCCTTCTTCCAGGTCTTCCACTGGGATGTGGAGATCATTCCCTACTGGAAGCACACCCTTGTAAGTGTGCCCATCGCTCTCGGTGCCCTCATGACAGGACTATTTTTGCAGAACATCAACTTTGTCTTTGGCCTTGTTGGTTCCCTCGCCGGGGGTTTTATCGGCTTCGTCTTCCCCGCCCTTTTTGTCATGTATGCCGGTAACTGGAGCCTCCGCACGGTCGGGTGGGGCTACTACCTCGGGACCTACTTCCTTCTCATCTGCGGCATCATCGCCATCGTCTTCGGTACAGGCAGCAGCATCTACAGCATTGTGTTAACGTATGCGTAAAGGGTTTCGCTTTGCATGCGCTCGTGTGTCGATACAAGTCACCGGCCACGAACCCCTTCCTATTATGATGACTTTGCTCCTTGCAACCAAGGTGGTATCGATGTTACAGCGCCTCTCTTATTATCCCTCTACCTCTCATGCCTTGTATATATATATATATATATATATATTTACATTCATCTCAGTTGCACACGTTGCCAGTGAGGTGGACCCCATATATCAGAGATGAACAGTGAAGAGATGGTGGAAGGCGGAGTAGGCTAGGCATTGGAAGGACTTACTCTCACCCCATCGTGTGGTAATGTAGTGTGTAGCGTGTGTGTACATGTCCACCCTCATTTCCCCAGCTTTGTGTGGTGTGTCGTTCGTGGTTCGTGGTGGCGGTGGTCGACTGCGCCGATGTCGACGCATAATTTGTTTTCATTTCTTTACTTCATGGATTCTGATCGTGGGGTCTGAGGAAGGAAGGAAGAGGAAGGGGGGGGAATAATAAAAAATCATGAGATGGATGCAACGGAGTGACACGCTCTTCCATGTGGGTGTGGGGGTGGGTGGGTGGGTGCGTATTTCTCCCTCCCATCACCACTTTTCCCCCATCCCCTCTTTCTCGAGATTCTCCTCGCGTGGTCAAAGCGCTTTTGATTTCATTTCCTTTTATGTTTTCAAAGGATTTTCCTCGCGCATTTTGAGCACCGAAACGGTTCTCAAGTCGTTCTCTCTCTCTCTCTCTTTCTCTTTCTCTCTCTTAATGGAGAAATTCGTCTGGGTAATTCGACAATTGCGCTGTTAAAGTGTGTTGGGCTCATCGAAGTTTTCTTCCCCACCTGTGATGTTGTGTTCTCTTGTCCGGACTCTCGACAGCGCGAATGCTGATGGTTTTTCTTTTCGGAAAAAAATACGGCCTTTTCATCTCCGTATAAAGGTCGAATACGAAGTTATGCACAACATGCAAGAGGGAATGGGGAGGGGGGGATCACATGGGTGTGGCGGCGGCCTTCCTCCCTCCTTTTTGGATGATAACACCCTATCCATCACTCACGGTGCAGCGTTGACGCTTTTCCCTTTTTTCTCATTGCATTTACTTTTATCTTTCAGGTGAGTCGTAAGGCTCATCAGATTACTTTCCCCTTTCGCAATCGAAAATGTGGGTCTTTTCTTTTTGTAATCGACTTTCTATATATACGTGTATATATATATATATATATATATATTTGTGTGTGTGTGTATGCGTGTATCTGTGTGTGCTGTGATCTACCGGATCCTTGACTTGCACGATTGGTTGATGACGCGGTAACGGAACGTGCATGAGTATTTCTGCCCGAGTGTCTGAGGCAGCGTCAGTTTGGTGGGAGTTGGGCAGACCTGGTAATAGGAACTCATGACGACCGGTGGCGCAGCTGGAGGTGGTATTGTGTGCACGCTCCGGATACAAAAAGAAGGTGCACCTGCTATTGCTAAACATCTTGTCATCTCCTCGGCTCCTTCCTCTTCTTCTTCTTCCTCCTCTCTCGCTGATGGTGTCTCCTATAGTCGCATGGATATAGAGATAGATATGGTATGGCATTTGAGGAATACGTCTAGGCGAAGTGGGGTGTCGCTAGACAGAAAATAATTTTTAAAAAAAGATACCGTTTTCCCATTCTTCCGCCTTTCCTCGTTACGATGCCACGTAAAGGGGGAGTTGGAAAGCGGAACCGTCGACGAAGGAAAAACGGATAGCTCTCTCTCATTCGCAAACTTTCATGTTCGAAGTAGGAGGAGGCGTTTGTCGTGCAGGGGGGTGAGCCGAGCCGCGGACATTTCTCTACGCGCCGTGCATCCGTGAGCGGCGAGGCCATCACAAAGACAATGAGTCCAGCGCAAGAGACCGATCGGAGCAACGCCTCATGGGTTTCACGCCACAGGTGACGGAGGAGGTCTGTAATAACGGGACCCCTCTCTCAACGGCCACCTGTTTGGTACTTTTTGCTGGGCTTGTGGGGGCTCGATGCCCATTTCAAGATGGTGGTGCGGCACTTCCCCCCCCCCCCAGATCGGGAGCTCATCACGTACGAAGCAGTCGGTATACACACTTGTACGGCCACTACTCTCCAGGTGGGTTGCGACGATACTGAAAACGTGCGGTTGACGACGGACAGGGGTCCTCAGACGATCTGAAGGTAGCGTATAGACCGCAGGAAGACGTGCTGGCCTCTCTAAATGGGAGTTCGTAGAGTGCCTTATGAGCAGATGCCTAAAGCGGTGCGAAGAATGACATGCTGCTGGTGTCGAGCACCTTGGCGGTGTGGAACTACTAAGACAGCAGCAGTAGCAGCGGCCGCAGGAAGATATTCGGGGGTGGAGATGGCGAGTGCACACCGGCCGGCCTCCCGCTCTGCTGTGAGAAGAGCCACTGCAACAGCAGCAGTCCTAGTTACACTGCGTAGCCCACGCAGGCGGGATCCGGTAATTTTCTCTACTGTGAAGCGCGAGGCAACCGACATGAAGAGCCTCGCACGCCAGGCGGGGGGCTGAGGAATCACGGCCGCTGGAGCGAATACAGGCAGAGCGCAGCGCGGCTTATCTGTTGTTGCGCAGCCAAGTGCACTAACGCCCTCTCCGTGAGTGCTTCCGCATCGCACTGGCCACAGAACACAACGCCATGGTGATTCCCCAGAAACTCTTCGAACAGATACGGTGGCACTGGTGGAGGCTCCCCTCTGGACAAGCTGTACGAGTACGCCTATCTCGCGTCAATGCTGCCTTGCGCTACGTCGAATGGCTGAGCACCAATCGGTGGGACGCCTTCTTCTCGCAACTTTGAGGGGCAAGGACCTGAGCGAAGTCGCAGGAGGTGCAGCGTAGTCTTACGCTAGGGAGAAGAGAGCCGTTCCTGAGGTATACGTGGTGTCCAGCCCTCACCCTTTCATCACGCAGAGAACCGCGTCAGGAGGAAGAAACGGCAAAGAGCAGGCGACTTCACCTCCCCACACGACTGAACGCCTCAGGGGACACCGGCCAGCATACACGCTACGTGGGGCAGCGGGTATAGTCGCGTGTTGGACCGCTCCTTCTGCCAGATGTTGACCGTAGGCACCCAGTGCTTGCCTCTTTTTCTTTCTGCGTTCTTCTTGGAGCTCAGCACTCCGTGACCCTGATACAATATGACGGCGGCCCTGTATCTCCAAGCTTCGGACAACAAAGAGGAAACACTTTCATGCGACCTCAATGGCATTGTCGCATCTTCTTGCTGCGTGATGGCAGAAGTGAAGATGCTGCAGGCTGTGTCTGGTAGAACGTATCCGGTTGTTGGGCATCATGATGATGATGCCCTCCCCTTCGCCCAGCGTAACCATCAACTATGGTAGACTGAAGTGGTGTCCTTCCATTATCGCCACCATCAATCCTGCGTATGGTGCGCGGTTCGTATTTCCAGCTCGATCACAGACCTCTCTCGTCCTACTACTTGCTTTATTATTGCGTATCTCTCCCACGGAGTCACAGCCTTCTTCCCCTCCCCCCCCCCACACCTCTAATACAGACGGCTATCATCATCGCTAACTGGTGTCACTGCACCGAGGCATCTAGGGGACAATATGTCCAAGCGCTGTGTGTACTTGGCCGCTCATCAAAGGTGAAGGCACCGGGAAGAAAGAGAGAGAGAGACAAACGTAAGCTGGCAAGAGCTCGGGATCTGTAACCCTGGGCGCCGCAAGCCCCTTCGTAGGGCTCCCGCGAGCTTCGCGCAACTCACGCAATATTCGTGCTGATATTAATTTGCTACAATGCGCTGTTGGCTTGCATAGCCCGGCCAAAGGAAGGGAAATGTATCATCCTGTAAAAAGGAGGTCATCATGACATGCATAATGAGGTTACAAAACATGGGCGTCCCATCTTTCCACCCGGGCTGGGGTAGATGAAGGGAGAAGCTCCTGATGTTTAGTAGAGTCGCCGTATCACTTCACCGTACATTTCCATTTGCGTATTTTCTATTGAAACGTTTCCTTCGCCCATTTTAGTGTATCCGTAGAAAATCGAAGGTTGTTTTGTTGGCTGGCTTTCCTCTCCTTCCTGTGTCTTATCCTCCTCGTGGCGTTCACCTCCTATAAACGGCAAAGCACACACGCACACGCAGCGTCGTGCCGCCACACAACGGCAACGCTATTTCGTGTTGCCCTCCAGGTTTCACGCTAGGATTCTCAAACTTGACGTCCCGTTACAGTATGCATCTTCTTCGAGCGCGACGATCGCCTCGCCTCTTCCCAATAACACCGTTGAAGACGGGGGATGATGTCGCATCATAAGCGAAACGTTCCCGAGCCGCTTCCAGCCCAAGACTCCGCAGGGGGGGGTAGAGGCTTATTCCCACCGGACCGTCTCAGCCTGCGTGCCGCGGAAACACACTGGCACAACCCCTATGTGCGGACGCAAGAAGGGAGGGGCCACCTGACCTCCCCGAGGAGCCAAAGCACAAAGCCCGGGAGGGGATTCCATTTAGCGTACCCGACCATCCCCCCCAAGCAGCTCCTGGCGAGGGCCCCAAAACGCCTGAGTAGGGCCAAACCATCCACCATAACGCACCAGCTAGCTCTCAGGAGGAAGGGCCGGAGCCATGAGCAAGCCGCATAGTCCTCTTGCCAGCCAGATAGGCTCTGTGAAATTGTATTAGCTTTGGTCGACCAGGCGAAAAACCTGGAGAAGTTGGGTATCGATCCCAATA
>JASAOM010000917.1:0-29827 GCA_030849085.1 Borovskyia barvae | reverse complement strand
AGGGTGGCGGGGAGGCGACGGCGGAGCCCGGATCTGGGGTGAGCGAGTGCTACCTGATCTGCGGTCCCGGCCTCCGAAGGCTTCCGGCTGCCGCGGGGCGCTTCGACTTTGTGTTGGGAGCGCGCCTGGCGGAGGCGCCGCGTGACATGGACGGGGTGCGTTTCCCCAGCTACTATGTCCTGACGCGGCGTGCAGAGGAGGCGACGGTGGGGGTGTACATTCCGCACGGAATGCAGCACTACAGCCCCCACGTCACACAGCGTGCGCCGCGAAGCGCGGAACGCTACGTGCCGTTGCCGCGCAGCCAGCAGGTGCGCCTTCGGACGGATGAGGAGGATGAGTTGGACTCGGTGGCGGACGAGCCGCTGCCGACACGGCGTCGCCGCGAGCACTGGCCGGGCGACGCGAGCGGAGAGACCGGGGACGGCGCGGCACGGGGCCCGCTGCGGGAGAGGGACGGGTATGCCGACATGGACGCCCACATCTCCGCAGAGGCGACGCGTGCGCTGGAGGCTGTGCGCGCGCGTCCTTTAAACATGCAGGGCAGGCCTCTGACGGACCGCGAAGAGGCCGAGGTCTGCCCCCGGAACTGGTTCCTCTTCGCCGGCAAGCCGCCGCACATCTCGCAGCTGGCTTGGAACGCCGTGCGGCCCGACACGCGGGCGCACCACGTGCGGTGGCTCGCGCGCATCAAGGCGATGCCGCAGGAGAGCCTGCGCATGAGTCTGCCGTGCGCGTGCGTCGACCTCATCATGGCGACGGCGCGCGCGCGTCGCTGGAAGTGGGCGACGACGGCGAAGGCGTTTGCTGGGGTGGCGGGGGCTCTGCGCGACCTCCCGCTGTACACGACGCAGCCGCGCGGCATCCGCCTGCAGCAGGACCCCGAGTGGCGGAGCGCCTTTGGGAGCGTGCAGCGGTACATGAAGGAGTCGGTGCCGAACGCGCCGCCCTTCGTGTCGCGCAAGGACGTCATGGAGGTGGTTGGCCGCCTGCGACTGCCGCACCCGCGCGCTGCGCTGTTCCTGGCGATGATGTGGGGCTTTGCGGCGCGGGCGTGCGACATCGCGACGCTGCGGGTGAAGGACGTGACGGTGTTCCCGTCGGACGGGCCGCCGCCGCAATCAGAGGGCGCGCCGCCGCTGTCGCGCCGCGAGCGCCGGGCTGCGGACCCGGGACTGCGCGTAACGATCACGGTGCGGAAAGGCAAGGACGCCAAGATGCGTGGCCCGTACCCGGTGCCGTCGGCGCTGACGCGCGAGATGGTGGCCCGGATGGCGGGGTTCATCCGGGCGATGGAGGGCGTGCCGACAGTGGTGCGAGGTTGGCCGCTGTGCCTCAAGCACAACACGCTGCTGGGCATGGCGGCGGTGCTGGCGATGCCGGTGCATCGCTCCCGCACGAAGCGCTTCCTGCTGCGGGTGCAGCCTTTCCTGGGCACGCGCTTCTTCGACGGGCTCCGCACCTCGCGCACCATCAAGCCATGCGCGCTGACGGCGGCGGAGGTGGCGCGTGCGGTGGAGATGGGCAAGTTTGAGCCCGTCCCCGCTGGCGAGGTCGGCCCCGGGGCACAGCTGCCCGAGGGGGTGCACGGGGTGAACGTGTTCACGGTGCCGGAGCTGAAGGGCCGTCGGCGGCTCATCACGGAGCCGTTGCTGAACCGGGTGATCCCGAAGCACCACGTGCCGCGCGTGCGCTACGCCCGCTACATGCTGCAGATCGACTTCAAGGCCTATTACGACGCAATCCCGATTGCGGAGACGCTGCGTCACAGGTTCGTCGTCCGGGCGAAGCATGATGGGCGGTGCTACCGCCTGACGACCCTGCCGACCGGGGCGCGCTGGAGCGTGGCCGTCGGGCAGGCCGTGACGTAGACGATCGTGGATATCGACACGTCCGTCACGGTGTCGACGCTGATCGACAACATCCTCATCGCCGCTCGCGAGGGCGAAGAGGCGGAGTTCGTGCGCGCCGTGCGTGCGATCGTGGCGCGCATCAAGGCGGCGAACCTGATGACGTGCCGCGGGTTCGGATGGGACGACGCAGTGCCGTACGTGGATGCGGCTGTTCAGCAGTCGCTGCTGGACATTGGTGGCACACTCGACCGGAACGAGTGGAGCGCCAACTCACGCTGTAGAGGCGGCGTACGACGCGGTGCGCTTCCTGGACGTATCACTGGGCGATTAGGGCGCATACCACAACCACCACTCGCGCGCTTCTTCCAGGCTCGAGGAGATTCCGGGTTATTCTTCCCACGGCAGCGGGCATGGATAAATTCGAGCCGATGTGGGTGAATGGGCCGGGCGATGTGCGCGGCGGTGGGTGCGCTCCGCAGGACGGGGGCTCCGAGTCAGATGACCCGGGTGTGCGTTCTTTTTTCCGTGGCGAAGCGCTCGGCTCTCACCAAGTCCCGTGCCGCTCAACTCTTGCTCCGCCAGCTCGTGGAAAAGGGACGGGCCCAAAAGCGACATGCATTACACAGGTGATGGATTATTTGCCCCCCGTACACGCGCTAAAGCAACTCAGCGGTTACGGGGGCATCGGACGTGGTCTGACTTTGAGCAAGTTGTACGAATACGCATATGACTTTCTTTATGAGTGGAACAGAAAGGTTGTGTTCTTCTGTATTGCCGGTCCTTTCAACCGGACCGATGCGCTTTCACGTAACACCGGGGAGTACGTGCCGATGGCAGGCGTGTCCTTGGTTTACTCGTGGGTTAGTGGTGTGGCGCCGCCCCCGCTATGGAGCTCCTTCCCACCCTTATGCGACCATCAAAAAAGAAGAAAGGAGGGTTAAAGGAAGAAGCACGGCGATTCGAGATTTACTATGGGGGGGGGAGAGGGTCGGTATCTAGCCAAAGCGAATCCTTCAACGAAGGTAAAGCGATGTGCGGAGCGCTGAAGAAGTATGCGCGAGCACCTCATCTGAACGATTACAGTTGAACCCCCGCTTCCCACCCGGTAGAACAGATACAGGAGCACGCCTACTTCTACTGCACGATGTGCCGTCCATCTTGCCTACCCTTTCAAGATCACTTCTCCTTCTCTCTATTCACATTTACGCATTTTCATCAGCGAACAGGGACGATAGCACTCGACATATCTGATCCACATACTTCCTAATCGTGATCCTGCACTTGCAGAGCGTTCGAAGAAAAATCACCCACACACACGCGCACGCACGCATACGCACATCTGCCTGCCCCCTCCTTTTCCTCTGCTGCATTTGGTTCTCCATTACCCGTACTCCGAAATCATGCGCATTCGAGGAAAGCACCACCGGCATTCGCCGACACATGAAATCTCATTTCAGCAAAGACGCACCCTTCTTTTTTGTGTCTGGCTATTCATCCTACGCTTCCTTCGCACGGTTTGCAGCTAAAAAAGAGTCGAAACGTGAAGCGATGGCAGCAACAAGAGGAAAAAATGGAGGGAAAGAAAGAGAGAGGGAGACGGGACACCAGTCGCCTCCCACGAGAGCCCCTGTGTTCTATCTCCGTCAACAAGACACATCCGGCCCTTATGGCGTAAAGTCCCCACATCCCCCTCTCCGTGGATACGACTCCTTTTCTACGTGCTCATATAATAGCATACTCAGGCGTGTCTTCTTTTAGTCTGATGCTAACAGCCCTGCATCAAAGATGCCGCATAAGTTATGGGCAAGCGACAGGGGAGAAGATGCGCACTTCTGCATTTGTGAGATGTGAATATATATATATATATATATATATATATATGGCACTAGATGAAACGAAAGGTGATATACTGTTCATGAAAAAAAGAGCAGCAGTATCAGTAGTATCGTTTTGCTGCTTCTATTTCAGTTCTCACCACGCGTGCGGAAAGAAACGAGGTCCAAAAGGACGAGTCCAGAATGAATAGAACAAACATCCTGCGTAAAGGGTTTGGCACGATGGAGGCGCCCCTCATCTTCTCGGCACAAGAACGCCTCCATCATATGGTCCTCGAGGGCGTCGTCGTACATCATCCACCGGATCGATATCGTGAGAACTGCGCCTCGGCAGTTGCAGCGCACATCATAGCTTGCATGACCGTGATCAAACCACCATATAATGCAGCACAGAGAGAGGGCACTCTCTACAGACGCTTCTCAGACGTCTCCGCTATCAGATCCTCCTCGTCTTGGACGACGATACGAGCATATGCCTCTGCCGCTTCCTTGGAGGGGGCTTCCGAGATTTTCAGGTGTGTATACCAAAAGATACCCCCAAGGGTCATCATAATACCAGCAAAAATTCGAAAATTCATCTCGTCTCCGAAAAAAAGAAACCCCATCGAGAGGATAACACAAAGCTTGAAGTGGCCCAGGACGTTGTACGTCACCGGGGAAGTCTTGCCGATAACCAGGAAAATCGAGATGTTCACCAGAAAGGCAAGAAGGCCGGATAAACAGATCATCATGATCGTGTCCCAGCAGGGCCAATAAAACTTGTTGGAGAGGTCATCTGCAACGAACATCACGGGTATCAGCATCACGCACGAAATGGGGGCCTGAATGTAAAGAAGTTGAAAGCTGTTGCACTGCAGCTCCGTCTGCTTGGTGCCGACCCAAATTTGGTACATACACGTTACCAGGAGAGCAGTAAGGGCCACGGCAGTACCCCAAAAGTTCGCAGAGGTATCGCTGCAAGTCGCCAACGCAACCCCACCACAGGTAAGGGTCAAGGACAGCTTCACACGCCCCGAAAAGGTCTTCTGATAAAACAAAGTTTGGATCACCACCAGCATGGGTGTCGTCAGAACCTTGATGAGTTGGTAGAAGCCGATCGAGTTGTACACGAGAGAGATGTTGGTGAGCGCCACGAAACCGCAGAAGCTCAGACACAGGGGTAACACCTTGAGAAAGGGAATAGGCTTCGGCTCAAAGACGCCCATGAAGTGGCACACGACAAGACCCAAACTGGTAAAGAAGAAATGGATTACGGTCAGCAATGTGCCGTAGGTGAAACCGTACTCTTTGAAAATTAGCTTGTTCATGTAGACGATGCAGATGCTACTAATGGCGTTCAACGCCAGGTAGAGCGTGGTGCGATGATTCTCGTCTGTCATCTTTTTCGCTCCGTTCTTCGGTGGGGGAAGGAAGGAAAGTGGCAGAAGAGTCCAAGACGCAACTGCAATGTATGATGATGGTTTGGAAAGAGGGGGACCCTCACGGTAGAGAGAAGCCAAAGCAAAGTGTCTTATAGTTGCCGCTTTCGCAGAACTTCTGAGGAACGTTCTGGCGAGGATGGCGCAGAGGATGAATAGTTGAATATATTCGAAAAAAAAGCGGCGCAACAAGCAGCGGAAGATTATTGTGAGATGGCACACGCATACAAACATACAGACACGTGAAATTCAATAAGAGCAATAGAGAGAGGGAAGGGGAGACTTCATCTGCACGGTCGTATCGAATTGGGTCATCTCCGTATCACAAATAGATTTCAGCGCTAGCAGCGGCAGCAGCAGCGACACCACTAAGTCCCAAAGAAGCCAGGAACGCAACTGGCTTCCCCCCACTTGGGGGAGTGGCGGGGGAACCTTCGCAACGGGAGGCTTTCACGGTGCACGACCCATGCGATAAGGCTCGGGTTTTTTGTGAGGGAAATTTACGGTAATATGAAAAAAACGAGCACTTTTTCATCGTAACGCTCCATGCGATGCGCACACGTCCCATTGAGAGAGAGAGAGAGAGAGGAGGGAGATCTCACACGAAACAGGGAGAAGAGGACAGAGAAAACGTCTGCGACAACAACGATGGACCTGCGGAGAAAAGGCACCGTGATAGGAGAGAAAGGACAAAAAAAGAGACTCACAGACACCATACATACCCTCCTACTCAAGACGTCTATCAAAAGGCCGAAGATGTCCGCCACCTTCCATTCAAAGCCCTTCCTCGATTTCAGTCGCGGCAAATACAGTCGACTGCTCCTCCATCACGCATCTCTACGCAATATCGAGATACCACTGTTTGAAAAGGGCTGGGGAGCACACCTGCCCGCTACTCTTCACCGCCACACAGGCGGTACTTCAGGGACGTGACGAAACACACGTAAAGAAAAAAAAGAAGGAGGAAGGAGAACACGCGGAAACTTACTGCTCACACATGACACCGTGATGTGGGGCGTCTCCGTTCTGCCCCTTCTCCCCCTCTTCCTCTTGAATCAGGAAAAGGAAACAACAAAACGTGTGTTGTGGATAAAACAGAAAATTGGGGAGGGGGGGCGTAATAACAAAATGTGAACAACGGGGAGGGAGGGGGGGGGAGATGACTCTTCCTCCTTCCCCAGCCATCTCTCCAGCAAACGAAAAGAGGACGCCGTGGCCGACGCGCGAAGGCAAGTCCGCGCACAGAGGCGGTTTTTACCAATTCACAGTCTTCTCACACGCATTGCTCTACCACCAAGACGCTTCCCCTCTGTGGAGGCTTCAAACATGGTCGTATAGAGAGATCTGCCCTTTGTCACCGTTGGAGGTGGGAGAGTATGCCGCTATAAGTGCACATTGTATCGGAAATCATTCGCAGCAGTAGAGGATTCGCGTTGAGCGCTCCGAGCAACATCTGTGGCGTCACACCGAGGAGAGAGAGCAGGCTGGTTGATGAGGAAAGATCGGATGGAATAAGCTCGCTTCCCGCGATGGTCGCCGCAAATACCCCCGATCCACCGCTTACGCTGCGGCAGAGGATGGATTTGAGAGGGACCAGCGGTGGAAGCATCCGCTCTGCTTGCCGCGGAGAGCTAATTCCCAATCTCGCATACATGTTGGCTGGAATACGGCAGCTACTCACCACTCGCCGGCCGAACATCGTTGCACTTTTCTCCTTTTGCAGTGGAGAATAAGACGCTATGGACACCCTCCCCGCTACTTCCCCGTCCAAAACAGAAACGTTTGAGAGAGGTGCGTCGCTTCGTATGCTCGATCGTTTGGCTGGGTGTGAGTGTTGGACTATGTTGTTGTTGTTCTTATTTTACTAGACGAGCGCGGACAATCAAGGAGATGGTGAGGCACAATAGCAGAAAAAATGGAGGGGAGCATTGGTACCGAAGCGGTATACGAGATGGCGGAGCGTACGGCGAGCACGCTCATTGTCTTAAAAGGCGGCGACTCGGTGCAACAGACTGAAAGGCGTCACTTCAATGGGCCACGGTTGAGCAGGACCGCGGGCAAGGGTGTATGGGAGGATGAGGAAGAAGGGTAAGGGGGGCGATATCTTTGGACGAGGCAATGGAAACGAAAAAAAAGAAGGATTGTATTTTACCTCGGACAGCGTCCATATGGGGGAGTGGGGAGCTGTGCAACAAAAAAAAAGAAACATATTCACTCCCAGCCCTCCACACACACACACCACCCCCTTCTTCCCCCCCCCCCCTTCCGCCCTTTTCTGATGGCATAGAGGAAGGAGCGCTACTGTTTCTCCGCCCTCTGCGAGAGTGGGTGTAGGGGTGGAGGGATTCCCTGAGCTAACTTCGAATCTAATTGTGTTCAAAACGTTCTCCACACACTCAAAACTACGGTGGAGGAACCTCTGACATTCTATGTCTGGCAAAAGCGAAATGGCGTCGCCGTGGCGGTTCTTCGAAAAGCAGAAAGAACAAAGTTCTAACACGTCGCTTGCAGGGGAAAGAGGAGGGGTTAACAGACGTCGTAAAAGGAGAACGCGGCAGAAAGCCACCGATAGCCCCTTTCTCTCTCTTCCCCCCTCCCTTCCTCCTCCCTCGACTCACATGGACAAGGTGTATCTGGGTTTGAATGCTTGTGTTCGACCAACGCCATTTTTGGCAAACTCTTGTTTTGCCTCCATCAGTTCTCTATGCGCCACGTACGTGATGGAGGCTGGAGCACCGACACGTTCTCGCTTTTTGGCGGCTGGTGAACGACCAGACGGCCTCACGCCCTCCTTTCCTTCTCCAACACGGCTGGCCGATTCGATGTTCAATTCCCTCGCCATAAATTGTGCATTTAATTCCTTCTTGATATAATGCGCAATGTCCATCTGCACCGTCTCATCGTCTGCGCTCCGGGTCCATAAGCACAGCTTCCACTCGCCCATCGGCGTTGCCGCGTGGCCAGACGGAACGGGACGCTGTTTCCCACGACTCACTGTAACACCGCAGATCTCCTCCTCAGCTCCCGGGAAGAGTTCCCCGATGGCTGACAAGCAGAGCGTTTGCCAGGCCACATCTAACAGTTGCACGTCATCCTCCCCCCGCGATGGCCTACCTGAAAATGGTACGACCCACTTTCCGCCTCGACGGTTCGCCTCGTGCTCCCACATGGGGGCGATATGTTTACGGAAGAGGTAGTACGATCCATTAGGCGGGAGTTGCGAAGGGAGAATGGTACAATTATGAATGCCCCAAAACCCCTCCGCACTGTCAAAGAGGCCAATGCTCTTCACCTGCTCCAGCCAGTTCGCACTTTCAGGACTGTGAACCGGCGTTCTCTGCGGTATATCACACCACATCTCCCACGTTCCCCACAGAAGCGTGAGCGGCACTTCCTCCCCATCAGCCCCGCCAGGTGTCGCTGCGGGAGCGTCCATCGATTTATGTGAAGAGAACCGTAGAGAATGTCAGCACCGTAAAAAAAAATGGAGAGAGAGAGAGAGAGACTGAAACGCCTTAGTAATATCCCTTCTCCTTTGCGTATGAGCAGAGCCCGCGAACGTGATGAGCTTAATGATGATGTTGTGAAAAGGGGGGGGGGCTATGGATATATGGCGACCGCAAAGCCTTGTGAGCCGTCACAAACACAGTTTATGTATGGGTAGCCGCTTAAGGTTGCCGAAGACCGCAAATACGATACTGCTGTTCCCGCCGCACAGGAGAGTCCCTCTTCCCCTCTGTGTTTGTACATAAAAGTACGTATTCACTGCACGCCGAGAAGAGTGTTAAGATTGTGTCCAACCGCAAAGAGTAAAAGGAAGGGAAAGAGAGCCGTACGATGTTACTGCAGCGGCATCCTAGTTGAAAGCAACGCATTGCGAGCACTGCGGAGAAGGGAGGGGGGGGGAGGCTATGACTCCCTTCTTCGAAGAAGATCCTGCAGTGCACCGCCTCCCGGCAGTAATGAGCCACCGCAGGACGAAATACAGGCACAGACACCGCCACCATTAGAAGCGCTCGTATGGAATATTCAGAAGGCCCCTCCCCCTTCAGCATTGTCGAATGTGGAGACAGTCCCAGTGGAACTGAACAAGTTCAGAGCGCCCGGCCGTGTTGTGCGAAGAGGTGTATTGAATGAGCCTACCACATGTCCTAGAAGGAACAACGTCAATATGGAATGAACGATTCGAGAGGGCGAAAGGCAATGGTGGATTGTCGTCTTGTCAGAGATCGGCGCATCTCTACCTCGTATCAATCCTTGTCATCCAACAGGGCATCCCTCTCTCCGCTCCCTCTTCGCTCCGGAGATGGGGGGAGGAGAGGAGGGGGAATAAAACTTATAGCGGCTTTCATTTAGCGAGGATGCCTCTTCGTGCCCCCGAACACGAACCACAAACAAAAGCAGGGTGGCTAGGCGGAAAGGTTTTCAGCAGGAGCAGCAGCACCAAAAAAACAAACTGTGGAGGAGAAGGTTCGAAGAAAAAAGAAGACGAGAGAAGAGGTCATGGAGACTTTTCTTCCCGATGGACTGTAGCAGAATGATACGGAAAAGCATTCCAAATCAGCCTGTTACTTTGGAAAGCGATGCAGTAGAGAGAAGGGCCTCCCCTCGTCGAGAACCATCAAACTAATTCATTGAAAATCAGAAAATATGAAAAGAGGGGTTTTCATGCAATAAAAAAGATGGTGAACAACACTGCGGTAGAACGAACGAGTGAAAATAGAAAAGAAAAAAACGAAAGCAAAAAGGAGACCCACACAGCTATGGGAGAAGACCATCATGGGAAGAAAAAAAACCACTAGAGAAAAGGACGAGGATGTCGCGCACCTGTCACCGCCATGCCATACCTAATCGAGGGACAGGTCGACGAGAGAGGAAGAGTGACGCAACGAGAGCAGTTACACACGCGAACTTCTTAGAAATGCACCCCCTTCTGAAGGGCGTCCGCACCTCGGCACCTCAAGTAGCGGGAAATGTATGCTCAATGATAAGAGCAAACTCATGAAGAAGCGGTAGAGGTGCTTTACAAAGTCAGCATGGTCATAAATCCCAGAAGTGTGATTGCACACGGTACGAGCAACTCAAAACTTCAGGTTGGGAAGACTTCAGTATCCTCCTTCTCACTCACACAATGACGGGGGATCGTTGTCACGAGCCCCTGTGCATCTTGAACGAACAGCCAGCCATCATTCTTACGAAGGGAGCGAACAGAGTCCTGAAACGACGTAGAGAGGAGCTTCCACATGGAGGCGCTGGGGTGAAGTTCCTTCGTCTGTGGGTCGTTGTGATCCTCATCTTCAACTGAGGTCACCGTAGCGTAACTACCGTGGTGTGCGAGCCATGTGGAATTAAGGCATTCTAATGCTGAAGGTCGCTCCGATGCCTTCGAGGCAACCATGCGACGGAGTAAGCTCTTCGCAGATTGTGATATGAAACTCCATTGCGGTCCACTAAAATCGAGTCCTTCATGCACGGCCTCGACGTGCTCCTTGGAAGATGAGCAGGGAAAAGGTTCGCATCCAGTCAGCAGAATACAGATGGTCACTCCAGCCGCAAAAATATCCATGCTCTTTACGAGATCCACGGGTGTTTGCGGCTTTGCCGTGTCTTGAGCTTGCCTAGTGGCTTCGTCGTTTGATCGGAAGCGTTGAGCATTGCTCTTACGAGCGTTGTACGCCGACAAGATCTCCGGCGCGGCAAATCCAAGCGTCCCGCATGGCGTCGAAGCAATGAAGAACTGCTTTCGAAGATTCAGTTGTGCCACTGCCTGTTGATTATTTTCGACTGCGGTCCCAACAAGAGCGGCATCCTCCCGGTGACGAGGAAGCCAAGGAGGACGAAATGCCACCGCCGAGGACGCCACGCTACCAACGCCTTCATGCTCAGGAAGCAGCCTTGCGTAGCCGAAATCGGTCAGTTGGATGTACAAATCATCGGAAGCGTCGTGGTATTCCCCCAGGTGGTCACCCTCGTCGCGAAAAACATCCTGAGGTCGCCGCGAACGAGCTCCGTCGCCTGCATGGGGTTGCAAAAGTATGTTCTCCGGCTTGATGTCACGATGTACAACGCCGCAGACCTCATGCATAAAGTGAAGTGTCTCGAGCAGCTGGCGCGCTATAATGACAACGTCGTGTTCCATCGGTACTTGCTGGCGAACAAGCCAATCGAAGAGATCGCCACCTGCGACGTATTGGAGAACGATATACACTTCACTGGGGCCCTGTGCAACGAAGTGGAGGTGAACCACGTGACGGTGCCTGCATCGGCGCAGCGCATCAATCTCACGCTGAATGTGTTCCCACTTCCTCAGAGAAAACACTGTCGACTTTCTTATTGCCTTGACAGCTACCGTCCGACCAGCTATGCCGATTAAACTATTTGCATCCAAACCAGCGATAGGATAGCGCGAGAGCTCCTTGCCAATGTCGTCACGAACAGTGGCTCGATAGACTTCGCCGTTGGCCCCCTTGGATATGAAGTTCTTGCCTTGAAAAAATGTATTCCATCCGTATCGTGAGTAAGGGTAAGGCAGAACTACGCCCATCTGCGTAGCGTGGCACAGCTGCAACAAACGCTGCTCTGAGGCAGCATCGCAGAAGTTAAAAATCAGTTCCCACACGCAGCGCGGTACATGCAGTACCAGGTTCGGCTTGGCGAGGCACCGCTGGCACACCGGCAGACATCCAGCATTGTGATCCCCCGCCTCAGTTGTGGGAAAATGCGGGCCGTACCGACGCCACACAAAGCAGCTGGAGCAGAAGTGAAGGTGGCAAACATGGCAAGCTTGAAGAATGGAAACTTTGCCTTTTTGTAGCAGTCTCCGGTGCTCGTTATTCGCCCCACAGAGGTTGCACGAAGTGCGCGATCGGTGCTTCGACGGGGAGGGTGTCGTGCAAAATGGTGTCTCCATCATCCTCTATGTATATGATGGAAAGGTAAATAAGGAGGAAGGGAACTAGACTGTATGTGGTGCTCGCTTTTACTTCAGTTTAGGTGAAGCACCGCGGCAACAAGACGGCCCGTTCAAAGGGTCGCGGTTGCAACCGTCTCTCGATGTGGAGAACAACTGGGGAGCGACAAGGGAGCGGCTGAAACAAGTTCCCATCAAGACATTCCGATGACGCGAACCCTGAAGATTCATAGATGACAAAGAGTGAGAAAACGGAAAGGGTGTACAAAGGGACCTGCACTTTTGACATACGATCCTTCTCGGGTGTCGTCAGCTGAGGTACACGTGAGAAAGAAGAGAAAGAGGAAGATGGCCGGCATTGCGAGCAGGGTGAAAGAGAACTAGGGCAACGAGATACACTGCCCAGCCCTGTCGCACAACTTGATCTGCAACGATAAAGCTTGGAAAAATGAGAGCACGACCAAAAAAACTGAGCGCTGCTTGCCCGTACCAGAATCCCATCAGATTGCGCTATGGGTTATCGTTCATGCGCGCAAATCCGAAAGGGCCTTCGGGGAGGAATTCTAGAAAGTAGTCCTTACCCTCTCAGAGAACCTCTATCGCCCTAACGTCAGCTTAGCACCTGCTTTGTTGTTGTTGCAAGAAGTATTTGATGGCATAAATCACTTTTGTGTTGCCCTTTTCATTTCATCTCACCCTCAGTTTCCAAGCCTTTCGCCTCGGAACGACGGCGCCGCTTCTCCTTCGCAAGGCACTTCATCAGGTCAACTTTGTAGGGGAAATAGCAAGCTACGTGCTTCTGGTACACCTCGTAACCTTCCACATGATCGGCTTCCATGCACTCATAAAAGATGCTGTTCATTTCGAAACAGGGATCCGTGGGCGTCATGTTAGGGTCGTAGGGATGGTAAGGATGCTTCCCGAGCAGTTCGTTGATGTGCTTTTCGCCCAAGTCTTTCGTGGGTAACTTTTGAAGATAAGCTTCCTCACCATACATCCAATCGATCGCGCGACGGAGGTACGTGTCTTGCGGCATGTTCATGTTGCCGATCTAATATCGAACGCTACACTGTTCACGCTGGTGCTGTTAGTGTCGTATGCATCCAAAAGAAGATGAGCAAATACCGAGAAGTGAGGGAAAGCAAAAGAGAAAAGAAGGATAGCATCAGGGGTGCTCACTTCTGATTTGCATGTGTGTAATGATGTGTGCGGAGTTCACCTGTTCTTTGCGGCAGCTCCGCTTCTTGAGGAAAAGCGGCGTCCAACTCGAGGCACACAAAACAAAGGCGTGAAAACAGAGTTGAAAGGGGGTAGGCATACAAACCTAAAACATCTCGATCGGGGACAGAGAGAATCAAAGGATACGTCTTGCTTAACAAATTCTGCGCGACGTGACAATGCCGCGAAAAGGTGCTACTGGAATGCTGTGGTGGAGAGGGACATTAATGCGCCCATAGCCCGTATCCTGCTCTCCACAGGGACAAAAATGTGATCGTGATAGTAGCCTGCAAAGACATTGCAGCTTACACCGGCATCTGTCAGCGCTCGACTAAACGCAGCTGTGAACCCGACAGCTGAAAGACTGGAATGAATTCGCATTGTTATATGGCTCATGCGAGGGAGCCCTTCCTTTGAAGACGCCTTCCAATGCTCCCTCACCACTTCGGGGATCGGCGTTGACCCGTCTTTCATGTTCAAGACATATTCCTCCACGAAGGAGTCTTCTACGACCATAGTGAGACCTTCCGCTTCTCGGAAAGTGGCAATAGCGTGATGCATCACCATATCACTTATGCTCGCACTATTGCGTTCCACCAGGGTATGAGGAAGCGTAAGGAAAACGAATTGGTGGTCCTCATCAAGATCAGGCTGCATGCCCTTCACGAGCTCCTGAAGCTCGATGATAGCGGTCATAAGACGATTGAACTTCTCATGCAAGTTAGATTTGAAATGAGATGGATGAAAAAGATAGAGCCCCCAAGTCTGTCCTGCATACATTTACGCTACTGCTTCCACACTACTCCGCTTCGTTTGCTCATTGTTTAGGCTTGCGCAACAGCGCGGCAGGTCAACATGTTAAGAATAGCAGGAAATATCTGGCATCGACCGCGGGTGCGAAAAGCTACGCACCTAAATCATCACTATTTCACTCAGGCAATTAGCGCCGTGTAACTCACCAGGGTAAGTATTACTTACGTATAAGGGCGGTAGCACCGTGGCCCAGTAAAAACTCCCCATTTATCGTTTTGGTTTGTCCTTGGCACTCGCCCATGAGCTACCACCGCAAGAAGAGTCTAACCAAAGATGTCGCCAGTGCTCCAAACGTCGAAATTCAGCCTTCCGTGTGCTTCAAGCATCAAAAGCCGTTGCTCCTGCACACTCTCGTCATCCCCAGATTCGGCAAGCAGATCACATTGCAGAAGACTGCGCACAGATCGGAGTGCTTTTGCTGGGCCGCAAACGAACATGTGTCCCGCATCTCTGAGAGCATCTGATACAGGGTTCCTATTGTGCCGCAAAAGATCAGTAACGTGTTTGAAATCTACACCTTGGTTGACCTCTCGTGAGAGAGCTTGCTCATATTTTGAGATAGCGCCAATTGACAAAGCATGGCGGAGTGTATCGTCGTATAAAAGCTCGTTCTTCGTTCGCGCCCCGTAGAAAACCCAACAAGGGTAGGCAGCGTCGCTGGATGCCGAGGAGATGCGGCGAAGCACTAGTTGAGTCACTGCAGCGACCAGCGGTGCTATGCCAGTTCCACACCCCACGAGACAAAGAGGACCGCGTCTGGGTGTAGCGTGAGCACCGTCACATATAGAATTGCAGCAGCCCTGTAGCTGCTGAGCAAAGTTTGAAGTGCCAAAGAGAGAGAAACTTACGTAAGCTCTTCTGCTATTCGTAAGAAAATCGTTGCACAGAGTAGAGCGCGCACTCGCACACAGAGCATGAGATGTGTGCCCGTAGAAAAAATCTCCCTCAGCAAGCAAGGCCCTTTGCGCGACTTTGTTAAATACCTCTGCCATACGCTGAGAATCTGAAGAAGTAGCGTCGGGACTCAACTTTACCGGCCGTCGTGCACAAACCTCCCGCATGCAAACCTGAAGAGGGCTGGCACAGGAAGTCGGAGGGATCCATCTGGCCACACTATACTTTCGAGTCTGCAGCGGCCCGGTGACTTCGAGTAGACGATCAAGCGGCAACTTGATGAATGAAAACGCCTCCAGCACATCAGCTAGCGAAGGGTAGCATAAGGGGGAGCTTTTATTGGAGAGGTTGCGCAACAGCAATGGTCCCCGCTCGGAGGACGCGCACGCCTCCAAAAGGCTTACCATTTCTGAGTCAGGAGAGATGCGCTCACCCAGTCGTGATGCCGATGTAACGATGGAGTCCCTATAAATGCGAAGCAGACTCTCGAAAAAAGCTCGATGGAGCAGATAGCTGCTGCTGCTGATGTCGACATAAAACGCGAGAAGCTGAGCAACTGTCAAGGGTTGCTCTAGAGGAAGCCACGGAGGGAAACTGTCCTCGGGAACAAATGGTGAGCGGTGCAACTGACACCACGTATCAGGGTCAAGGTTAAGCACCCTGCATAGTCGTTCGACGTCATCTGCATACTGTGTACCTCTACTATTGGGAACCAGCACCTCCACTACATCGCCAGGCAGCATAGTGCGACTTCCACCAGAAACGTGGAGGTTGACGACGCAGATGCCAGGTTTATCCGGGGAAAAATGGTTTTCACTGCATTTGACAAGGTCTACCTTTTCTATCGGGAGGAACGCGCGTGATTTCATCTCGTATTTTTCCCAGTGGCTGGCAATACCACTCGAGGAAGAAAGGGAAGCCAGTGAATCCATATATTTCACTACAACAGAACCTATGTAAGTAACCGTCTCCTCTTCATCCGAGGAGTTGCTGTCCACATCTTGTGTGCCGCCGTTCGCGATAAAATCCTCGAACTGTGCGAGCTCGTCGTAGTAGATGTCCCACACACACCGCGTACATCCGCTTCCACAGCAATCGCCGGGAGTAGGTTCGCGTGGACGTTTCATTTGTTGTATGTGCGACGGGCATTAGTCTGGAGATAGATTCGGAAGAAACAGAGAGTAGTAATGGAATAAAATTCGACTCTGAGCTGCACATTCGTCAGTGCCAACGACGAGCAAGAATAAAGGGATAAGAAAGCGAAACTTGGAGAAATCTTTTGATTTGCTTCAACTGCCACAATCTTCTGCGTGTAAGAAAAAAGCTGTTTCCTTGCGCCATGGGACGCGACGCCATTGGGTAATTCTTTTCAAATCGGAGTCAACTTCTTTTGGTACCTGTATTCAGAGACTCATCACCATTCTTACGAAAGCACCTCCGCGACCATCGATGCAACGAGACTAGCTGGACAAAAAAATGATTGCTGGGGTAAAATAAGGAGTTCTTTACTCAAGCGAAGCGGAATGAGCCTCAACAACGCGCCACAAAGCTTCCCGAAGATGCTCCTTCGTTTTGATGTGACTATGGTTCCAAACAAACGGCTCCGGTGCATCAGCTTCTACGGCGGGATCTCTAAATTTTGCAAAGTAGGGGTGTTCCATGACTTGCCTTGCCGTCAGCCGCTTTGCAGGATGAAAAACTAGTAGTTTTGATAACAGATCAGTCGCCTCGGCTGTCGCCATTGGAAAAATCTCAGCGAACGGCACGGCTGAACGCTTAGGCTGCGAGAGAATAAACGCCTTAGCCTCTGCGCTCAGAAACTCCATATCCTCTCCTCCAGGTGACCCCAACAAATTGACAATCATCACAAGCTGCCCGATGTAGTCTGTTCCAGGCAGCAAGGTACGTCCGACCATCAATTCGGCGAAAATAAGTCCAAGGCTCCAGACATCTACTGCACTTGTATACTGAGTGGAGCCCATCCCCAATACCTCGGGTGGCCTATACCAGCGTGTTACTACGTATTGCGTGAGATCCGAAGAACTCAAAACTTGATCATCTCGCGCCAATCCAAAGTCGCAAATTGCAAGTGCACAATCCGCGTTTACCAGTAGGTTGCTCGGCTTCAGATCACGATGCATTACTTTTGCAGAGTGTAGGTAATGAAGCCCTCGGAACGCTTGAATCATGAAGTATTGCAAGTGTTCATCGGTAAGCTTCTGCCGGCTTCTGATTATGTGGTTGAGATCAGTATCGTAGAGGTCCATCACCAAGTAAATATCCTCAAACGCTTCTTTCGACTGAGGCCGAAGAAAGTGGCGAAGAAGAATCAAATTGTCGTGCTTCAGTGAAGTCATAATTTCCATCTCACGAAGAATGCGCGTTCCTTCGCGCAAATCACCGAAAACACGCGATAATCGCTTGATCGCTACCTTCTCGCCAGAATCACTAATAACAGCTGAGCACACGGTACCGTACGTGCCGAACCCTACAACCTTCATAAGGTCATATTGCTTGTCCACTTCAAACATCTGGCCGCGGACATTATATATTTTTTTGCCACTGGGTAGTTCAGCTACCGGAGCGAGTTGAGCCATACCTCACAACGGCCCTTCGCCCCAGATAACGCGCTATAATTCTCATACAAGACGGTGTATCATTCGGAGAGAGAAGGAGTTGAACATTCAGCGTGACAACTTATTAGAACTATGGTTATAACAGCAAGCACATTCCTCCACCGTATCACCCATGATTTGGGTGGGCTTTCATCATTCACAAACCGCATCCACTGCACGAGAGTATCGGCGCTAAATGTACCACTTATTATTCGTACTTTATTGAATTTTCAAGTAGAGAGGCAGGAATGCTGCAGACAAGATCCTCTCTGAAGAGCATTTTTCAATTCATTTCACATTCAAAGCACACGTGACAACCAGGCTTCGCGTAGCCTTCACGTACTTCGCTTTCACGTCATTTACCAGAATTGGCACTGGCAGCTTTGTCACACTTCCGTTAATCTCAATTGCATCCGTTGCAGCGGAAAGTTCAATATCACTCAAAGATGACACAGAATCGGGTACTGCAAAGCGAATGATGAGCCTGTCATCAGATTGTGTAAAAGAATGATTGCTCCATTCAGCATCTGTTCCCTTACAGCACGAAGCTCTGTCGATGCCAACTCTGCTCGGTAGACTTGTTTTCCTGTCACTAGATATTGATGCCGCTCCTATCGCAGGACCTTTGCCCGACTGTTCCAGGTTTCGTGTGTCGATTATCTGGCACTTGTCCCGTAGGGATTTAGGGATGTGGGCCAAAGGGTCTAGAGGTTTGGCCGATCCCTCGATGCTGCCTTCAGGGCCATAAAGCCGCGCATCACCAGTCGCCAGAAAACCCCTCTTAATGGCGGGTGTCGTAATGATCTCACGGATTAAAGGCTCCTTGCGTTCTTGAACCTCCGCTTTCTGCAGCTTGAGGGCGTCTGGGATGCTGCTCTTTTCGGAGTCACCAGCTGGGGTGGCTGATGATTTCCTCTGCAATAGCTCAGCTGCAAGCTTTGCGATCTCATTCATCGACTTCGGCATGCTAGTGGTCTCGGAGAAGTAAAAGGGATTTCCCACGATGCGGCACGTTCTCGGGAGCAGCCTCACACCACATTCGCTCAGAACCCATTCGATGGAGAGAGAGAGCAGCTTTTCTGTCAAGTGCTGGTAAAGATGGTGGGTCGGAACGCATTTTTTGAGGAGGAGCGTATGCACCACAACATCGACGCAGAAGGAGAACTCCTTGTTCTTAATTTCTTTAGGCTCACTGACAGAAATAGGAATAATAAGATTGTCGATTCCATGGTGTTCAACGTAGTTTTCATCTACGGCGTCCATGCTTCGAGCAAGCGGGAGACCGACGGAATCATGACCGCAAACATTCACGATATAGACAGAGGCCTCATCAACAGTGCTGGCGGAAAACGCGAAGCCGACAAGCAGACCAGAGGAGGTGAGCATTTTGTCCTTCATTTAACCGAGATTCCTATGCGCAAGAGGGAGGTGGTATTCACTAGGAAGAACAGTTAGAAGGGAGGAAAATAGCAAGAGGGGGATTGCGTGCTACTATCAGGAAGGCAACAGAGTCATCATCATTCTGTCCATACGCTGTCGAACCTCTCGTCCCTCTGCGCACTATACCGTAACGGTAGGGTACAGAATTTATACGTAAGGCTCTGACCAAAATACCAATGAGAAGAGGTGATCTCGACATTTTCCCGTTGATGGATACAGCAACAGGCAACCAGAAGAATCAGCTCATTAGTCCTCTCGAAAAATCGCTTTGCTCGACACCACAGCCAGATATCATGAACCGGCAAGTTACATTGTCCGCTTGTCTATTGTTAAGAGCCTTTTCCAACGTCCAGGAGCGATTCCAGCAACAAAGTGGGGCGCTCGCCAAGTGAATCACGGTCTCCTAGACCAGTCCAGGAATTGCCGCTTATCCATTTGATCTACTACCCTACTCACACCGCATTCACATTCCATAAGCCTTCCACGTTGTGGCAGGAGACCGTGCTTTTTTTGAGGCTCTCATTCTTTCGCAGCAAACACTCCCACTAGTTTTTTCAATACGAGTGGCTGGTGGGGATCGTGCCTGAAGCCTCCCTGTCCAATGCGTGAAAATGCCTATGTTGGATGGCACAAAATATCGCTTCTCGACAGCGTCTTCAAGAGCAAACGAGTGAACGGTGGCTAAGAACCCCCCCCCCCTCGTCCATGAGGCCGATCGACCTATGACCACTGAATCCGTCAGCTACACAGACTGCGAAATGCACTCGACCTTCCTGAGAGCATTCTTTTACATAGACAGCGCCCAACCCTTTTTTCCCGCCAGCACTTTTACCCGAATACCCGGAGCCGCCTTCGAGCGCCTCCTGGCCTAACACAACGTTCCCCACCCCACCCGTGCAAAACGGCCCAATTACAAAACACACCCGAACCCCCCGGAGAAACACGCCCAGGGTCCCCATCACCAATGGCCATGAGCGCACCCCAAAACGAACCGCGAACTTACAAGAAAGAACAACACCAGCAGCGCCCCCACCCAGACACGGGTCCCCCGGCCCCAAAAGAGCCAACCGCCCGGGCACAGGCACCCAACAAAACCAAACCGCGCACACCCCGAATGGGACACCAATGCGGTTGGCCAGGCGAGGAAAGGGAAACCGTTCTGGATCATCTTCACAAAAGCAGAAAATCCCTCCTGACCATAAGAAGGAGTCGGGGGGGTCCACTTCTCCCGGGGCACCTGCTCCGCCCGTCCCGGGCGTCCTAATAAATCGCGACACACACCCCAAAAATGGCATCCCCACAGGCGCTTCTCCCATTTACACAACCGGGACATTTTTTAGCATGATACCCGACCCGTCGGGGGCGCAGCAATACAAACAGGGCCAAGCAGGCGCACGACCCATCCGAAAAAAACCATGGCCATATGGGAAAAGACTAAGGAGTACGCCACGGGGAGAGGGGTCCCCCGGCCCAAGCCGCATATGAACACGACAGAAAAGACTAGCGAGAGGTGGAGAGAGAACCCACCCATGCCAACATCCCCCCCCCCTAGCCCAAACGCCAAAGGCCCCCCGCCGCACACTTGGGAAACCTTATCACCACCGCCACGCGGACCCACAACCCCTAGTGAAATTCACCCGGCGGTGGGAGGTCCACACCCCGCACCTCTGTCGACTGTTTAATACTATGCACCTTTCCCTTCACCCCAAGGCAAAGCACCGTGTCGTAACATCCCAAAAAACACCTCAGGTAGTCGAGAAGGGTGCTGAGTCTCCAAGAAACCAGCCCCTGACACACATCCAGGGTTTCAAATTTCCGCACCGCCACAACGCCCCCGAGCGGCCCCCCGAACATGAAAAAAAACCGCAAGCCCACCAACCCCTCTTTACAAACGACTGTGGGAAGGAAAAAATCGCATCCCAACATCCACCCCCGCAAGACAAGATGCTGACCCCCGTCCCAAAACCACATCTCTGGGGGAGCCAGACGCACCCCTGGGCCCCCCCCCCCTGATAAACCCTTCCCATAGGATACAACCAAACACATGGTGGATAAGGCACCACCAAAATCCCGGAATTCCCAACCCCCCAACCCGGCCCTCTCCTCTAGGAAAGACCCATTGGGTGTGATGTGAACCACAGATGAAGGCGAAAATGAAAGACACACACACCACCGTGCATTACCCGACATCGAGGTGAACAGTTCAAGCACATAGATCAGGATAAAGTAGTGCAACCAGAACCCCCGGCACATAAATAATAATTCAAGTATCATCCGTGAAAAAAAACAGCTCGTTCAAAGAAAATGAACCCACACAAGATGTAACCTTTTACCATATTCTTTAAAAAAACCGCTGATCATTATGCCTCCCTGCCCATGTGGGATGTTGTCTCAGACAGTCCCACACCCCCACCCAACCCACCCCACCGCCACAAAGAGCCGCAAGGACGCAATCCGAGTCTCACTGGATACTGTTAACCCTCATATCTTCCTCCTCTTGTGAATTGGAGGAGTTTAAATTCCAACAATTCCATCACAATGTACAAATCCAGTTTTTTTCTTCAGCATGTCGCTATTCTCTAATGATGGGGAGTACCTCAACGCGGTATCAGGGTCCATCACCCTTTTCGCGAGGGGGAAGCCAAGACTCCCTACCCCAGAGGTCGGCTTGAGGGGAACTGAGAAAAAATATGAAGAGTCAGCATATAGGAAATACAAAAGGAGGATTGAGTGGTGGCGGCGCAGATGCAGCGTGGAAGTTTCAACGGCTGTGGTGAACTTTTCCTTCAGATAGAGGTATTATGCCTGCAAACGATGACGAGAAAAAAATGCGGAAAAATGGTCGACTTCTGGCTAAAGAAACATGAGAAGATAGGAAGGGGACCCCAAATAACACGAAAGCGTTTCAACAAAAGACAACGGCAGCATCGAAAAGATAGTCACACAATTAAAACATACTGGAAGGAAGAATGTCACGGCACTGTGTGTGCTTTGCCGCTTATCGAGAATAAATGTCAAAGGTGGAAAGGGAGAGGGAGAACGTAAGCTGGCAAGCACTCGGATCAGCACGCTGGGCGCCGCATGCCCCTCTCGGTCTCACATTGGCTTCACAGCACACACACACTGTAGAGCACATGTGTCTTTTTATTGCAATTTACTGTGGCTTTGAGAAGCCGACCAGCTTCCGCATACTGGTGCCTCCTGGTTTATTCGAAAGGGGGCCGATCAAAAATGGAAAAGAGGAAAAGAAAAAAGGAAATTTCCTGAGGAAAAAAAAACTACTTTTGACATGGTCTGGGTTTCTGAACCAAGCTTTGAGCATCCGACATATCTTCATAAAGTGCCGAGAACATGCTCGACAATGGCGGGAGACAAAGCCCGTCCACTTTATCCGCAAAGAGACGCGAGGTGCTGTCTTTCTCCTCAAAAGTTGCGTGAATACGTATCCAATGGGTTTATGGGGCCAGCGCTGTAGAAGAACACCATGTCGATGTGTCTCTCAATCCAAAGGTTGTAGGTGTACTCGAAGAATCGATTGAGTGAGTGCCCTCTTCCTACACCGCCGTACCCGCTGAGGTGTTGCTTGGTTTGGACAGTTGGAAAGTGATGCGTGACCATCGCCACGCAGGAGTGCTCCGGGAGACCCCCACCCCCACCAGCTGCCTCAACAGTCCTTGCGCACCTTTCGGTTCCGAATGTACCGAGTATTGTGCGGGGAAGTGTCCAACGCCAGGCCCCTCGTCCCCGGCATCTTCCCCCACAAGGTTGTCTTCCATTGCGTCTTGTGCTTTGGTCTCGGAAGGGCGGCGTGCCGTCATCCACTCTTGCCTGCGATGTACAGGAGTCTCGGGAGTGTTTTCCTCCGTCGTGCACTCGGCCCCGTTCAAGACATAGGGTGGTCCCAGAGGCCCTACACCCTCTGGTATCTGCGACAACGCCTCTTCTATGACGTCACTCCCCTGTGGTACGTGTTACGGGTCCGGGTAGGGAGCGGAGCTGCCAAGCTGTTCGCTCTTGTCGATTTCTCGCGAGCGTAACTCGAATTACATCGAGCACGCTTCCTCTTTCATCTGTGCAGTGGCGGCGCTCTCGTGACCTCAAGCCCCGCAGCGCGGCCACGGCAACCCCGAGGCGAGCATCCAGCTCGTGGATCCACCGCTGCTGAAACGTTGTCTTCTCGTACATTCCTTCGGACCTATTGCCGCCGTTCAGTTCACAGAACGCTCGCTGGTTAATTTCTCCCAGCCATCCACGCACGCGTCTGCGAAGACTGTCACGCCGTAGTCCTCTTCGCTTTACGTTCGCGCTCGCACGTCCGCGATCATCCACCGACGGTCACCCACCAAGGAAATTCCTGTCCGTAGCAGTTCCTCCACCACCAGGTCATTTAAGTACTCGAGCTTGTCGTCCCGGTCCTTCCCGTGCTCCATCAAGCGATAGACACATTGGTAAGCACTCAGAAGACGGAAGCACTGCGCGAGGTTTAGCTGCGTGATGTGTGTCGCAAAAAAAAAATGAGGGACACAATGGAGGAAAAAGTGCGGCAGGAAAATTGCAGCACCTTCTCAAAAGAGAGCTTAATCTTCGCCGAGGTAATGGGAGTGTTGCACACTCAGCGCTGGTAGCCGTCGTACTCGCTGTACTCCTCACCGAGAAAGACATCCGACCGCGAGGCCGTCGCCAACAGTTCCTCGTCCGTTGTGCTTGCCAGGGACTCACGTCCCGGGGTCTTGAGCAGGTTGGCCATCCGGATCCAGTCCAGAACGCGGTGGAAAGCATGCATAAACTCGTTCTTCTGACCCTTGTGTGCGGCTATGACGATATTTTCGATCATGGTTTCGATCAGCACCGGCGCATCAATATCCACGATAACCCAGGCGATTGCCTGGTTCACCACAACACTCCTTCTTGCAGTCTTCAGCAGTGTGCACAAGCAATAATACCTGTCTAGCCTCTTCCGAAAAACGAAGTGGGTGCAAATAAATTCCGGGATTGGAATCGCGTCTTGAAACGCTTCGAAGTCCCTCTACAGCACGCACTTGGCATAGCGCAGTGAATGACAGCGCTACAGGGAACTCAGGTAATGCAGGCGTGGGATCTCCGTCTTCTCGATGAATCCGTTGAGGTGCAGCTTGGCGATGGTGCGGCCACGCTCCCTCAAATCAGGGACCACGAACACATTGACACTGTGAAGCTCCTGCGGCAGCACGCACTGACGCCATTAACTGGGCAGGAGGGTCACCGGCCCAAACTAGCTCATTCCCATGGCTCTGCGGATATCCCCCTCCACCAGCATCGTGGGCTTGATCGACCATGACGTCTTCATCTTGCAGAACGTAGTCGAGTCAGCGTACTTGCTTACCTTCTGCAGCAGAGCTTTGGGAGCGCTCGTGTTCGTCGGCATCTCCAACACCGCCTCCCAATCCAGCGGCTTGGTGAGTTTGAGGTGCAGGTCTTGATCACGGATGCTGAGCTCCTTCGTTGAGGGCGGTGCAGTGCCTACAGCCTCAGGTCCTGATGAAGAGCCCTGACGGCGGTGCCGCTTGAGCAGCAGCTGCTGTAGTGTTGGGGCGTCCGTGCCAGACAGCTGAGACGTTATCGTGTACGGGCCGCGAAGCCAAGCACCCTTGTTCTTGCGCATGGTGATGGTGATGTGCGCCAGCGCGTCGGACAGTATGGGTGGCTCACACCCGCGCCCTGCGTGCGTCGCGAAAAGATGCGAAACGTTTACCGTCTTCACTTCCGCCTCCTCTCTGATTGCCTCCACCGTAAAAGCTTTCGGGTCGGCGGGAACCTGGGGCAGGATCGCGTCCCTGCAACGCATCGATACCACGTCGGATAGACACGCGGCAAATGCTCACATCATAGCCAAGAGCACCCGCACCGTGAGGCTCCCATTATCGAGCTTTCTCCATGCTGCTTGGTACCGGTCGTGCTTGATGGGCTCCAGTGGTTCCTTCTCCTCTTAGTGCCGATACCGGTGTGCCGCCCGAGCAGCTGCCACAAACTCTGGGTCCCTCGGGGGGTCCAATAAAAGGGAAAAAGTTTTGTACAGCGGAAGATCCCGAAGGGCGCCTTTGTCGCCGTTGACCACTTCTAGCGACGCGCCAGAGCTATTTTTCGCATTAGCTTGACCGCCACACTGGGCAGTGGGAACTTCCACAAGTCCGCAGGCAAGCTGCGGAGTTCCTTCAGACAGTGGGTGTACATAAACCGAATGTGTGGTGTTTTTTTTCCATGCAAACTGGCTTATATGCGGTGACTTGTCCGTGTACGCGTGCCATGTTCGGGGACTTGGGACCCTGCCAGTATCGACAGTGGCGGGAAACCTTGTGGTGGAGAGCTATACCTCTGCACATTGCTGACGTTTCCGCAAGTTTTCCAGTGCGCACTCCGGCGTCGCAGCTTCCGAAGACAGCTTGCCCACCTGTAGTCGCTGAGCTACCGTCACATCCTCAGTGCTCCCTCGGTTCCCGTCCCCTTTCCAGTTCAAAGTGGTGGTAGCTGGGGTATCTATGGCGTGTCTGCTCTGGATCGGTATCCTCTGTGCGGGTGCCTGATCTTCTCTCTGGTGTGATGGCAATGCGGTGGCCTCAATGATCGGGACCTTTCTACCTCGAAGCCTTACCTCATCCCCCTCATCCTTTCTCCACGTACCGCGTTGGAGAGCGTTCCTCTGCAGAAGATAGGCAGGTGCTTTGTCCACCGGCACTTTTCGGCACAGCCGCAAGCTCATATCGGCTGTGGCGTTTGTGGAGTACTTCAGCATCTGTGACTAAGGATATGCTCAGTAGAGGGCATCAGACGGACAGGTCGTAAGTCACCACCTCGCTTCCAAGTGGGCGCTGCTGGTTCTGTGCGTGCCATTTTTTGTCACGGCGTGCTCGGCCACGGTGGCCAGTGTAGCATCTAGTCGAAACGAGACGATCTCTCTTCTTCCCGCCGCACCAGTGTGCCGAACCGTCCGTTGAATTCCACGTTGTAGACTCACTGTCTGCACGAAAAGTGCAGTGGGTGCACTTATCAAATATCGAGCCTTCGCCTTCGATGGTCGTATGCAGAGGTCCGCGAAGAGCCTTTTTGATCCCTCGGACGCATTATCCGTATGGCACGTGAAGCGCAGCAGAACCTGAACGGTGGAAAGTGCCTCTCCGATATCTTACGGGACTCCCACAATGAACTCAGAACGTTGTGCTTGCTGCGCAAGCATGTGCCAAGCCGTGCTGCGGCGACCTCCATCCCCAACGTCCAGCAGAGCCGTAGTTGCAGCGAAGAAAAACAGGTTTCACTCAGTAGTGGGTGTGGCGCATGCCCGGAACTCACACAGGGCTCTCTCTACCTGGTTTTGTACGATAAGCGAATTCATCGGTGCTCCAACCGTACTCGTGCCAGAAGTGGCAGTATTGCACACCAATGGGACATCTTCACCGATGAGTATAGAAAAATATTCTTTATCTATTATATGGATTTGTGACAAGTTGCTCTCCTGTAACGTGGATTTTTCGGATGCATAAACTCCTTCTTGAAGAAAAGGATCCTGCAGAGCCTCACACACATACGAGGACAACCCTTGCTCTTTTGATGCGCGATTCCGCTCGTCTTTCTCCAATTTCTTAAGCAGTGCCGTGATTTTCCTATTCTCCTTTTCAAATCTGTTTCTCTGATCGTTACCGTTTGAGGACTCTGAGCTGCTGGTGAGGAAAAAATCCACAATTTCAAGAGAATTATTTCGCAAAGGGCTCACGATTACCCGCTCCTGTCTTGCCTCCGATTGAATCGGCTGATCTATAATAATAATCGCTTAGATAGAAGAGGTGTAGCTGCGAGCTATCGAATTACCATCAGAGACAAAGCTTCTCGAGGCGACAGTATTCTTTACGGGCAGTTTTCGATCGTTTTCTTCGGGATCTTTTCAGGTCCTCTCTCTGTCCAGTAATGTTTTCTGGCGCGTGCATATCCCGAGAGAAGGTTTGTGAAGGGGTTTCAGTACACCTCTTTTGCCGATATCTTCCTTTCTTTTCGGAACGGTGTGGGGCTGAGATGTGTGTACTGGGGAGGGTAACTTTTTTCTCATCCCTGTATCGTTCTTTGCCTCCTTCTATCCTTCACCAGCTTCCGACTTGATAGACCTTCACCAGTCGTTCGGCAGCGACTGATCTTCTATGAGAAGCTGTTTCATCCTATCAGGAAATCTTGTTCAGTCTGGTTTCTTGTGCAGCGCAGGCCAAAGTAGAAACCCTTTAGGCTTCAGAAGACCTTCAGTCTTCTCGATTCGAACGACAGGGCGATCAAAAAGAGGATTCCTCCCAAGCCTTTCTGAGAAAGTTATGTACTGTGAAGGAAATACCTGTCACTTGCATGAGGCCGTATGGAAAATTGTTTATGAATGGAATAAGTTTTTGTGGGCTTTGTGCTCGACTCGGATGGCGGTTCTTGGGCCAAATGGCCAAGTGGGAAACCCCCTCTTTTTTCAGAGGGAGGTCAAAGTGCAAATCGGAGCATGGTGAACTTTTATTTGACAGGTTCCTCAAACACACACCCTCCGGTTTTGCGTGGGGCGAACCAAATGGTGAAGACAAAATTGTGCAGGGTTGTTGGAGGTTCGGAAATGGGATTATGGACTACCAGGAGCAATGTGGACACTTTCATCTCCATTGGATAATACCCCTCTTTGCTTTTAATACATCTTCGGATTTGCGATGTCCAATACAGGAAGTTTATCTCCACACCGTTCCAATCGGGTATACCAAACCATGCGATGGAACGGAAAACTCTATCGTTCTTATGTTCATCTTTCTCTCTGTCTATCCATTCTTGAACTACTTTCTCTTCTGTGATATTCTTTATGATCCATTTGTGGACCCTCACAGCAGCATCGCCACGACCACTTGCCTTTGCGTTATTTTCGCGAGCCTGCTCTCCCACACCAGCTCGATTTTAGGGAGGGTATCTTGCAAATGTTTTGGGATGGGACCCTGCATCTAAGCAAGGGGTTTTCATTTTGTCATTCCAGAGATTGTTCCTCCACCATTCTCTTTTTCATGATTCGATCGCTGCTTTTTGCCAGACTAATTTCTGTTTTTCTTTGTTGTCTTCGAGGGGAACCTACCGTTTCTCCCCCAGTAGTGCGATTGTGTCATTTTAGTGCTCTCACAAAACGATCTTTTTTGGTGGAACTGTTTTCCGGTAGTTTATGTTTGATATTTGTCCATGCAATTTTCCCCTTCTGTTTTCTCCAGGTCGGCTTTATTTCCCCTTTCTACTTCTACCCCCGGTCGGTAGACGAACACGGGCTCTCTCGTTGCGACGGGCACTCCACTGCGCACGGAGTCTCTTTGGATCCCCTGCCCCAGCAGCAGGGGGATAGTTTCGACATTTTCATTATTTGTTGACCACTCAAGTAGTATGTTCACCTTTCCTTATTCCAGTGAGCGTTTTTTGCTTTTCTGCCTTTTCGATGCCACCTGTTTGTATTTTGGAGACCTCTCTTTTCCAGACCCTCGTCGTCCTTCCTTCTTTGCTTCGATCGCGGTCGGATTATTTTTATCTTTGACTTCTTGCCGCCGGCATGCGGGGGTGGGGTGCCCTTCTCTGGAAGAACTGGGCCCTTCCACTCTTGAACAAATATGTCCGCGCCGCCACCGCTGGAGCCCTTCTTCTTCCTGCCTGGTATCTCAAGTTTCTTCCCCTTTCCAGCAGCCCTCACGAAGGAAGGCTGCTGGCGCACCGAGCGCTCCATCCTACGGGGTGCGCCATGGAAGGTGTTCTGTCCCTGCTGCCCTTTGGCAAGGGCGGGGTGGTGTGGTTCTCGATGTGTTCCCTAACACTCCGTACGCATTCCGGCTGAGGTTTTGTGCCGCCGGCCCTGTTGTTGCCCCTGAATGCGTGGCTTGGCGCATTAATAAATGGCTCACTTCTGATGAGCCCAGCACCTCTGGTGGTGAGATAAGCCGCGTATTTCCATGCAGTCTGTTTTCCTAGGCTTGACTGTCTTCTCTATGAGAAGGCGGTCAGCTTCTTAAAGCCACAGTGAACTTCAACGAAATGACACCAGTGCTCTACAGCGTGTGTGTGCTGTGAAGCCAATGTGAGACCGAGAGGGGTATACGGCGCCCAGCGTGCTGATCCGAGTGCTTGCCAGCTTACGTTCTTCCTCTCCCTTTCCACCTTTGACTTTTATCTTTGATAAGCGGCAAAGCACACACAGCGCCGCTATAATGGCCGCCAGTAAGCCTCCCGCTGGATAACTCTCATCCGCGCCCCTTTTCCGTGTCCTGTTTCGGTGGGCCCGACTGCATGAACGCGACTGGGAAGAAATAAGAACAGTCGACCATACCCCTCACATTGAACCTTTCCCTCTTGGTCACCTGAGGTTTTCCGCAGAGGCAGACTCAAAGAAAACAGCTGTCTTGTTGTGCGACCGATCCCACAGTGATCAAATATTTTTTACAAGGTCCACAGGGATGGGCGGATGGGAATGCGGAAACAAACGATGCAAAGCCCTTTGGCTACTCTTCTCAACTTATAAGCTATGCCGCATGGGAAAGCTGGGGGGAGAATCAATTGAATGGGGAGCGGGATGGGAATAAGATGGAGAGATGAAGCAGAGATTCAACGTACTAGAAATGGGAGAAAGCATCGAATTCATCAATTCGCAGGAGACCTGGATTTGTGTTTGTCTAGTGGCTCATCGTTGCTTTCCTCAAAACTAACTCGACATCTGTGTATCACAACCAGCAGGCATATCTATTCCCGATATGCAATAATTTTTTTCGTGTTGTTTAATGACATCCCCTGATGATGCCGGCCACCTCAGCGTGGTATCAGGGTC
>JASAOM010000916.1:0-29822 GCA_030849085.1 Borovskyia barvae | reverse complement strand
CCCCCGCCCCCGGCCCGCCCCCCCCCGCCCCCCGCCCGCCCCCCCCCCCCCCCCGGCGGCATCATTGAACAAGAAGTAGAACGGATCACCGCACATGAGGAATGCACCCATCACTCAAAAAAACACATACACAGACACAGGCGCACCCACAGAAAGGAGGGCCAAAAAGTCCACCAACATACCATCCCCATGATTCCCCTCAACGATACCAGAAAAAAAAGGCGGTTCGACCCAGGCATGACGCTGCCACGTGCGCCTCTTGGCCGATTCGTCTATTTGTGCGTGTATGCGTCGTTCAACCCACGATGAAAGGGGACGGGCGAGAAGGGGGGGGGGGGCGAAGGAGGAAGGCCGAAATACAGGCGGATAAAAAAAATCGACATTCGTCAAGCCCTCCGTCTCTCTACGAAGTCGATCTCTTCCCCCTCCCCCTCCCCCTCACGCGACGCGCGAACAACCGAGTGGATACTCTTCCGCACGAGATGCGACCATCCTACCACCCCCGTCCTTCTGGTGATCCCTTGGCCCCCTTGCCGCCCTTCCACCCACCCACCCCATCCGCTCTCCCTTCCCTTTCACGTTTGAAAAAAATGAGAGGAGAAGGAAAAGGGGCGGCAAGGGGGCCAAGGGAAGGATGAGGTATGAAGAGCCCAAGTGGCTCCCTTCGGCAGCGGAGGAAGAGAAAGATGGTCATCAGGAAAGGAGAAAAGCTCATCGTTCGTCGTTTGCCCGCCCCTACCCTTCCCTCTCTAGACGCCGATGGGATGAATCACACCGACATTGTCGCTACGCAAAAGAATCTTTCCGAGTTTGTAGCTCTTCCCAGTGCGGAGGTTCATCTCCGTCGTGTCGCCGAGGACCACATTCATGAATTCATCATAGCCTAACAGATTGCCCTCGAGTCGCGTCTGCGTATCGTGCACAAACCACACGCACACACGCTGGTGATCCTGCATGAAGCGATGCACCACCCCGGTAGGGTTTTCCATCTGACGTGTGTGAGCGCTCATGCTGATGATGCCGAGGTCACCAGGAAATCGTAAAAAAAACTTACGCACGGGATGTCGCCCGCACGAGCCGGGGAAGTGAAACAAGCGAGAGGAGGAAAAGAAGAACGAGCGGATCCGAGCGCCGTTCTCTAAGGCGAGGTGGCTGCTGAGTGACGATGTAAGCATGCATACCACAATCCATATATGAGCATATATATTGATAAAGTAACGTGCGCATGGGCGTCAACACGAAGGCATCGCAGCGAAAGAAAGACATGGGCGATGGGTAGGGCAAAGGGAGGAGACAGAACATCCCCACATGAGGATACGCACGGAAGGAGGCACCACATCGATTTCGAAGAAAGAGGGGGGTGGGGAGGGGCGGTCGAGAGACTCCAACGGTCGAAAAGGCACAGCTGTGACCGTCCTAAACGCGGAGTCGGGGCTCCGTGAGGAAAGGGGGGCGAAAGGAAGCAGCAGCCGCAGCAGGGGGTGGGAAGGGAAACGGGGAGAGGTACACCTCGCACCTTCACCGAGCCTAGCATGCAAAAACCACAGTGCAGGCATAGGAGGGGTGGGGAAGGGAGGGACAAAGGAGAAGTACAATCGACAGAGACCAGTCTGCCTCCGCATTTCTTCCGAGGCACCGCAAGAAAAGAGATCCGATACTTCGAACCACCCTACTCTCATCACAACCCTGTGTACTGCCGCATGAGCTTCCTCGCTCGTCTTCTCCACGAAACAATGTCTTTCACTCTTCGTCTTCTCGCTTGATGTTCGATATCCTTTTCATTCTCCGTTGTTCCGCACCCCGTCTCTCGTACTTTAGCGCAGAAACCCAAGAGAGGCGGGTGAGGAGGGGGCATGCACAACGTATACATATCAGTGAATACTTATACGGGCGATTGTGACGCTCCTTCATACACACTGCGCTTCATACAAGACCAGAAATGCGTGCCTGAGTCACTGTTGGACATGGAGAAAAGGGGGGCGACAAAACTCGCTGACTTCCGCGCTTTGCCGAGCCACCACCACCCTATCCAAGAGCGGGGAAGGGGGGGGGCAGCAATTGGGAAGAAGAGGAACAAGTTAAAAATTATTAAATTTCCTCCATATCCTCCCCACACCGCTTCTGCGATCTCGCATCATTTCCTCGTGCAAACGTTCGATTTAGTTTTTGTGTGAGTGTCCGTGTTGTGTATTTCTTTTACGAATGTGTGTAGATACCGTACCGTTACCTGTTTGACTCACCCTAAAATCGTTCTGTCTTTTTCGCACAGATACGCCCTTTCCTCATCCCTTCTTCTTTATCTTCGCTGGGATAAGCTTTTTTTTCGTATCCGCGCATGAAAAATGGAGAGGAAGCGTGTGTGTGCGCGTGAGAGAGAGAGAGAAAGAGAGACAAGAAGCGCAGCATCTTACATGGTACAGACTTTTCTTTTCTCGCTCACGCATTAGCCTGCTGCTCGTGGATTCGGCAAAAAGAAGCTGAAAGAAGACAAAACCGCATCATCATCTAACGGGAAAGGGGGAACCAAAACAGGGGGGGGGGAGAAAAGGCAAACATGATACAGCACGGACATCCATCGAAAAGCTCGAGCTGTATATCGCTCACCTCCAAGATCGCCATCATCATCATCGCTACCACACAAAGACACAAGCATGGGTTCAAGAAGACAAAGAAAAATAAGGGAAAACGGGTTGGGGGAAAAAAGAGGAGTAAAACCTTCGTACATCCCAACGGGAGCGATGCGATGAGGGGGGAGGGAAAGGGGGGGCGCTCGGAAGGAAACGTAGAAATTGAAGAAGGAAGGAGGACCCATCGTGTGGGTCCTGGCCCGCCCGTATCCGAGAATAGGAAGAAAAATGGCAGTAGCTTCCTGTCCAACCCCTCCCTCAACCCTTGTCAGGGTTTGGGGGGAAAGGCGGAAGGGGGAGAGAGGAATCCAAATTAGCAAGACCGCGCCACTCCCTCTATTTTCATACCTGGCGCGGGCGGGGGGGGGAGGCCGCTTTGCTCAGTCGTCATCGTGCGTCTCTCTTGCTTTTCCCCCACGCGCTGAACAGCTTCACCCCAGCAGTGCCGCAGCCCCCCTCTCCTTCACTCGCTCTCTCCATCACTTCGTTCGAATGCAACCATCAAAGGCCCGAGGCGGGCCACCCGATGCGTGTCAAAAGGTGCCGCCTTCCGCCTCCTTCTTTTTCGATGCAGCCCACCGCATCCTCCACCCACACACCACCCCCTGCTCGCCTCATGACACGGTAAGAAAGTAGGGCCGTGCCAGGCACTGCTCAACGCAACGAGCGAATACATCAAAAGGGAGGAGAGGAGCTGGCACGCTTCCCCTCCCCTCTTCTATCTCAACCCTCACTCTTCATTTCAACAACCGCAGACACACACCAATACGCAAACTAAAACTCACAAGAAAGTAAAATAGAGAAAGTAAACTGGTGCATGTACCACGCTAACGAGAGTTTTTTTTAGATGACGCAAAAAAAGCAAAGAAGTATATTGGTCAATTAGGAGAGAAAAGGTAAGACTTCTCTCACGGTGGTGGCGGGCCCCCCTTCCTCCTCCTCATCACCACCCTCTCCCCTTCAACCCCTCCACCTTTGCTGCTTCTTCTTTTTCGTTTCTTTCCTCTCTCTCTCTCTCTCTGAGTCTTATCGGCATCGACCCATCTACGCCTATACAGATGCAGCTGAGGCATTCTTCCCCGTAGGTGGACGCAGAAAAGAGAGGGGAGAAGGAGGAAGGAAGAGTTTGTGCTAGGTTGAAAATGAAAAGGCATTGCGGAAGGCGCAACGGGTATCCTGAAATGGGGAGTGGGGGAAGAGAGAGAAGGGGGGAAAGGCTTTACTTCTACTCGTAAAACGCCAGGTATACCTCGGCCTCGTGCTCGAGTACGTACTTCTCCTCCACCACGTCGATGTCCTCATCATCACAGCGGAACCATATGTGAGGACGAGTGGCGTGCCGCACGTAGGCGATGTAGTGACCGCCGTGCAGAGAGCCGCGGTGTGCAACGATACCGACGAGGTGACGAACGAGGCGCTGCCTTGGCGGGTCGCGCTCCCCAAAGGGGTCGAATTCGTCTCGAGAGATGGCCATGACGCTGGTGGGTGTCAATACAGCGGACTCCGCCGGCGAAAGCTGGGCCCCCCCACCAGCCCTATCGGCACTCCTGCTAGATTTCATGACAGACACCTTGCTCACCGTCCCATTCAACGTACTATTAAGACCAGTAGCGATGGAGGAGGACATCGAGCCTGCAAGGTCGTTCAGCGCTGAACCTACTCCGACCACGTCCTCAGAAACCTCATCGGCTGCATAGGGACCGTCTTCCCGGCAGACCACGCCGTCAACACCGCGGGCGGCAGAGCTCCCGCTAACCCGCAACGAATGCTCCCCTGAAAGGCCTTGCCCGTCATCAAGCATTCTTCGAGTGGCAATATTGATGTCGTCCTTCGCGTCGCGCAGGTAGCTCTCCAGAAGCTTCGCTGGAGCTTCTGGGAAGCGGCGCTGCAGTACGTGCATGGCGTCCCTGTGATTGTAAGCCTCGATGACACCACGACTGGCGTACGGGGTCAAATCTAACTGGAGTGATATGCGGACCGGGCGGAGCACCTTGATGAAGCTCTGTGCGTCAGCGTCATAGTGAAAACGAAGGAGGTGCACCGCGAGACTCCCACCCAGATGGGAGAAGGAAGCACGTACCTCCGCCTCACTATAAATGGAGTTGGGGTAGACACGTTCCTCCTTCGGATCCAGTGCCACCTTCTTACCATCCTCCTTGGCCCGCTTTTCCTGCTCCGCCTGCGCTGTGGCGAGTGCATTGTGCGCCTCCTGTGCCTTTTTCGAGAGCTTCTTGAAGCAACCTTCACACGCGTACCGATCTTTTCCTCTCAGCGTCGTCGGGGCAAACAAAGACGCGACACCCGCCTCGATGCTCTCCTCTATGGGGATAGAGAGCGACATGAACATCTCATTGCGAGGAACGCAGTGCCGGCACTGGAGGCAGGTCACCTCCGAGAGCAGCGCACCCTCGAAGCTGACGTAGCGGTTCGCCTTCTTGTGTTCTTCGCTTCTGCCCTTGTCGAATTCATCAGCAATGCCGTTCAGTAGGGTTATCAGAAACTCCTGAGCGTCTTGCTGCTCATCCTCTTCAAAGAGGGAATTGATACGGCAAATCTGCGCCCGAACGGAGCGCACGAAAGCGAAGACGGCACCGTTGCGTACGTCCTGGTACGTTTGATGAGCAATGTGATGCAGAAGGCACATCATAGAGGTCGTGAGTTTCCCGGGGCCACGAGTGTGGTTGTAGTTGAGTAGGGAATGGGAGAAATTGCGGCACCGCAGCACGCACTGAAGTACAGAGTTCATATAACAGAAGTAGCTCGAATTGGAAAATCCACAAATCGCCGCTCGAGTGAGGACGTGGTCCGTTTCCGTCCGCGACAGCACTCCACAGCCGTTAGAAACGTGGGCCGTCACCGCCGAAATGTCTGCACTGCTGCCCTGATAGTTGACAGCGGGCAGCGAGGCATCAAACCGGCCGACATGCTCCGAGGAACGGCCTACACGCTGCATCTCTGTGGAGCGGTAGGCACGTTGCCGGAGGCGTTGCCGCTCCACCTGTTGAGCGCGCTTGCGAGCCGTGTACTCGAGAAACTGCTTAGGCAGCTCCAGCTTCACTCCAGCGAAGAAGAAGTACGCGAGGAGGGCTGTGAGCTGTCCTAGCCGCCGCAAGCAACAAGCTGTAGAGAGATCGTTGTCGTACTGCTTCCCTTGCAGCCGTACCGCCTGCCGATCTCCACACTTTGCACAGAACATCAGGTACGACCAGTTATCTGCAGGATAGCTATGGAACTCGGGGACCGATAAGGCTCCTCCGGTGACACGTCCAGAGGCAAGCAGAAGGTCGCCAGGCCCCTGCGAACACCCCTCCATAGCATCAACGTGGTTGGTTGTCTTCTGATAGATGGATGGTGTCCCATCAAGATGGCCACTGCTTCCGACCGCGCTATGCACGCGTGTGTGTGCCCCGCTAGAGGCCCCGCTCAGCGTGTTTATCTTCTGCACAAAACCGTTGCTGCTGTTCACTGACGCACCTGCGTTGAACCAAGAAGTGCTAAGCCCACAGGCAGCGTTGGCATCGCAAATTTCAGGGAAGTTCTCGTAAAAGGGCAAAGGCTTCGTGAGGTCCACGGTCCCCTCCTCGATTTCGCGAACGATTACTGTAGGAAAGAGGAGGCCCCAAGACGTCTCATGCATCAAGTGCGACGGGTGCGTGCTTACAAAGCTCGGCACACCAATAAAAAAGGAATGATAGGGGTACTGCATCACCGCTACATCCGCCTCGTCCCCTCCGTTACTCTCGCGTCGGCTATAGTGATGGTCACAGGCGTGATCCCGGCAGTAGCAGGCACCGCACGTCACACAGAGGTACAACTCTTTCTCCGTACGTGGTGTGGTCGGCAGCTCCTCCTCTTCGGCGGCCATGACGCGCGTACTCGGATCTCGTGCCAGGCTGCTCTGCTGCTTTGACATGGGGGTGCCCACGTCACTCTTCGAGCTGTTCTTCGAGGAGCTAAAAAAACGCTTGAGCGTGTTGCTGAGGCTAGACTTTCCATTGGGGCTCTTTTTGTCTGTGGAGCGGCCGTCGGAGGCAGCGGGGTGGACGCGGCGCGATGCACCACTGCTTCCGCCATGCGATGCCTTCATTGACTCCTGCACTGCTGGTGGTCCACACGAGGTGCAGAAGAAGAGCGCCTCCTGGCATCCCTCATGCTTTTGGCCCTTCAGCCACTGCTCGATGAAAACCCCACGAAATATGTTCAAGTCAACATCCTCCACGCAGTCACAAGGCATGACTTTCCGCTTGCGTGGCTCCAGCAAAGTGAACTGCTGAGGAGTCGACTTGGGCGTCGCACCGGCACTCGTGGAGCCGGTGTAAATAATGGGAGCCAGCGACAGTTTCGCAACACGTGATCCCCCCCACCAACACAGCAGGGGAGTGAAATGGGAAAGGGGAAAAAAGGAGGAGGAGTCTAGCGCGCAGGAGTCGAAATATCCTGACTCGGGCAGAGGAGAGGGGCAGGGAAAGAAGCGAATAGAAAAGCGAGAGGCACGTGAGTGTGTGTGTGTGTGTGTGACAGTGGACAATGCACGCGTGCACGGATCCTTTTGTATGTTGGTTTATGTATAAAGAAGGAAAAGGAGCAGCGCCTCCGTAGCTTCGGCGTCTCTCTCTCTCTCCTTCTCTATCCGCATGGACCACCATTTCAGTCAGATGTGGGAGGAAGGGGGGAAGGCGGGCGATGAGAGAGGAATGATGCACAAATAAGCGAAAAAAAAAGAGTACGCGAGAAAGGGAGAGGGAAAAGCGATGCAGAGAGACAAAAAAATGGCAAAGGCAGAATGGAACTCGACGGCATCTCGCAGTGTATACATGCGGATAAGGTAGGGGAGGAAAAAAAGGCGGACGCAGGTACTCATCCGGCAGTCCTATTCTTCGCGCCTTCGTTCCATCCTTTATCCACGTCTAGCGAAAGACAAACTCGCGTGGCCCTTTCACAAGGCAGTCGCCTACCACCACCGCCATCCTCGCCAACCCGCTCGTTCGCCTTCCCATGAAAAGGCTGTGGCATCGGCCGGTCTCTCCACTGCACCATCCAAAAAAAAAATCCATATTCTTTCGGTGCAACACGCGATGCTTCGAGGGGACGATGATCTTCAACCATCCTCGCTCAAAACAAAAGAGGTGTGGGTCTGTGCTTATAAATGTGAGGGAAGAACACGAAAAAGGGGGGAGGGGGGGTTGCCCGGACATCACGGCTTACGCAGCATCGGATGCGCCTGTTGATCTACGTGTGCGCAGGTGCCAATTCCACCAGCAAGTTCGTCCTTAAGTTGTCTTGGGTGGCCCTCTTCGCCCGACTTTTTCCTGTTTTCGTCGGAGAGAGAACGGAAAGAGGGGGGAAGAGGAGGAAGCTCGAAAAAAAGAGAAAAGGAATAGCGGCACGTAACACTCCCTCCGTATCAGCAGCCACTTCCACACACCTCGCGTGTCGCGTCTCTACAGTTTTCTTTTCTGGTCGTACCGCTTCCCCCCTCTCCCACCTTCTCTTTTCGTTGCTTTCCCCTCTTCCGCGTCCCCTGACACTCTCCCCTCCACCTGCTTCCAGGCCGAGCTGCTCGACGGATTCGATGAAAGGTGTGTGAACGGCTGAAATATAAGAGGGGGGGCAGAGGGAAAAGGCCATCAAGAGGGGGGACCTTCGACGAGATCGCCGACGGTGTTGTGCCCCTTCCCTCCTCATCGCCTTTTTCCCTACCCGAATACCGTGAAGGCAGCCGATCCCATTTTGGCAGGCCTCACGCATACAAAGCGCTCTCTCTTTACCTTACAGGTATACCGATACGAAGATGTGCAAGCGATACACGGACAAGGGGAGGCGCGGCACGGCAGCTGGAGAACGTCTAATGGCACCAGGAGATACACCTCGTCAAGCGTTTGCCATCTCCGTAGATATATCGTACAAGGTTTAGGCCACTGAAAGGGAACGACAGAAACGGCATCGCATCGCGACGAAAAGGGGGAGAAGGCGAGCGACAAGAAACAGTATTGGACCTTCGAGTTGCAGGCACCGGCATCGCGAAGACACAGGCACACCTGACTTTTCTTCCGTGTTTGTATGATCGTGGGGGAGCAGGCTTTGAGAATAAGCCCCACGCCTTTTCGAGGGAAAGCGGTTTGGTCACCTCGAGCCGACAGCCTCGCCTCCCTCCCCGTTGAATGACCCGCTCATCTAAGCACCGCACACCCAGAAGCTGCGCGACGGGCCACCAAGCGCGCACGCCAACGCCACCGCAAAAGTCGAATCCCTCGCTCTCTCACTCTTCGCCGCCCCCCCCCCTCCATCGCTTATCTCTCCCCCTTTTCCGACTTTCTAGCAGAAGAACTCCAGCCCCTTCCAGTAGGAATAGCCCAACGCAATGGCCTCAATGCCGGTGGGTATGATGGAGAAGATGTAAAACACCTGCCATATGCGAGCCACGTGGGAGGTGGCGTGCCAAGAGACGATCAGCAACACGGCTGCGGTGCAGTGGCAAGAGCCCTGAAAGAAGTTGTCGACTCCAAAGCGCAGGGTGCGACTCGTCAGGACACCCCATAAAGTAAAGAAGAGGCACAGAAAACTCGTGGCAAGGCAGAGGTTCGTGGCACGTCGGAGAAACTCATAGTCAGCCTCCGCGTACCCTCGTGCGAGGGAAGAGACGCGAATCATCTTGTCGCTCGCCTGAGCGACACAGAGCAGTGCGCTTGCGTGCACGCACCACATGGCTAATCGAAACGGCACTAGCACCACTGGATTGAAGTTTCGAAATAGGAGGGGCAGAAAGGGTATGGTGCGACGCCGGAAGGTTCTCGCCTCGACGAGTAAGACGGGCATCACACCAGCTGAGTGTCCAGAGCCTTGAGGAGTAGAAAAAGCCCTCTCCTCCTTCCCTCCTCAGGTTCGCCACCTCCAGAGAAAACAGAGGGGATAATAGAACAGGGCACCCTCCGTTCGCCCTTTCGTGTGCTGCTCTCACTTCTCTGCGCGAACTCTTCAGTGGAGAAGGGTCAGAGACAGTGAGGATGAGGAGGCACGGATCTGGTGTTGGAGCATTCCTGAGACCCCGCACATACCCAGGCACGCTTTCTCCACCTAGATTTGAAAAGCAACTCTCCTGTAACGTTGAAGGGAAAAAAGAAGCTCTTCCGTAGCGGAGATGGTACTGAAGATGGGATTTTTCTTCTCCTCGTTCTATAATGAATGGAAAGCAGATGTTATGTACTTTAAGGGTGCTCTTCGTATATATATATATATATATATATACGAACGAATGCAGAACAATGAAGCGCCCCTTCGTCCTTCCCCCTCAGCGGTCATGCAATGTGGCGGAGATGAAGGAAAACCAAAGGAGGTCAAGACCTCTCCTTGTCGGGGTTGGGGAATAGCAGGTAAAAGAAGAGAAAGCGAGTTTGGGCCTCGCCATATGAACACCGCCTGTCTAATGCTGACAAAAGAAAAGGAGAGCAGCAAAGGATGCAGGAGATATTGTCTTGTGGGGTTTCCTCAATGAGGTTGGGTCACACGTACTACACTTTGCACCCTCGGTCTGTGAGGTGGTCACCCACAGCTATCAAGAACACCGCGCAGAGAGAGATGTATGAGTTGAGGAAAAGGGAGAGATCCCTAGCCGACGAGGCTGAGGTCTGATGGAGCAGCAAGAGCGGTATCGACGCCTTTGAGCAACGCCACAAAAGGAGGTACGAGGAGGAGGATCATAGAGAGGAATGAGGAGGAGGAAGCGAAAGAATTCCGTCACCTGCATCCCCCTGATAAGCCCCACAAACTAGAGACTTTACTTTGTTTCGGCCCTCACCCATCCTCTCTCTTCCTCTCTTACCCTACGTGTATGTGTTTGACGAGTGCTGCTCCACCTCACGCTCTTCACCCCTCTTCGTTCCAACGCCTGTGCAACAGCAATTCTCAGTCCGGAAGACTTTGTTTTACTTTACGCCGTTCCACGTGAGAAACGGTGGTCGGCAAGAAAAAAAAAGGTGCGCTTCTCCCTCCCTCTCATCGTCACTCATCGCCTCCCAATGCGGTGATAACAAGACGGGGATGAGGGAAGAGGATGTGCCCCCAGTTCCAGAAAGGAAAGGGGGGGTTCGACCGGGGACGCCTCCCTCCTCCACCGAAGGAAGAAAAGGAGGAGGGGAAATCTGACGGGTAGGCACAGCCGCTGTAGCCGTCGTCTTGTCTCCCTCACTCGAGGGAGGGGAGAGGAGGGAAAAACACATTCGTTCTCTCGCTGATCCTTCCCTACCTCACTGCCGTCTCCTCTCCCCTTGCCATCCCCTCCCTTTCTCTCTCCCCCCACGTACATCTGCTCCCCTGCCGCACGTGTGGGAAGGGGGAGAAGCAAAGAGAAGTCTTCTCTCTAGGTATCATCATCATCAGCAGCAGCAGCAGCAACAAATTAGCCGACCCAGAAGCTCCATCTGGTGGCCTCCTCATCGTGGGGGTGTGCACAGAGACCATGAGGATCGCTACCCCAGTTCGCACACGTACAGCGACGCTTCCCCAGTTGCTCTCTTTCCAAGGTCATAGCAGTCGCAAAAAAAGAAGGCGAGGACCATGAAGAGAAGTCCCTCATCATTATCCCCTTGCCCCCACCCCAGTCGCGCATCCTCGTCTCTTTTCCACAAATCCGAAAAGGAGTGCGGGTACGAGTTGCAAGGAGCGGGAGAGGGGCACGCACCGAACAACATGCGTCTATACGCACCGAAAGAAACACACTGGCGCTCACGGCAGCACTTCTTACAAACGCGCACACACACGCACGCATACAGAGAGAGGGTAATCGTTCGACCCTATGCTGCTTGCCCATGTGCTGTATCCCTGCTCAGAAGCTGTACCAACGATAGAGCAAGGCGGGCTGCCGCAGAGGCACGGCCAGAGTAGCCGTTGGTGTTTTCCTTTCCGAGAATGATTTCATCAATGCCTTTGCAGAGCAGCTCTCGAGCAACCGGCCATCCAGAGGACATGTCCGCCCTCTCCTCATCATTAACGTCAACCCTGCGCCTCTTCCGTTGACTATTGGCGGCACCTAGTGAAACTAGTCTCCTTGAAGGGCCCGCGCAGTTTCTCACAAGCGTCGTCAGCGTCGCCATGCAACTGGAAGAAGAGTGTTCCCGAGGCGATGCAGGGGAGGTGCCCAATGCGAACGTCGCTGCCGGAGTACTACTGGGTTCTCCCCGATATGGCTGGCGGCGTGTTACGGCCTTTAGGCTCGCATCAGAAGATCGAGAGGGTCGTGTCTCCGCGGTGCAGCGGACCTCCGAGGCCTCCTCCGTTCGCCACGTCGAATGCCGCAGCAAGGCCTCAAAGATGCGACGCTGTTCCAGTGCCAAAGTATGGACTGGGAGAGCATGATGGCCCAGCGACGCTCTCTCCATTGTACCCGAATTCTGCACGGGGATGATCGGCTGTCTATTGACAGAAGAGAAATTGTTGGAGATGATAGCCGGTGAGGATGACGCTGACAGGGGCTGCTCGAGGGTCTCTCGATAAAACAGAGACACAATCTCATCCACGTCTGCGCGCACTGGGGCCCATACTGCCCTGGCAGTTTCTTCAGCCGCGTTCTCCACCACCAGCAGCTGCCGCCGTTTCTTCTCGTATTGCTGTGCCTTTTGTTTGGTACTTTTTCCTCGATGAGGCGTCGTGCGGCCCGCAGAGCTCTGCATCTCGTCCAGCAGCTCCGCAACATCATCACGCACGCACTCGCCTCTTTCTCGCTCCGCGCGCAGCAGTCGACTGCGATACTCGAACTCGTAGTGCGAGTAGACGGCGATAGCGTCATTCACTGCTGCTTTGGAATTGTCGGGATTGAGTATGTGCGAGAGAGCCACATCTGTAGAAATCATTGCCGCGATGGCGCGGCCACGCTCGACAGCCTCGCTGGAGAATGAAGAAGAAAGAGAGGGAGCACCATCACGCAGCGCACTCCACCAGCTCTTCACTAAACACAAGTAGGCGCTGAGCACGGTCGGCTCCATCAGAGCACTAGATAGAACTACCTGGTCATCACTATGCGCAAGAGAGGCAAGATCGCTCTCTCTCTGTCGAGCACGAAGGTTGGCGACTAGCTGCGGCGCAGCCGCGTAGACGCAGCTAAACCCGATCCAGTGATGTAGTAGAGAGCAGACCGTGAGCGTGGCGGAAGGCTGTACCGCTTCGTCGCCGCTATCGTCGCTGCGGTGACTGCGCGGAGCCTGATAGCCACCTGCAGCTAGCTGCATCGCCAACGCACGTGCTTGGTGCACTTCAACTTCGAGTATCGGGGCGGCGGCATCTTGACGAAACACAACGACTGGAATAACCCGCGCCTCGCCGAGGCCTTCGGAGCGAGATGGAGCTTCGCTAGCAAAGCCAGCACCATCCGGTTGCCGTGAGGACAGAGCAGAGGACGCGGCGGCGACAGTTCGTCCGCCTCGACGCTTGCCGAGGTTCAGCACTAGCGTATCTCCGTCACTATCCTCCTCACTAGGAAAGTCAGCAGAACCGTCAAGCACCTCCGCATCGTTTCCTTTGGCTGAAAAGACCTTTGCGCCTGCTTGTCGCGCCTTGTGAGGAAGCCGCCGGCCATGAGGAGACCCCCGTGCCGCTCTTGAAAATCCGTCAGCGCTGGCCACCTTATTGCCCTGGAGAGCATCAGCACGCTGCCGCCCAGCGGCTCCTCGAGAACCTCGCGCTCCGTGGGAGGTAGGTTTGCAAGTGGGGCAGGGAGGAATATACACCTGAAGTGCCTTGAACATGTCCCGATGGTGCTTTACAAGATCAAAAGTGTGCATCAGCGCTACTGTGGTCGCTGCCTTTTCGCCGGCGGCAGCACAGGAGGTGAGATCCAGTTGCCAGGAGAAAGGGGTAGCTTGCAGGAGGTGAACAGCCGAGGACACCACCGCACGTGGTCTTGCCTCCACCTCATCCGCGCTGGCGGAGGAGCTGGAGGAAGAGGAGGAAGAGTAAGACTCGATTGCACTGGTGGGAGTCAGTAGAAACACCAGCAGGAGGAACGGCAGCTCCACCGTGGCACCGATACCAGACGACCCAGAGGAAGACGAAGGAGCTGGTAGCGACACAGCCGTCAGCGAGGTCCATTCTAGGTGTATTTGAAGGGCGCTAAAAGCTGGAGCGTGCTCCACCCGTACGTCCACCGCCCCTCGCACCACGTTACGTGGCTGATGCACGCCTAAGCATGCGGCCATCCAATGATCAGCATAGCGCTCACCTTGGGCGCTGAGAGTGGCCAACAACCGTCGCTGCCATTTGGGAAGCAACCCTGTCGACCCGATCAACCTTTGCTGTGCCACGAAGAGGGCGAGGGTCTGCACCTGCTCCCCTTTCATCAGTTCGATGTCTCCTATATTGTGAGACAACCAGGCCAGTCCTACCCAGATGGCTTCTCTGTACAGATGTTGAAGACCATGCAGCACACAGATGCCAGCAGCTGAGGCAGGGGAGGGGGTTGAGTCACCGCGGCTCTCCTCAACTGAGTCGCTGGCGGACTGCAGCACATCCCCTACGTACGACAACCCCGACAGGAGCTGTCGTTCTTGCGAGAGGAAAGAGAGGAGAGCTGTAGAAGCATCACGCAGGAGGAAGGGGTTACAGCAAATCCACTGCATCGCCAGAGCGCGTGCTGCACAGACGATGCGTAGAGCAGTGTCATTGTCCAGTGAGGGGGGATACTGTGGCGGTGTCTGTGCAGCATTGCCAACGTCATACTGTGCCCCCTCTACTTGGAGTTGGATCGAGCTGGCAGGGTCCCACCCCGACTGGGCTGCGTGCCAGAGAAGATGTTGAAGCATTGCGGATGTGATGGCCACGCGCGCACGAATGGTCAGGGCAGAGACCCCAGCGCCTACAGGGTCTGCGCTTTGTATGACCTCTTTCCCTCGGTAGAGGCGCCCACTCACTTCGTCGTGTAGGAGGGCACTAAGCAACGTCTCCTCAGCTACCAGGATCCCCCATGCGCCACCCATGGCCCCACCGCGCAGACTCAGACTCGGTGGGCATGTGCGGGTTACACAGACGTGGAGAAAAGAGCACGAACAGCTCTGTGCTCTTGGATTCCAGGACACATCACTCGGTGAAGATGAGGGGAAGGAGGGGATCTTCAGCGATGAGGCGAGTCGTTCCCAACGTGCGGATACGTTTCGTAGGTATGTGTGAAGGGTATCGCAACCGCCAGTGTGGGGGTCACAGCGCAGCCACCAGTACGTAGCCTCAGTTCGTGCCACCCTAGATTGCGACGCAGTCTCTGAGACTACCGGATAGATAAGATGGTGCGGAGATACCCGAATGCAATCGGGTGTCACCTGCGTCGCTTCCCAGAGCAAACCAGGCGATAAGCTCGACGGCCAAACACACCTGCGAGTCTGCGTGCTGGAGATGACCGCTAGGGCAGTGTTGCGGCAGCTCAACACATCGTGTTTACAGCCCACCTCCTTTTCAGTGTCCTCTGGGTTTGGACCACCAGCCCTCGTATCAGCGCAAGGCACCAGCACGCAACACAGCTGAGAAAGCCGCGAGGGGACGAAGAACGCTGGCCGAAGTGGCTTCCTTATTGCACCACCGGAGGGCAACATCATCGCGTGAACCTCCGCCTCCGTCGCCACCCTAGACCACTTTCCCGCATCACTGCCATCGCACAGGACGCTCCCCGCCACAGATCTAACCCAGGTATCGATGTGCGGGTTGGCCAGTGATTCCTTTTTGTAGTTCAGGGTCGTCCAGACGTCGGAGCAGCCGCCACTAGCCCTCAAAGCCCCTTGGCCCGTAGTGAGGTACGCCACCTGTGGACACATCCAGCACGACCAACGCGAAGGTTCCCCAACGATGAGGGCCAGACTGTGTGCAACTGGGCGAGGTCCTTGATGTCGACACTCAGTGGCGGCACCTGAACTGCTGCGATGCGCCCCCTCGAGCTTGCCGCAAGATGCCACGGATGCGTGACACCAGCTCCCTGATGCCAGCAGAGCACTCCCCAGAGCCTTGTTCCCCCTGCCAGTGATAGGATCGAACTCAAGATGCACCACCACCGTGGAGGGCTCCTTTGCCGGACCTCCCGGAGTCGCACCTCGATGTGCTCCGTCGGATGGCAGGGCCTCAGGCACGGGAGTCGCGGCGCACGGGCATTCGAATGACAATAGGTACGGCTGCACTGCGGCATCCTCATCATCCGGAGCATCTGAGGTTCCGCGCTTCTCGCTGTTCTCGCGAGAAGTATGAGCAGTCAACCCCACAGTGTCGGTTGCGGCCATGTCGAATGGTTGCCCTACCTCCAGCCTTTTCCTCAGATCGTGGACTTCCGCCTCGCCCCGCAAGGGCCTTTCAGCGTGCAATAGAGCCCCTGTAGGCCCTGTACATAGCCGAGAGGTTCCGCTACCCGAGGCAACTGCATCAGCGAGGTTTGGTGAAACCGGTTCAACGTGGAGAATGCGGCCACCTTGAATAGCAGAAAGCGTGAGCTGTGAGGCTGGCAATGTGAGTACCGCTGCTTGAGGTGGCAGCGCGGAATCGGGGGATGCCGGGGTAGGTGCAACGGTGGTAGTTGTATCAGTGCGAAGAACAACAAGACGACGAGGACGAGGAGGAGGAGGGGCATCCGCCAGTGTGGCAGTTGCGATAGCGGTGAAGCGTTCCAGTGGTGGTGTTTGACCGTCTGCATCCCTCATTGCCCCCGCCGTCGGAAGGGGTGCGTCAAAAGCAGCTTTTACGGTGTTTGGCGACTCTGCCACGGGCATTACCGTTGTGCCTGCGTCTCCCACGCTCGCAGCGCTCACGCACAAATTGGCCGTACCAGCCGTCAGCAGCAGCTGTGCATCATTCGGTGATTCTGGTTCGGCGGTAACCGAGGGAGGAGAAGAGGAGGAATCAAAACGCAAAACCAGCCGATCGCCCTCATCATCGTCATCCTCCTCTTCTCGACCACCGGTGCTACTCATAAAAGGACGCGCCTCCGAGAACGGCAACATATCTTCGTCGCAGATACGCTCGTCATCCGCCACGATTGCGGTACCCGCTCCCTCTCCGCGGTGGATGAAAGAAGCCCCAGTGCTGGAGCCAGTGAGGTTGGACATTGACTTTGTAGCACCGCTGCGGCCCTCACACGCATGCAAGGAGGATGCAGTCATCTCAGCACCCCCACTCTTGTTAATATGCTTCGCTAGGACGCGGTACGGTCGCCAGGAGTACTTCGTCACCTCCACTAATCCATCGCGAATGCAGTCATCGGCACTGCCATGCACACCGTGTGGCGTCGTCGGGGCCGCCTCTGCGGCTGCTGTGGCGGAGGGAGAGACGGAGGAAACTCTGTCGAGAGCATCGGCCTCTCTCGTCGTGGCTGGCGCTTTCTGCGCCACCCCACCCTCCACACAAACACGGCGCAAGATGTGATACCGTGAGACAAAGCAAAGCACTTCACACGATCGATATGATGTCGAGGTGGTATCGAGCGGGTCCCCCGTGGAACCTTCTCGAACGTGGTTGCTGTAGCCCGTGAGGACAGGGATCCCGCTGATGCGCAGGCGCGCTGTCGTCGTCCATTCCTTGGAGGACGGGTTGTAAAGGAAATGAAGATCCGCCTCGACAGTCATCCCATAAAAGTTGGCAGTGGGTGGGGCAGTCGCGCCGCCAGGACGTGAGTGATGAAGACGATGGAAGGCGGAAGAGAAGAGGGAGTGAGAGAAAGGCTCCAACACCTTCGCGCTTCTAGATGATACACGTGAGGACAAAGCGCGTTAATCACCGGAATGCCCCCGTGACCTTCATCGAACGTGTGAAAAGGCAAAAAAAATTAAGAACAAACGTCACGCCACAGAAAACGTGAAAGGGGAACAAGGAGAGAGACAACGTGGAAAGGGGGAGGCGGGAGAAGAGGAGGAGGTCATGAATATTAAAAGGACTGCAAAGAAAGGCATTGCAAACCTTCTTTATGCTACACTGCCGAGGTGCACCACCCCTCGACATGACATCAACACCACCTATGCAAACCACCGTCAGGCGTCAGCTGGGAAAAAAAGATGCGGAAGGCGAAAGGTGCGAAAGGGCACGCTACACTACGTTGTGAGGGTGTTTGCAACCTTCTCGTTTGCTTGCACACGTTGCTTCTTACGCAAAGATTGCCAAAGGCATTCCCTCGCGCGCAAAGCGGGAGAGTTGCCAGCAGCGTGGTTGAAACGAGCAGAAGTATTTTATTTATTCAAGTACTTTAATATATATATATATACTCTCGGAAGGAATGCGCTCCCCCACCGTGGGTGGAGAGGAAAGCGGTCCGCTGCATGGTGTCTCGGTACTTTCGCGCGCTCCTCTGCCGCTCGTGTTCGCAGCAGAAGCAGCAGCAGCGGTCAACGATTCCTCCATCCTCCGACGACCCCTTGCATCGATGAATGCGATCACTATCACCGGTGAGTGAAGTGGGGCGGGAAAGACGGGCCGAGAAAAAGAGCAGTTTCACGAGACTTTTATGGCGCACCTCCCCATCATTTCTTCTTTAAAAGGAAATTTAAACGTTGCAGGTATACGCATCACCGCCACCTAGAGGGCAAAACGGCGATACCGGCTCACGATAATCATGGGCCGCTCCTGTGTTGCTGCTGTTGTGGTTACGATAGCCCCTGCTTCAGAGCCTTGTACACCACCTTTACGCGTTTCATAAACAGCGACAGCTGGGCCTCATGAGCTGCAGAGGGGGCGAGAGATGCTTGGGGGGGAGCAGAGGACAGAGCAGTTAGCGAGGAAGTAGGTTTGCTGGCGTTGCGCTCGAGGAGCCTCTCCTCTCCACCATGTTTCGCTGCGTGGAGACCGGGTCTCGTCAAATCAAAGCTCGTCCCCGCAGCGACCACGTCGTAAAAGTTGGGCAGCCACCGCTTCGCCACGTTCTCATCAATAAAGTACAGTGATAGGAACTTAACCAGCAGCAGCCGAAGCCCGCTCGTGTCCACGCGCAAGTCGTGAGCACTTAGTCCGTCTCCCCCGAAGAACAACTGCGTCAGCCGCGACGCTGGTAGCTGAAGAATAATACGGAGCAGCAGCACGCGAGCAAAAAGTCCGATGGTTTTGTTGGTGTTCTCGAAATCGAGGCCACGAAGAAGGCTGAGGTGGAAGACCCCATGCTCCAGCAAGTCTGTGATGCAGCACGCCAAGTTGAAGTACCCTACGACGTCCACCACCTCAATGCGGATAGACTGGAAGCGATCCCACAAAGCGAACTGCAGTGTCTTGGCGCACGCCGGCTTTGCGCTGCAAAACCGCTGAAGTACTTGAACGTAGTACGGATTGTAGCGCCGCTCTTGGTAAGTGCACTGCAGCAGAACAGCGCACACATCGTGAAAGCGGGTGTAGCTGGGGTCACGGTACATGAGCATCGTGAAGCACTCCAAGTCATCCGCGGCGCTGGCGACACACTTGAAAATATCGCGCTTGTGTTCGGTATTCAGGCGTTGCCCGCTCATCGCCTTCTCCTCCGCACGCATCCGCGCGATGCGCTCCCGCTTGAGCTCCATCTCATCCCATTCCTCCTCCCCCTCCGACGCAGCGACTACGGACGACTTCCTTGAGGAGGAACGAGATGACGGTGACCCGCTGTCACTGGCATCGCTGCCCAGTCGTTTTGCGTCTCGGCGACCATTTTGCGAAGGCTCGGCCGCGCCATGCCTTTTCATGCTGTCGTCATCACGGCTGTCGGCGGAGTCATCATCCACGCTGGACATCACACCAGGATTATACCACCTCGGCGGCTTCACTGGCTGCAGCATCTGCGTCCACGACAGCCCCGAAAGCACGTTGGTGGTGAGCACCAGTCGTTTCATCGTTCGGCGCTGGATGGCACTGGCCTTTTCATTCCCTGGTATCAAAGAGCACAGGTCTTCGAGCATGCTGTTAACGGGTGCTGCCTCCTCAGTAGTGGTGCGACGCGCTTTTCGGGTGTGACCGGCTGCAATATCCCCCATCACCTCCACGAGGGCGGAGAAGCGAGAGGTACCCGTTACGTCACGCATTTGCGTGGACGCGCGGCGCGCCTCCTGGAGCGAGGACTCTAGCTCTGCTGGACTCTCCCTCAGCAGTTTCTCGCCGCAACCGCGCATCAGGGCCAGTCCGCAGGCAGCTGCACACACCGCCTGCGCCGCCACCCCAACAGCTCCACCTTCCTGGTTGGCTTGAAGAAGCTGAGCTCCTTGATGCAGTAGCGTGCGCAGAAGAGACATGACCAGCACAACGTCCACACCATAGAGCAGATACAGTTGCGCGAGCACCACGAGAGTGTTGCACGCCGCTGCCTCCTCCGCCGCCATGAGGTGATCCTGCAAAGAGAAACAGAGGTGCTCTACAAGCTCCGCACCAGCCTGGTTCCCATGCAGCAGCTGCATACCTCGCATAAGACCCGCAAAGGGAAGGGTCCCTGTCGTGCTGAGTGGGCCCGCCTCGAGGCAACAGAGGCGATCGATCTGCTGTGCCAATCCCTTCATTACGGCAGCGCGTGAGAAACCTGCGGAAAGCACGTAGTCACTCAAGTCGCGCGTGAGATCAACCACATTGGAGGCCGTCAGTTTGTTTACGAGTCGCCGCACCTCTTCCTTGACTGGTGCAGGAACGACGGTCCCATCGGAAGATAGAGGACGAGGTGTCGTCGGCAGTGTGCTAGGGGTTGACGAGAAACCGCTAGCCTTGGGCAAAGGTCCTGTATGCATGATATCAGATGCGACCGCTTCATTCTTCAAAGGCAAATGCTTAGCCTGTGACTTCTTCTCCGCCTTGTGACGCTTTTTCTGTTGATCCTCCGACTTTGCAGAAGCCCGCTGTGCGAGTTGACGCGCCCGCTCGCGTTTCTGCGCAGTCGCAGCCTTGCGCTGGTGCGCTTCCTCACGAGCTTGCCTGCGCTCCTGCGCCAACCGCTCGTGCTGTTCGATGCGCGTCTGCTTCTTTGCTTTTCGCTCCTGTCGACGGCGTAACTTTCGGTCGCGCCGTCGATCCTCGATGGGATCGGCATCACTGAGCGTCAGGGAGGAAGATGCACGATCATATCGAGCGGAGCCATCGCCCTTTGAGCCCTGCGATGTAAAGGACAGACTGCGTCCCTGCCGATCATAAGCGCGATCAGTGCGCGCGCCGTATCCGCCGCGGTGCATCACCGCTCGTCCTAGTTAATTCCTGTTACGTAGGGAAGGCTCAGGAAGAGAGAGAGAGAGAAGGCGGATTGCGGAGCAAAGAAAAAAGGGAGTACTTGGATGGTGTCTGGAAGAGCAGGGGTGGAAGAGAGCATGGAAAGGTTTCGTTGAGATAAAATCCCACGGGGGCGGGGAGGCCATGTGAGAGAGGAGAAGTGAGATATATATATGTATATATATATTCGCACAGGAAGGACGAGAAACGCGGGTGCCGTCTCCGCCATGTGGAAGGCTGCGACCGCACCGATGTACGTTTCCCCCACTCCCCTGCCCCTTTTTCGAGCGTTCTCTCCCCTTGCCCTCCCTGTTTGCTTGTCCTTTCGCAGGAGGAGAGGGGAGGGGAAGGAAGGAGAGATGCGATAACAGTGCGGCTCTTTCGGGACAAGGGCATCATGATCGTTGCCGCAGGCAAAAAGGGCGACCCCTCCCCCACAAAAAAAAGGTTGGGAAGGCTCCTTCTGTTCACGGGAAAAACCGTGCTGCCATTCCTATTGATCAGCGGTAGAGAGGGGAGGAGCACTGAAGTGGAAGGAGTGTGTGGGAGACGGAGCACAAAGGCACGTGAGACTCTTGTCGACCGCGTCTCTCTCCTTCCTCCCTCCTCACTCTCCACTTCTAACACCCGAGGCACGAAACCGCCGTTTCGATGGTGCTGCAATGATCTGTTCCGCTGAATGGCCTTGACAGCAGGTGAGAGCGCGCTGAACGCGGCAAAGATGGGGGGAAAGAACACAAGCAGCCCACGTCAGAACAACAGGATAGAGAAGGGAGAGGCTGAACCAAGAGATCGAGAGAGAGAAAGATTGTGATGCCATCCCCCTACACAAAAGCGCACGCTTTTCCACACGTCGTGTATGGTGCTTCTCATGCGCGTCTGCCGCCCCTCTCAGCTTCACAGATGCGACCAACCAGCGCGTCGCACGCTCCAGCCGAGCCACACGACCGAACCCAGCGTACAGGCGAACCAAAACGAGAATAGCTTGCCAGCTTCGCCAAGAAGGCAGAGGCCTAAGAAAAGCGCACCACGCGCACGGCTCTTCTCTGCATCAAGAAGGATATGCGCCACATCCTCCACAACGGGTCGCGTCACCACATCGAGGAGCCAGTCCACGACGGAGCTGGTGGAGCGAGGGGAGTACACAAAGCGACCCTGTGTTACACGGTAGAGCAGGGTCGTCGTCATCAACGCCATCACTGAGATGCTTAAGAAGCTGGTGAAACTCGTAAAGAGAAGCGGAGCATCTGCCACAGTAGACACCGAGGAGCTCCACGTCGTCGCTCCACCTCTCACGGCAAGCGCTAGAGAACCACTCACCACCGAACAGGCCAACGACGCAAAAACCGTGTAGCCAGGATAGAACCTCCGTACCAAGTACTCCAACGTGAGCTGCTGCAGCTGAGTATCCAACTGAACAATACGCTCTCGAAGCGACATCGATGTCATGTTTCCTTTCGCCCCTCCCCCTTTCTTTCCCTTGTCCACAGCGGATACGCTCCGGTATCGCCCCAAAACGGGGAAAAACCTGGCGATAGGAGCTCGAGCCGGTGGAGTTTGGAAATCTATAGATGTAGGAAGTACCTCCGGCCCGCCCTCCCGTGCATTGAACTGGTCGACCCTGTGGGTCGCTGGAGTGTGCAGTTTGTGTGAGGATGCTCGCGCTCCGACGGAGAGTGCGAGCGAAAGAAAAGGAGCTGAGAGCACGCACCGGTTAAAATTTTCCGAAAAGAAGGGGAAAATATTATGCATATATGTATATATATATATATATAGATGTGTGTGTACGACGGGCAGATAGATGGAGGGAAAGGAGGTAAGAAGATGCTGAGAGATGTGTGTCGGTGAGGCATACGCAAGAACGAGCGTCACCACCTCTCGGTATCAGCGATGGACTGCCCTGCGGCAGCTTTTTTTTCTCCCCTCCACTTCTTCAGCTTCCTTCCACTAGCTGTACGTGACACATGGAGAAACCGTGGGAGAGCGCCCGGCCTCGCATGTGCGTATGTGGCGGTATACCGAAGGGCCACGACTCGGTGTGCCTCCGTGGCTGCCATCACTATCACCTGCCTGACCACTGATCACTACGTCATCGCTTCCAGAGCAGCAGACCCCTTCAAACTTTCTTCCAAGCGGCTTCACCCCCATGTTATTGAATATCGTGGTCTGTTTCGTGCACGCATCTGAGCGAAGCCTCGCTCCTAAGCAGGTCAACACGGCAGAAGCCGGCAGGCGCGATAAGTCCAGTGTAGAGAAAGAACTGCACCCCAAAAGAACAAAAGTTCAGCCCGGATAGCCGTAAAAGTAGGGAGAGGAAGGAAAGAACCGCTGTTGGGAAAGGCGCCATTGGATACCGGACGAGCCTGAGACTTCCTCCATGCCTCCCCCCCCCCTCCCCCGCCTCAACTATCCTCTTCCGAAGAAATTAAAAAGAGGCACGGAAGATTCCGCCCAATGCGTCATCATCAGCGCACGCGCCCGTCATTGCGTACTGACGCGTCTCCTTTTGATTCCCCTCACCTTCTGCTCCACCTGGTAAGCCATGTCTACCACAGTACTCTCTCCCACCCGCCACCACCACCTCCGGTTTTCTCCATCACACCCCTCCCTCTTTCCTCCTCTGAGTGTCTGTCTTTCTCCTCAGAGGTACGCCCGCACGCGCAAAGAGAGAAGAAAGAGGGAGAGGCAGAAGAGCCTCCGCGTCATTGAATAAGAAACAGCGCATAGTGCGAAGTGAATGAGAGGATCGCCGGGTGAAAGCAGCAATAGTATATATATATATATATATATATGAATATCGGGAACAGAAGAGAGAAAAAACGTGTTGGTAGTGCCTTCCTACGGATGTGACGGCCTCCCTCTTTGCTCTTAACCCTCCTCAGCTCCCTGCACCCTACTGTGTCATCTTCGCTCATCTCTTCCCGTGTGGTGTCCCATCCCCTATTGAGCAGAGTTGAATATGCGAAAAGGGAAACAAGAGCGAAGGGCAGCAGCAAACGCCCGTGCAGCAGCCGGTGTCGCCAAGCCATTGCGCAGCAGGATTGCAAGAGAAAAAATGGCGCTTCCTTCGGCATGCACGAAACACAAAAGAAGAGCAGTTCCGGCATCTCCTGGTAACAAGGGTACCCACCCAATCATCGTTAAGAAAGCACGAAGAGAAAGGAGGGAGAGGCCGAGTAGACTTCTACGAAGCCTGTCATTCCTCCTCCCTCTCCTCCTTACTTTGAGCAGACCCTCCCACACAACCCCACACGCACAAACAAACAGTGGAAGTGAAGGTGGTAGAGGCGCTACTTCGATGTCAGGTCCCTGCGCATTGTGGTGACCATGTTGTTGTAGCGACGCACTTCAGCCCATTCCTGCCGCTTTGCCTCCACCATGCGCCCCCCTTCCTCTGTCAGATAGCGCTCATACGTGGGGAACATCGGTATCAGTCGCTTATACTGTGCGTAGTTCGCCCAGCTGATCAGTGCAACGCACAGAGCACCGTACCAGGCGAAGGGGTGTGCTCGGCAGCTTGCCGTCAAACTTGCGGTGCGTATCGTGCGAGCAAAACGGAGCAGAGGATGGTACATCATGGTGGCAGAGAGATGGGCGGCACTCGAATACGGAAATACCTGAGGTTGAGGGGGGAACAAAAATATAAAGAGAGAGAGTGGAGGAGGAGTTGAAAGGGGGACGGGAAAGAAGCACCGCTGGAGAGCTAGTCGAAGCCTTTCTACCTGCCGCCAACACCCTTTATTCCCTTGGTATTGAAATACGTATCGATGTCGTTCCACGACACGTTAGCGCCAGCGCATACGTTTTTTATTCGCGGCAAACGGCGTAGGTTTACAAGAAAGAAAATGGACGGCGGTGGGAGCACAACAGCAAGAAATTGAAGAAGACGCACTCGCTCTCTGCGTGCGTGTTTGCGTATGTTTTGATGCTTTTATTCGTATTCGTTTTGGTAGTGGTGGTTCGGTGTGATGTGAAGAGAGATAAGGAAAGCGGAGAAGAAGAGTAGAACCGGTGAAAACATCCTCAGCCGTTGCACCCCACCTCCTCACACCCACACCCGCACATACGCTCAACCGGAACAAAAAAAAAGACGGCAAACTCAGAAAGGTCAGGAGAGGAAAGCGAAGAAGAAGAAATATGTTAACGAAACATTTTTCGGCTCTTGCTGATGTTGTTTCGAGGAAGATTCAAGAGGGTAGAGGGGGGGAGGGGAGTCTCATCTGTCTCCATTCCACTGCGCGATGAGCTCCGTGACCCTTAGCCCTCGACCGTACCACTGTTCCCTTACGTATGCTGAGTGGGTATGGTTGGGTACGGGTACGCCGCGAAAAGGGAGGTCGCTGGGCGGCAGGATGAAGCTTTCGTCTGCCTCTCCATCAAGGGCAGCGAGTTACCAGCCCAGACACACACACGCAAAGAGAGCGCGCACAAGATAGAGGGGAACAGAAAAGGAGAAGCAATCCGCCTTTACCCACCTAAGCGGCTGGCATATCACGTCCAGCCATAGCGCTGGTGGATCTGTTGTTCTCCGCTTCCCAGTGACCTCCTCCGCAACCACGACCATTCTCTCTTCCTTTTTTTGGTGCCTGCACGGAAAAAAAGAGGTTGAGAGGACATCGTGAAAGAGAACAGGAAGGAGGGGGAGAGAGTGGGGGGGAGAAGGTTATCATACAGGGGACCTCCATACTCCCTCTTTTACTATCAACAGTCCTCACGCCCCGTTGTTCTCTCTCTCTCCTCACGTACATCCTCTTCTGTCCTTTGCAATGAGTTTGTTTGTCGCTGTTTATGATCCCCGGTCATCATCAAGGGGGAGGGGGCTCTGTTGGCCCGCACGGCACCGTTTCGCCTCTCTTCCTCCCTCCCCATCCCCACTTCTCTCTTGGTTTATTTGAAGAGGGGGGGAAGGAGGGGGGGGGGGTACCGGGGAGCCGAAGAAGCGCTTTCGGAGAAGAAAAGAGGTGGTGAATGGAGCCTCGAAAGGGGAAGGAGGAAGAAAAGGAGCTGGAAAGCCTGAGGTAGAGGCAGACACACACACACACGCTTAACTACACAGAGGCACAAGCGAATGGAAACCTGAATGGAGCAACAGCGAAGACTTCAACAAGCAAGAAGGACAGAGGATTGGATTCCTCCTCGATGACGATGGGCCATCAGGTTAAAGAAATGTCTTCCCATACATCCTGAGAGGAATGCAATAGGAGTGCAGAGCAAACAAAAAAAAGGATGCAAAGGACTAAAGAGAGAAGCGGAGCGAGTGCTCTTCATAAGGATGATCTCCTCGCGACACGTTTTCTTCTGCGGGCTTGAGTTCCCTTCGTCTCATTCTTTGCAGCCGATCACGGGCCTTGCTTCGAAAAGAAAAGCATCGTCCATATGAAGAGACGTACCAGCCTTGCAACGCTGCTGCTGTCGCAGCCGCTTCATTTTGTCCTTCGCTTCTTCAGATGGAACGCCTGTTTCGTTCTTCCAGCACCTCCATGACGCCGTCCCCTCGGCTGCTCCCCTTCCCCTCCCCCTCTCGCAGCTCTGTTGCATTCCCTGATCGGTGACCTTGCAAGCTGATATCAAGAAATCCTTTTTTTTAAGGCAACGAAATATCATACATGTCCACGTGAAGATTTCCTTTGCTGCCGCACCCTCTCCTTCATCCCTTCTCGCCTCCACCACGATACACCTTATATTATATATATATATATATATGTACTGCATTTTCTGTGTTAATTCGCGTTGCACGGCCACCTCTCACCCTTCAGTACCAAAAGCCCCCACAGTAACCTCAAAAGCACATTGTTTCCCCTCGTTGACGTGCTGGCCTGGAGAAACAAGAAGGAAATCACACACACACACACACACACACTTACACGGTTCAACTGGGCTAGAAGAAAAAAAAAGAGGAGGGCCATCGTACAATATGCATAAATCTGAGTAGAGAAATGAGGAAAAAGTGAAGGTGCCACAGCGGCAACACACACACACATAACCACACACACACATAACCAAAAAAAAAACTTGGGCGGTGGGGACGAGACGAAGGGAAAGGATGGCGATGAGGGTCGGCAGAGGTGCAAGAGAGGTTCTCCCTCCCACGCTGTGTTATCCTCTAACCCCTCCCCTCCTCTCCACACTCTCACTCTGGTTGTTCTTTTTTTCTGTTCTTTTCTTTGTCTCAAAAGTTAAACTGTCCGTTCCCCCCTTGCATGGCGCCGTCGACCCCTTCTGCATAGTTCATCACGTTGCCAGCCCCTTCGGGGCCGATGGGATCGTCCTCTGGGGCGAAGAAGGTCTCTAAAATCTGCAAAGCAAGATTGTACACACTCTTCTCAGCGTGGTTCTGCAAGTTCTCGATGGAGTCTGTGCCGCCGCAGTCCGTCACTTGTTTTGCTACGATGTTCTCGGTGGTGCTGCCAGCTGATTTCTCGTCCTCACCGACTTGGAGGAAGCACTGCACTGCTTCCAGAGCCACCGTCACGATCTTGGGATCGTAGGTGCGGAGAGCTTCGCAGAGCGGTGGTATCACCCCAATGTTGACGAGGTACTTCACCTGAGCCACAGAGCCGCAGAAAGTTATGTTGGCGATAGTCCAGACGGCCTCCTTCTTCACATCCAGCTCCGGCGCGCCGAGGCACTCTAGAATAGGGATGCACACGTTGGCATTTATCAGAGCTTCGATTTGGTACGACTGCCCTGCCGCGATGTTGGATACGGTCCAGCACGTCTCCTTCCTCAAGGCGCGCTTCGGATGGCGCAACAGCTCTCCCATAGCCGGCAGAGCACCACTGTTGATGATTACCTGGGTCTGCTCGTCAGAGCCAGCGGCGATGTTGCCAATAATGCGAATCGCTGGCAGCTTCACGTTTGTGCTTGGCGCGGAGAGGAGCTCGACGATTCGTGAAACAGCACCGGCGTCAAGTACGGCCTGCACACGTTCCGAGGGGCCATCACTGATGTATGAGATGCCCCACGCTGCATCGACGACGAGTTGATCGTCAGCGCTGTTGAGGAGATCCACCAGCGTCGGTAAGGCAATGCCGACCTTCTCAAGCGGCGGCAACGGTTTGCAGCGGCACAGATTCGAGACAGCCCACGCGGCGTTGCGAAGGACGTGGATCGGCTGATCGCGCACGCTCAAAACATTGAGCAACGCCGCCATCGCCCCGTGATTGAGGGCCTCGTCACGGCACTGAGCTCCCTCACCAGATAGGTTACCAATAGCCCAGGCACTCTGGTCACGGCAGTCGGCGCTGGGCGAAGAAAGCAGCGCCACGAAACGTGGGATAGCCCCACAATGCACCAGCATCATCGTGTTCTCTGAGGTACCCGCCGCGATGTTGGTCAGCGCCCAGGCAGATTCGAACTGCAACTCTGGATAATCTTCTCGTTCAAGCAGTCTCACGAGGTGCGGCACAACACCGCTCGACATGACGACATCGTACGGTGGGTCCTTCTCTACCGAGAGAATCTTGCGTATCATCAAGGTACCTTGAAAGATTTCACGGTCAGTGGGGCCGTTCATGCACATGTTCACCAGCGTTGGGAGCAACTGAAGGGGGACGGAGGCGGGCGTCGACTTGGCATCGTAGGACCAGACATCCTCGGGGTTTGCCACCTGCTGCTCCGCTGCCTTGCTGGAGAGCAGGTCGAGCTCCTCCGGATTTTCAGCCCGCAGGTGTTTCATTACATCGCCGTGCGCCTTGTGGCGCACCGACATGAGTTGACGCTGGCGCCGCTCGGTGCCGGCCTTCGTGCTGACCCCGGCCTTGGGGCCCTTCTTTTCCTGGTTGTTGAACATCTTGATGTACTCCACACACTTCCGAACGTGTGGGTGGAAGTGATGAAGCAAACGCGCAAAAAAGAGGAGAGATGTCCGGAGGAGAATAAAAGAAGGGGAGGAGGGGCAAGCCGACACAAATCCCGAAAGGCTAATAGGAAAGGCGACACGCGGTTCGTGCGGTGCTTCCTTAGAAAGGGAGCGATCCCGCTACACAAAAGGACGCCCCACCGTAGTTTAAACCACTTCAAGGTAAGCTCTTGACGGGACCTTCTGCGCAGTAGCTCTCCGTCAACTCGATTGTGAAAATTTTCCTCACTTCTCGTCAAAAAAAGGGGGGTGGAGAAGGAAGACGTGGAATAGAGTTATAAATACTTATCTATTTAGATTTATACGTGACTACCTTACTCGTGCAAGGGAGATGCACGTGGGGAGAGGTAAACTCAATAGCACGGAGACGGGAAAGGGAAGGAGTGGGGTGAAGAGAGAATTTTCCGGGAGGGGCACAGGGTGGTAGCTCCAGATGAGTAAAGAGCTTTTCCATTCTATTCAGCTGTCCTTCAGGCATTCACGTCTCGAATTTACAAATATAGATATATATATACATATATATATACCAATAAATAGACACAGAAAGAAAGAGAGACGGCTATGAGTCGGCGTTCCATTCTCTGTTTTCCAGACCAACATCTTATACGATCGGTCCTCTTCATTATCAGTCACGGCCTCTCCCACAAGTATCAAAGAGATACACAAGGGGGGAGCCGGAGAATCACCCACCATCACCGGCTCGACGCTGACGCACACACTGTAAGTGGGGCGTCCCTCTTCGCAATCAACCGAAAGAGCAGAACATATAGCAGCACCTCGATTATTCTACACCCAAGCCTCACAGTGCTACATCAAGAAAACAACGACCGTATCCCCAGAGCCCCGGCACTCAACGACACATGCCCCTGTCGTCGATGTCCGCAGCCCAGCAATCATACACACACACACACACACACACACACGCACTACCGCCGCTACGCCTTCCAGGCGCAAAGCCTTTGCTGAGTCGTGGCGCACACTCTCGCTCTTCACTTTGACTCCGTACGTCTATGGGCACGCGGTCGAGGCACAGAGCCTCAGCCGCGTGGTGCAGAGGAGAAGCTGGTTGGTGAAAGCTTGTCGGGAAGCAGTAGGAGGACTGAACAGAAAACTTCTGAGAGGAGGGACCGCCCCTCACTGCATCTCGTTGACATCGCCAGCAGGCGCCACCACCAGGGCAGGCGACG
>JASAOM010000915.1:0-29818 GCA_030849085.1 Borovskyia barvae | reverse complement strand
TTGAGGCCGAACTACTGAAGCGTTACTTCTTCACCCGCCGTCGATTTGCCACGAGACGCGCTGCGCTGCTCTCTGCCGACGTTGGTCAGCTCACATCTAGCTCAGCTTCGGACCTCTTACCGGGTTTGCCGCTGCTCTCAGAAAAGGAACTGCACCGACGCACTTCGAAGCTGCTGATGCTTCGCCTGCCCTCCAAGCCGCTTACACCGGAAGAAGTGACGATGCCAGTGGCCCATTACGAAGGACTCCACCGCGAGCTCCTCGCGCTGTATCATACCAATGAGAAGTACCAGGACTACCTTAGTCAATTGCTAGAGGCCGCGAATTGTGGCTAAGGAGGTGGGAGTTTTCTTCTCGGGGTGTGGGTCGCTTGCAGAGAAACATAATGAAAAAAGAAAGCAACGAAAAGGTTGCACGCAGCGGGTGAGGAGGGGAGAGGGGTCTGAGGGAGACGTGAGGGTGACGGCATATCGCCGGGCATGCAGCAATGGGAAGCACCGCTGCAGGCGCCATCTTTCTTTTATCTACCGAATATATATATATATATATATATATATTAAAACTCGTATGGCTGAACGCTACCGGTGTGTTGATGCGCATATATATATATATATATGTGTGTGTGTATCGAGACAACGATAGAAGATGGGTGCCGCAGCGGAGGAATAGGCAAAGAGAGGTGAGACTGGCAAACAGGTTGAGGGGAGTTGCGTAGTACACCTTCAACGGTGTTTTCCTCCGGCGCGTGCAATCGCGAGATTCCCACATCCATCCTTCACGGCGTTCTCTCCTCTCCCTCTCTCCTTTGTATGAGTCGTAACGACGCAACGCGTACTCGTGTGTGGAGCTTCGCGCGCTCCCCTTTCTCGGAAGCTCTTTCTTTCGTCGCGGCAGCTGAGGACGTAGCGCGAAACTGTGAGACGCGCTTCATCAATTTTTATTGATGCAGTGCTTCTCCTTTCCTCTGTCTCTCCCTCTCCCGCTCGCTCCCTTGTCGCACTTTCCTGCCTGTCTGTGTAGCAGCGTGCTCTTTCTCCGTTCTGTCGTGCCGCCGCTTCCGAACGTCATTTTCCTCATCGTCCCAGCCTCTTGCCCATCTCTTTCCCCCTCTTCCGCTCTCTCTTTCTACCTCCTCCTCCTTTCCTGCGCTCTTTTGCTTGCAACGGTTTTGCTTTGGTCCTCATGGGTTTTGTGTTGTCACGAATGTGGTCGGTGCAGTTAACGTGCTTTCGTGTGTGCGCAATCTCTTATTGAGTCGAGCGCGTCTGGCTGCTCTCCCTCTCTCTCCCCCCTTCTTCCTTTTTCAATTTCTCGCTTTTTCGTTTTGTATTTCCGAGTCAAAAGGTAACCATCTACATTCTTCGTCGCGTTTTTCCCCCCTCTCTATATGCTCAGTTGTAGGCTGCTTTGTTTTCTCACATTACCCATTAAAAAATGATTTCTCATGAGACGGCGATGGAGTATGTCAGGGAGTATGCCGCGTCGCGGCTGCGAGACCCGTCTATGATGAGCTGGGTTGGTGGCTCCCTCGCCCTCCTCACCACGTTGTACGCCACCTCGAGCGGGCGGCAGCTGGCAAAGGCCATGCCGCCTCCACGACTGCGACGCATCCAGAGTACCATCGTCAACGGCAATGCAGAGACCATGACGCGAAGTGAAGCCAACGCCTCTCCCGTGCCGCCATCAGGGCCATCGTCACCATCATCGCCGCTGACACGCGCCGCCACTCTACCCTCCGCTGCTGAGGTCGCGGCAGTGCTCACGGAGGACGATACGAGCCGCGAAGCGTCCGTCTTTCACCACTTCTTACAGCTTCTCGGGATAGCGGTGCCGAACTTCTACGGCCGTGAGGCACGGAGTATATACATACTATTCGTTCTCATGCTGGCTCGCGCGTACACGTCGATGCGCATGGTCAACTCCAGCGGGCTGGTGACTCGCACCGCGATTGAGGGGAATCTAAAACGGGTGGTCGAATCGCTGCTGCTGTTCGGTGCCTCCTGTGTGCCTGCGACGCTACTCAACGTCACATTGGACTACTACGCCGCCCTCTTGGAGTTGCATTTCCGAGAGAACATGTCGAACTTTCTTTCAGATCGTTATCTGAAGAGGCGGGTCTTCTTCCAGCTGGCTGGCTTGCATGCGGTCGACCACGTGGATCAGCGCATCACGGAGGACGTGCGCAATTGGGCTCGTGTCTCTGCAGCCCTCTTCACGAACATCCCGCGGCCGCTGATCGAGGCTCTCATGTTTTCGATCATGCTGGCACGGCAAGGTGGGTGGAAGGCGACGAGTCTGACGTGGTCCTATTACCTAACGTTTGCGTTGTGGATCGTGGCTTGCGCGCCGAACCTGGACTGGATGGTCGAGCAGCAGATGGAAAAGGAAGGGAAGGTTCGGGCGGCGCACCAAAGTTTGCTCGCCCATGCAGAGGAGATCACCCTCACCAAGGGCTTTCCCTATTATGAGGAGCTACTGCAGCGTCTCTCCAAGGCCGTCACGAATCAGTCGCGCTACGCCGCCTACGTACGAGCCCGGTTTAACGTGAGTGAAATCCTTTACACGAAGTACGGCTCGGTGTTGCTGGGCTACATCGTCTGCGCCATGGCCGCGATGCGGCCGAAAGCGTCAGGGATAACCCCGGAAGACGCCACCGGATCCCTCACGCGCGCCTCCTACACCTTTAAAACGCTCGCCTCAGCGATCGGGCGATTCTTATGGAACATCAAACTGCTGTTCATCGTTGGCGGCTACACCCGTCGGCTGGCGCAGTTTGTCACGGCGTTGAAGAGGGCCGACCAGTTGGTGCAGCTGCAGACGGATCGTACGTCTCACTCTCCCACGTTACGCCAGGCTCCTCGGAGCTTTTCAAGCCTGCTAAGGAATGAATCTTTCGTGGTGAGCTGCAATGATACCTTTGGGCGGATCGTGCGGGGAGAGCATATCGAGTTTGTGGATGTGCCGCTGGTCTTGCCGACGGGGGAGTGCCTCTGCCGGTCCATGTCCTTCCACGTGCAGCCCGGCATGAATCTGCTCATCATCGGCCCCAACGGCTGCGGTAAGTCGTCGACGTTCCGACTACTGGGCGAGTTGTGGCCGCTGCGTGGAGGTCGCATTGTGAAGCCGGAGGCGGAGCAGCTGTACTATGTTCCCCAACGCCCGTACATGTACGATGGCACACTGCTGGAGCAAGTCATATACCCCCTCAAAAAGAAGGATCTCACGGTGGGGGAGGCGGAGCTGTACCACTACCTGCAGATGGTGGGGCTGGAGTACGTCTTTACGAAATCGAACATGTCGTGGGAGACACGGCTGTCGTGGAATGACGACACGCTGTCGCTGGGGGAGCAGCAGCGCCTCGCCATGGCCCGCCTGTTCTTCCACCGCCCCCGCTTCGCTATTTTGGATGAATGCAGCAGCCTTATCGACCTCGACGTGGAGCGGCAGATGTACGACTACTGTGTAGAGCTCGGCATCACCGTCATCACGATAGCGCACCGGCGTAGTGTGTGGAAGTACCACAACTGGATCCTCTACTTCGACGGCAACGGTGGATATATGTTTTCGCCGCTGCATTACGACGCTGCCGGTGCGGCTCTTGTGCTGACGGAAGTGAGGTCCGCCTCTGACGCTTCACAAATCGGTAAAGAAGTGCTCGTACCTGTGACGGATCGCCTGTACAGTGAGAAGGAGGACGTGCCAGAGGGAGGGCCAGGAATCCACCAGCATGTAGAGCAGGCGGCACAGGTTTTCACGGAGGAGAAGGAGTCGGCTATAGCATCGGAGCATACCGTCGAGGAGGTCAAGATGGGGACGGAGCAACCGGGGCCTGGTATCCTAAACAAGTCGCCACGGCATCGACGGTCGCGCCACCGTCACGGGCGTGGCGCAGCCACCACCACCACCAATCCCGATAATAATTCAGCGGCAGAAGATGTGAGTGCGAATTCGTAGGCAATGCTGTAGTACGAGTAAAAAAAACAAATCGAAGGAAAGCAGAGCAATCGGCGAGTTACTTTTTCTTTCTTCTTCGATGCTTCTTTTAAGGTAAGCAGGCACGTGTGGGATGTCACATCTGCCGCTTGTTGTTCGCTTCACTCCTTCTCCTCTCCCACCTTTTCCCTCTTTTGTATTCCCTTCATGGTGGATTCGTTCTTTCACGACAAGCGCGTTGGCGCAGGTTGTTGAATACATCACGGGACTCTGTTGTGAAACGGTTCGGAGGTGTGACGACGTGGCAGCGAGAGAGGAAAGACCGTAGTGAGGAAAAGAGAATGTTGAGCAAAGAAGCAGAACGACTGAGCATTTTTTCTGGATCGGCATGGGCGTACACTCANATAGGGATACTGGATGTGTTGGGGCAGGAGAGGGGATTCGATGGCACCGCCGCGGGTGCGTGTGTGCGTGGTGGAGGCGGCAAGGTGGGGTGCGCAAGTCTGGCTAACATGTTGTCGGAGGCCTCTACGTTCACGCCCTCTGCTCTATCAAGCGTACACACCGTAGTCGGTGCTCTTCTCTGGCTACGCGATTTTTGACGTGCGCATATTGTTGTATACCTATACCCCGTTCTTACCTACTGGATATGGGCGAGGGCTTCAGGGAAAGAGACGGGGCAAGAGACCTGCTCCACTTCCCTTTCTCCATCTCCTCTCTTACCCACCCCTCCTCAACGTCTTCGTCACTTCTTCTTCTTTACGCCGTTTCTCTCTCTCTTTCTCTACGCGTCCTTCCTTCTTCTTCGCTCGGTTTGTGGGACACGCTATTGCCTGGAGTAGAATCGTGTCTCTCCGGCTTTTCCCCTCTCTCTCACACAACAAAAGATGTATGGGTTTCTCCCGTTTCTCTCTCCTTTCTTCTCCTCCCCCCATCTCTCTCCCCCGAGGTGTAAAGAAGAAAAGAGAGGCCATACGTACCACTAGGATGAGATGGAAGTGAGTAGGTGCCGCTTCTCTCCTTCTTCCACCGCAATCCGGTTATGGGCAGAGGGAGAGGAGGAGGGGGGGGGGCGGGAGGGGCGTGCGCTCGGTGATGTCGGTGGATGTGTGCGTCATAAAACGTTAACATTTCGCGTAAAGGGAGAGCGCGGCGGTGCTGTGTTTGTGTTTGGTTCGCCTTTTTTCTCGGGTTTTGTAACTGTCGCGATGCACACGCACTCACTCACACACATGCAAAAAAAAGACACAGGAGTGAATCGGAAAATGAAAAATAATCGAGAAAATGAAACTGAAAGAAGCGGCGGGCATCGCATAAAATGGCGTCACGGAGGGATCCGTGTATGTGAACCGGCGTGCTTGGCTGTGTGTGTGTGTGTACCGGAGTAGAAAGGGGTACGCCTCGTCGGCGGCAGAGGGGATGAAAGCAGCCGCTGAAGGAGCGGATCGATCGCGCGGCACTGGAGAAAGGGAAAGAGAAGGTGAGGAAAGAGGAGGGAGAGCAGCTCCTTTCTAGGATTATGATGCACTGTGCTGGTGTGCCTCCCGGCTCTCTTTCCTTTTCTCTGCTCGTGGCGTGTGTACTGAGTGTGCGTGGGCGTGTGTGTGCACATGAAAACACCACCCCTTACATACATATAAAGTCAGAAGTTCTCTAATGTGCGCTGCATCCACTGTCCACAACGCTTTCTTTCCCCATGTTCTTCACTTCGCTGCCGCTGCACTTTGTGCTCACGGGATGGTGCTTCTTCCCCCTTCTGTCCCTTGTTGCCGCCTGTGTGTGTGTGTGTGTGTGGGGAGAGTGCGCCGTGAAGACACTACGGCGAATGTGGATCCTTTCTCATTCTTCTTATCTTCCCTCCTCTCTCTCTTTTTCTCTTTCGTTCCGTTTGTGTGCGTTTGTAGAATTCACTGTTCCCTCGGGGCCTTGGTCAAGACGACTCTAAGATCCACAGAGGTTCACGCTCGTGCTGGGTACCGAAAGGACCATGCTTCCTGCATGCAAGACACGCAAGACAGAACCTCCGACACTCAATCCAGATCCGCAATCCTGCAGTTTTTACGTGCATCGTAAGCATCGGTTTTGTCGGACGGCATCGAAGCCTGGCTCGCGATACTGCTGCACACACGATATCGCAAGCGATGGCGCCTCACAGGCGTGCTCACCTGCTGCGGGGGCCGATGCTGAACCGCGGTCCAGCACGACAGACCTCTCAGGCCGCTCCGAAGATGTTCGTGTGCCATGCCCTGTGAACCCCAATCACACTGTCTACGCGTCACGGTTGGGGAAGCACATCAAGGTTTGTCCAGACCTGCGTCATGTCACGGATCATCTGCCGTATTTCAGTAAGGATAAGCATGCGAATCGCGGTGCCGCCCTGTGCCGCTCCCCCGGTGATGAACCGTCTGAAGGGAGCAGATCACGGTGTACGCACCGCGATTTCTCCGCTCATGAACTTCAGGCTCTCATCTCCAAAGTGAAGGTCTTCTACAATGCCTACGTAAAGCTGGACATTGTGGAGATGGGGCAGCACGGTTCTGGCGATGAGCGGGAAGGAGCACGCGAGGCGGGGGCGGCGGTGGTGGCGACGGGGTCATCGGCCGATACGTTTTCGACGAGCCACACGTCACCAGCAGCTTCACCTTCTGTTGAATTCACCTCCAAGAAACATGGCCCACAGCATGTGGCGCTACTCCGCTGCCTAAGTGATGTCGTCCTGCAGTCCAGCGATGAAGGCTCCATCGTGGCGCGGGCAGCCACCACCACCACTCCCCAACCGCCACCTCCGCACACCCCGATCCGTCTCGATGGGTTTTTGGAATTCGGTGCCGGCAAAGGGGGCCTCTCGGTAGCCTTGCAACAACTTCTCCTTCAGCGGAATACTCCGCCCAATTCCACGGGCACCGATGGAGACCCACACGACACGAATGAGGCACCGGCACTCGCTGAGACGTCGGGCCGGGGTGGTGCAGCTCCACCGCTCTCCAGTGTTGTCCCGCCTTGCGCCACACTGCCCGCCGAATTTCTCGCCTCTGTAGTGAAACGACCATCGCTGGTGGTGCTGGACGTGGACGGGTTTCGTCGCAAGGGGGATGCGCGCGTACGCCACTCCGCCATCCCTTTGCAGCGGCTTCGTATCAACATCAAGGATGTGGATCTGGGCAACGCCTTCCGCACTGCGATCGCACCGGTTGGAAGCAGTGCAGCCTCTCCAGCGGCTCGGCGGCAAGAGGAGAACTGGGCAGTGCTTGGCAAGCACCTTTGTGGGGCCTGCACCGACTTCGCCCTCTCTTGTTTGAGGGAGGTTCCTACGCTTGCGTCGGAGTTGCAGGTGCGGCTGCCCGTTGTGGTCCTCGCCACCTGCTGCCATCACCGGTGCGAGATGAGGCACCTGAACCCACCGCTAGAAGCGTCTAGCTCCCCGGCCCTTCTCAGTTTACCTGGCACCTCGACAACGTGGTCGGAGAATGAATTCTCGGCCCTCGCTAGCATGTCGTCCTGGGCGGTATGCGGTGGCTTCGTGGACGAGGAGCGACGAGCGGTGGGCCGTCAATGCAAGCGCATCATCGATCAATTCCGAGTGGGGTTTCTTCGACAGCTGGGCTACGTGGCTTTCCAATGTCAGTACACCACGCGCGATGTCACGGAGGAGAACGTGTGTATCGTGGCATATAAATGGTGAGCATCGACACAACTTCTCTTTTTTCTTTTGTTCTTGCTTTCGAATTGGTGTTCGACGGAGACAAAGCTGGAATCTGTGCGGGGAGTGGAGGCTTGCACTATGAGAGGAAAGCGCAGAGAGGGGGACGGCAATGAGCTGTCCGCTTCATGTGTTGAGCTTCATCATGCTGCTCTTCCTTTTGCCGCTGTATTTTAAAACAGAAAAGTAGTGTGATCGATGGCGGTACTTGGGGGCCCTAAGACTGGTGTACGGTCGCATCCGCTCTGTGCTGCCCTCTTCGCCTGCTCTCCTGCTCGCCCCTCTAGCATTCCGAGATGGTGGGTGATGATGGTGCTGTGAACGCTCCTTCTCTGCGTTGCAAATGATGGGCTATTATTATGTAGGCTGCACCTTTCCATCTCCGCTCCCCCCGCTTCCTCCTCCTTTTCTTCCCTCCCCTCCCTCCCTCGTGTTGGCTTCTCCTCTTCTGTGTTTCTTCTTCCTTCCGGTTGGGACGGTCTCTTGTTTGTGCGACTGCGTAAAGAAGAGGGCGCCAGGCAACTCGCCTCTGCTTCGACTACCACCATTACCACCGCAACTGCCCGCCTCTCTCCCTCCTCCTTTCTTTTCGACTTGAAGGGCTCGTGTCTTCTTTACTCCACTCGATTTCATTATCATTATTCACAGCGGTGGATACGGGCCCTGCGCCGTCGGTTGAGTTTTAACGGCTTCTGCCTCTCTGGAAAGCGAAAAACAAAACAAAAGGGAACGTGTCTGGAGAGGAAGGAGGAGAAAAGGAGACGGAAAGGGCCGGTGGTGGTATTCGAGTTTTTAGCTTGTCCTGTACGGCGGGGTTGTATCTTTGTGGAGTTGGTTTCCTATTATCCCTATCATCTTTATCATCACACGCGAACTCTCTTTCTCTCTCGTTCTGCTCCTCCCTCTTTTTCTGTATTTCCTGTCGTCGTCGTCGTCTTCTGTGGAGCTTGAGCGATTTGTTGTCCTCTCTTTTCTACGCGGGTGGCGCTCCTGGAAACCCGCCACGTGCAAAACGTAGGCAGCACCATCAGAGGTCCGAAGAAGAAGACCGAAGAGAGGTCGGTGAATACAAAGGGTGAGCTGGAATGCTGGAGCTGCTCAGCTGCTGTATTTCTTATTGGAAAACACTGGGGGTACTCTTCATCACCTATCTCGTCTACCGGCGTCGTGTGCAGCCCATGCCGCAGTCAGAGCCGCCGCTGCCTTCCGAGGCGGAGAGCACCCGAGAGCCTTCAGATACGGCAGCGAACTCGTCGCGCAGGCCCCCTGCACCATCACCGGTAGACTCGACGCATCCAGCCTCAGGCGTGTCGGATGGCGCTACTTTACCGCACGAGAGTAGCTCCGCAACGACTGCTCCGGCGGAGGACGCCTCAGACTCGGGAATTGGAGCTATTATTGACCTCTTTGCGCATCGCAAGCCGAAGCACGCGCTGCAGGGCCTCTCGGATGGTCTGCGTAACGCCGCGACCGGCGTGACCCTCGGTCTCGCTGGAGTTGTCGCTGGCACCTATGCCGGAGCCAAGGAGGATGGGGCGGCGGGCTTTGCGAAAGGGTTCGGGACTGGTTTGGCTGGCTTAGTAGGGCTGACAGGCTACGGTGCCTACGCTGGGGTGCGGCAAATTGTGCGGGGTGTCGGCAGCACACCCAGTGCGCTAAGCGAAGTTACCAAAGGCGAGGCGTACTGGGACAGCAGCACGCAGTCGTGGGTGCGCGTGGACCTCCACCGCAACTTGGATTCCCTCCCACCCACTGATGACGATCTACTTGAGAAGGCCCGCCAGGAATACGCAAAGGCGGAGAAGGATGGCACACTGCCGCCTCTGCCGATGGCTATGCCGCCGAGTGAGGGAGCAGAGAGCGCCGCACCTGGTGCGGCAGACGCAGACGGCACCACGCCGGGGCAGGATGAGGCGACAGCGCAGGGAAAGGTGGTCAACTTTTATGCTTTTCTCGGTGTGCCGGCAACGGCGTCGCCGAGCGAAATTCGACGAGCGTACACGCGCAAGGCTCTGGAGATGCACCCCGACAAAAATCCTGACGACCCGAACGCCACCATCGCCTTTCAGGAGCTGAACCGAATTTATAACGTCCTCAGTCACGAGGATACGCGCGCCACGTACGATCGCTACGGCACCGTGGACGCGGCTAACGTTCCGGAGATGACGATAAACCCCATGAAGGACATTCTCGGAGCCCCGTTTCTCGAACCCCTGGTGGGCTGCCTCTCCTTTTTTCGTGTCTTCGATGACCGGGTACTCTTCACAGTGGATGTGCAGCGGGAGTTGAGCGCTCGTCGCTGTCTGCGGTTGGCGAAGAACTTGACGTTGTGGCTGGACAACGGCGCTGCTGGGCTGGCGTCTGCTCAGTTAGTCATACGCGACGCCGTCTCGACTGTCCTTGGGCCTGTCTTCGTGTCTTACGTGGCCGAACAGTACCATCTGGCGTCGCGGCAGCACCTCCATGACAACGGTTGGGTGCGAGAGATGGACAGCTGGGTTTCGTCGTGGGCCATGTCGGCCTCTTCGCTGTGGCACTGGACGTCGATGGGGGTGCACACCGCTCGGCGGGCCTTTGTGGATAAAGATATCGGCGAAGATGACGTGCTGCGCGTGTTGGCGGTGGCTAATGAACGGGATGTGCGCCGCACCGTCATGCGGGCGTGTCGGCTCGTCCTCTTCGATGTCAGTGTACCAGCTGAACAACGTATGGAGCGTGCAAACCGCCTGGAGGAGCTCAGTGTGATGGCGATAGAGGAGGTGACCCGTGAGATGGAAGCGCGTGACAATGCTGCGGCCATCAAAGCGAAGGAGAGCGGTGCGGCAACTTCGTCCAACGATGAAAAAGCTCCTGCAGCTACAGAGAAATAGTCGGGTGGTGTGTTTCATCCCCCTTTTCTTGAATCGCTGTGCTTCTGCCCCTCTCTTTTTCTGAGCTCCTCCGCTCCAGCGTTGCCATTTTCGTCCTCATCGGTGGGCGTCGCCTGAGGCCTGAAAGCCTTTCCGATGTACGTTAGCTGCTCTTCTCGCCCTTTCATCTCCTCTTCGCTACCCCCTCTCTCCCCCCCTTCCTCACAGGGAGGGTTATGCTATAACCGATGCAACGTCGTTCCCGTGCTGAGTTTTTACTTTGCTTTGTGTGTAGTGTTGTTCCCTCCATTTCTTTTCTTCTCTCCTTCCTCCTCTTCTTCGTGATAAGATATCAAGGCTTCCTCTTCCACTAGTGCCTTCTGCTGCGGTCTGACATCTACACGTGGGAGGTCCCCTTCGAGGCCGCCATGACGATCTCTCTCCCCACTTTCGCGATAGTGCGTGTGTGCGTGTGTGTGTGTTTGTGCGTTCGCGTGTTTTCGGTGTGACCGCACGCACATGTTAGCGTTTTGGTGCTTCGCTGCTGAAGATACAGCGCAGGCCGCAGAAAAGGCTGCTCATGTATAGGGACTCCTTTCTCACGGCAGCGTGCTTTAGCAACGCCTCTGTCGGCGTGCAACTCCACCTTCAGGTCCACTTAAATGTACTTTGCCGCTATCGAAGGATGTTGGAACGTGGCGGTGGTGGTGGTGGTGATGTGGGCATGTCCCATTTTTCGAGCCTGTGCCACCGTTCGTTCTGCTTGCCTCTTCCCTGCTCTTCCCTTTTTTTTCATCTTGTTGACGCTGCCGCCAGTTACTTTGACATCTCTCTCTCTCTCTTCTGCGCCTCTCTGTCCATCTCTCTTTATCCATCTCACTTGACATATATATATATATATATATATATATATGTATATATGTGTGTGCATACACATGCGTATTTCGTTTGGCGGACAATCTTTCAGGTATTTTGATAGGCGAACGGAAAGTCCAAGCAGCGGCATCAAGTGGGCGACCCTCTCCATTCCTTCATAACCCCCTCTTTCCGCACCTTACCTCATTTCTGCCTCAGCCTTTCCTCTCTCCTGCCCCTCAGCGCCGCCCCCCCCCCTCTCCGCTCTCCTCCACACTCTCTATACACCATTAACGTTGCTTTACTGTGCCTTGCCTTTTTTCTCTCTCTCTCCCTTTCCCCTCGTCCCTGCGCATTCGTGCGCCTTTCTACTTCGATCTTCCTCATTCGTTCGTCTTCCTTAGCTGCTGAAAATCGTTCTTCGGCTGCGTCCTCTGCCCCCCCCCTTCTGCCTCTCTCTCCTTCTCTCCCCATTCTAAGACTGAAAAGGCGCACATCTTGCGAGGTGCTCTCTCCCCTTTTTTAGCTGCTTGAGATTTTTCTTCTCGTGTTTTCTGCTTTGCCATTTGTGGAAAAGGCGGACCTTTTCTACCAGGGTCTATCTTCCGAACTGCGCATCTACGGTGGGAGGAAGGGAAATAAATATATATATATAAGTTTGCTCCCTTCTACCTCCCTTATTTCGCTGTTGTTCGCCGCTCGTTTCCTGTTTAGAAGAACAAAATCTGCTCTCTCACTCTCTCCCTCTTCCTCTCCCTCTCCTCCCCCGAGCAACAACGACGACGACGACAGCGACCTCCTCGTTGTTGTTCTTGCGTCCCGGTTGGATTCAGGTGATCATGTCGGCGGATGGAGAGGGCCGCGTCGTGGAGGAGCCAGGGCTGTCTCTGTCTCCCTTGAAAAAAGCTCCGCTATCCGAAATATCAAGTGAGGTACCGTCGAGCACGACGACCGTGAAGGGCAGTCGCCGCGCGAAGGGCTGGCTTTCGGCGGTAGGCGGCGGTGGTAGTGGGGATGGAGGCACGATAGACTTTCCGCGTTCTGGGCGCGATGCTAAGGCTCTGAATGGTAGTCTGACCATCAGCAGCGCTCCTCGAAAGGGTTCTGTGCGCTTTAGCAAGGACACGATAGGTAGTGAAGGCTTTCCAACGGCGGCCAACGTGACCCGCAACAGGCCGCGTGAGGAGGCAGCGGGCTTCCGGCAGAGCATGACAGACTTCCTGACAGTGATGTACGGTGATGCAACAGTGGGCAACACTATCAGAGGCAGCGGCAAAGGTGCCTGCGCGGCCCGCGATAACGCAGGGAAAGGAGAAAGAGAGGCTTTCTCCTTTCCCCGGCCCTCGCATAAAGGACGACAGCTGCCCCTGACCTCTCCTCTCGGCATGCCACCAGGGCCCAGAGGATCACAGGTGAAAGGGCCCGCTGCCAATGGTGGTCTGTATCGGCATGATGACCGTCTGGACACGCTTGTTGAAACCCTAGCGCAGGCGTATAGCCACCGTACGATATGCGGGCAGGAGGACCACCACCACCACCATCTCCCTAATAATCACCTGCACTCGCCATGGGCGAAGGACGAGTACCCGGCAGGGAATTACCAAAGTCGGACCAGTCGATTTCGACGGGCAATCGCGTCACCCCGGATGAGCCTGGGCGGTCGCCCCAACACGGCGAGTAGGCACGACAGCGACGAACTCTCCGTCTTTGTAAGCCAAGCGATGGATAGCTTTCTCGGCTCCGGTGGGCGGCGAGGAACCGCTGGGATGAACTCCACCATCTCCGTCCTCTCCTCCCTCGGGCTAGACCGAAATCGATTTCATCTCATGCCGTTTCCGACGCAGAGTCACCTGAATCTCGCGGAGGGCGAGGACGAGGAAGACTCGGATATGGTGCTGCAGCCCATGTACATTGGTGAGCAGGCCCTCTTCCACTCCGTCGGCACACGGCCCAACATGAGCGACATCTCCGTGAGTAAATCCATGGGCGCCATGTGTGCATCCCCTCCCCCGCCGGCACCCGATCCTATCATTGAAAGGGAACCTCTTCCAGCAACGACGACAGTGGGCGGTGGTGGTGCGCGCATTGCCGCGCGGCGAATCATCGGGGGTGTGGTGCAGCCGATTCCGTTTCAGCAGGACCTAAATAGTGACATGCTGAGTCTGGTCAGTGAGGACGTGGCAGCAGCAGCTGGTCAAGACACCTCACAAAATTTGAGCACCCTCAAAGTGCACCCCTTCAACAAAGGATTAACGCAGAGCATGTCTCTGGATTCGAAGGCGCTCTGCGAAGGCGTCAACGTTAGGGGCGGTGCAAACGAGAGCTGTAGCCAAGACTTGCCTGACAGTTCCGCTGGTAAGGCTGCGGAGGACGGAGGTCCTACCGTCGTCTCTACTACTCGCTCCCTCTTGAACTATTCCAAAGCTCGCACCTGCGCAGCTCTGGAAGAGAGCATTGCTGCTCTTCAGGAGGAGGAAGAACTGAAGCGCGGCGTCATCCTTGCAGTCGAGTTACAGCTTCGTGGATACGTCCTTGCCCTCGAAAGCGATGTGCGGTCGTGGGAGAGGGGCACTACTGCTTTCAAGAGCGCTACTGGAGGTGCGGGTGGGGAGATCTTGTTGGGTAGACCGGCGGCAGAGGGCTCCCTCGTGGTCGATGCGACGACAGAGGCCAGCACGTCCAGTTCGCGTGCCGTCCTCCAGGGCCCACCAGCCCCGCCCACTCCATCTGTGGTGGACTTCTTAGAGAGAGGCTCTGATGCGGTGAACCACTCGCTCTGCCAGCAGTACGAACTGAAGAAAGCCACGAGCATCGCATAGCTTTTCGCTATGCTTATGCGGTGGGAAAAAGGAGGAGCATACTGTGCGCAGCACTTGAGCCCCTCAGCCTTTTCTAGACACCTATACCGATATATATATATATATATATATGTATTCGTATCTTCATCTTCTTCCGGTTTCAACCTTCCTCTTTACTGATGTTCCTTGATGGCCCTGCGTCTCTCCTCGGTGCCATCATTGTACTCTCTTCCTTTTTTCTCCTTTACCCAGCTTAATCTTTCCGCTCTCCTTTCGCTCTCTCTCTCTTACCGCTCTTCTCCACTTTCGAGGGGGCCCTTCCCGGGGACCGCCCAGCTCATAACCGATGTGCATAATGTTTTCACCCTGCAAGAGGCAGGCAAGGGCTGCTGTCAACCTCCTTCCATCCCTCTTTTCTTTCGCGGTCAATCCTTTACTTTTCTTAGCCTGATTTCACCTTCCCCCCCCTCCACCCCTTCATTCGCCCTGCCTCGGAAATGTAGGGTTGGTGCGGTGTCGTTGATCAGGGCCTGGAAACGGCGGCACTTGGGCTCACCCAGTGAGGGCTTGCAGGCATGCAAGAACGGTGAGGGGAGAGGGAGGGGGGGGGGGTGTAACGGGAGACTCCGTGGACGGGGTGGTCACATAAGAAAAGGAAGAGAATGCGGGTGGTCTTCTCAGAGGGCCCGACGCGTCGCTATTGGTTTTTCCACTACAGTTGAGAATATCTTTTCTTACCCTTTCCTCGTCTCCGGTCAGGAGCTGGGCAGGGTCAGCCCCCCCCCCCCCCCTTCCACCTTCACCTCCCTCGCTCGTGGCTCTTTTTACTTCCTTTTCTTTTGATGCCCATGAGGGGGAAGAGAGAGAGAGAGGGAGAGAGTGGCGAAAGGATGCGCTACCGGACGCCTCCTCCTCCTCCTTTTCGTCCCCAGCCTCTTCTTTTTCTCTATTTTAGGTTTAATGGCTCTCCTTTTCTCTTTTCAGACGCAGACCTCATCGAGACAAGCGTGGAGAGGTCTTTCTGTCTCTCCCTTTCCCCCTTCCTCGTCTCTCTCTCTCTCTCTCTTTCTCCTGCTCTCTTTTTCACCTTCACCAATTCTACCCGCCCTCCCTCCTCCTCCCCTCGTATCTTTCTTCTCATTTTCTATGTCGTGCTCCCCCCCTCTCTCGTACGTGTTAACAACGGGAGCCCTTCCCCCCCTTCCTCCTCTCGACTCGTGACTCTCTTCTTCCCCTTTCATTTTATCTTTGTATAACCACCAGAGCAACAATCAAAGGCGCTCCCTTCATCCTCTTACATCGCGATGGCACGCTGTCCCATAAATCTCCCACGTGTACATACACAAACACCCGCACCCGCACGTGTGTGGGTATGTGTCTCTTTCTTACTCTTTTATCCCGCCCCCCGCTCCACAACGCCTCCGCTGAGAATTGGTGTACTCGACAGTGCCCCTCCTATTTTTTGCGTTGACCTTCTGTTTCTCTCCTCTGTCACACCGGCAACTCTGAACTTTCGCGTCCTCGTATGTGACGATGGTGCAGGGGAGAGGGGAAAGAGGAGGAGGGGTGGTGATGAGGAGGCAAGCGGCTCCTCTCGTTTGCATTTTACTCTTTACGCTCCCCTCTCCCTTTTCCAGATTTCGAAACAACGCATCGTAGCGGAGCGGAGGGGGGGGGAGGAGGGATGGGGGTTATCGGCCGAAAGACATTTTGCGTCCCTCCGTTCTTTCGCAACGATGAATTGTCTTCCTCCCCCCTCCCCCCCTCTTCCTCCCCCCTCCTGCCACAGTCCCCCCCCCAAAAAAAAGTATCGTGAAGCCGACAACGCGATAAACCAGCGAAGCAGCGAAGAGATGAGGAGTACTCGTATGCGTTTTCTTCGTGCTCTGCGCTGCGTGCGAGACAGGCTTAGCCGTGATTTGTTGGGGTGAAAAACCTGACGATGCGTCACGAGCATCCGAGCTGGTGGAGCTCGCTATTTCTTTTCCCTGTCCTGTAGGTGACACGTATGTCAGTTTGTATTCGAGAGACGACTGGTCGTGCGAGACGCAGGCCCCGGGATTGCCTTTTCTATTATCTCTCTCCCCTCGTTTTCGAAAACCTCTTTGGCGCCGACGTCGCGGTTCTTGCAAAGCGGACCCGCGAGCGAGACGCTGTCTTTCCCTCCATCTCTCTCTTTTTTTCCTTTTCGCCCGTTCGCTCCAGCTCCCCCCACTTTTTTGAAAAAAATTCCGACCCTTTTTTTTTCGCGATGCGTCTCTCCTTCTTCTCTCTCTTCTCTCTCTCTCTCCCCATCTCCGTTCTTTTCTGTCCCATAAGGGTCGCCACCGTGAAAGAGGCCTCTTTTCGTTGGATTACCACCCCAGAAGCTCAAAGCACCCCCCTTTTTCATCCATTTCTGTGCGCGCATTGCGTAGAAGGGTCCTGTTCGGCACGTTCCCTTCTACGGAGGGAGGAGTACCTGCATAGATACACACGGGGAGTGGAAGGGATCAGGGGATGCACATGTGTTGTGCGTTTGTATGTGTGTATGACGGTGTATAGATGCGAATCTGTTGTTCGAAATCATTTTGTTTCAGTCCTTCACCCCCTCCTATCTCTCTGCTGCTGATGGCTGGATGTGTAGGTGAGACTTTTCGAGGGAAGAGCACGAGAGAGCGAGAGGGGTCGAAATGGGGGGCGATGTCTCTCTGGTGGCATTCGTTGCATTCTATGCTCACTTGTGACGCTGATCTCCCGTTGTGTGCATAATACCTCTTTGGTTGTTGGCGAGGTGCACCCCATTCTTGTGAACGTTCGTTCTGGTTGGGAGGACCACTGAAAGATCGTATTTTATGTTTGGTGTTTCGTAACGATGGCGGTGCCATTCTCGCGTGCAGTGAGAGGGAGAGGAGTAGCGGCGTGTGGTTGTTGCTGCTGCGCAAAGAAGTCGCGAAGCGACGAAATAGAGTCGCCAGGACAAGCCTCTTCTCCTCCTCTTCTCCACTCTCTCTCTCTCTGCGCCTCCTTGCCCTCCTTCCCCCTTCCTTCTCCTCTCCCCTCTCTTCGTTTTTTCAAAGAAAAAACGTCTCCCTCTCATCGATGCACTCAAGCGTGCGGTTCGATCACAAACAGCAACAAATCACTCTTTTATTCCCTGCGGTAGAGAGAGAGAGGAGAGACGGTGTACGCCTACGATGTGTGTGTGTGTGTGTGTGCAGACCGCGTCTCTCTCAGGATTTGAGATTTTCTTCGTAACACGAGGGTAAAACCATGGGGTGATGCGGTAGGACTAACACGGCGCTGGTTCCACCTGGACAGCATCGGCCACCCAAAGCGAAAAGAAAAAGAGGGGAAGGAAGCTGCCTAAACGGGTCTGTCCTTTGCATTCTCCCACGTCCAGACGCAATGGTCGTCGGATCCCTCTCTCTTCTCTCCCCCGGCCAGATCGACTTGACCTTCCTCTGGTACAACCGCCTTCTCAGCGTTTCATTCCCCCTCCTTCCTTCCCTTCGCCTCTATTTCTCCCGCAATGTTTTTCTTTGTGGCCTTTCCTGCTGCTGCTGTTTTCCCTTCTTCCTCTTTCTCTGCTTTTCTGAAGGATCGGTGGCCCTGTGAAGCTGCAACAGCATTTTCATATCCCTGCCGTGTCTGCGTTCCGCAGAGGGCCTCTAGCGGTGCTGAGCCGAACTACCTCTAGCGCACTCATCCCCCTCTCTCCCCTCACGCACACAGAGAAAAACTCGAAATGGGGTTCTGTGCCAGTAAGGCTGCCTCTTCCTCCGCAGTGGCGGTAGCGAATCGCCCGCCTCCTGACGGTAGTGGCGGCGATGGCCATACCTTCATGGACGCGGCCGAGGACTGTGCCGCCGTGGCACCGCCTGACTTGCACTCCAGCGCCCAGTCTGCTGCGGACTCCGGCGTACTGTCAACCTTTTGCATGCGGGATGCGATCCTATGCAAGGATCACGACAACCTCGCCTGGATAAACGGAGACGAAGGCGATACACGGCCTTCGGACAGCGAGCTAGAACTCGAAGTTCCGGAGTCACTGTGGCGCCGGCGCAACGGGGTGTCAGGTGATATCATTGTGGCGAATGTCGACGAGGTCAAGCGCTGGCGGCCACAACTGCCCAAGGGAAGCATCACCGCCTCCTCGTTGCATGTGACACAAGAGGAGTTCGACGTGCTGCAACATCTCCTCAGCACCCATCCATTCTTCGCCGCTTGCCGCGACGATACGGTGGCACGGCAGGAGATGATGTTGGCGTTCGAGCGGCAGGAGACTGCACCGGGAGAGCTGATCACGGCTCCGGGGGACGACGGTGTGTTTCACCTCGTCGTCAGCGGAATGGCCCAGCTGGAGGAAGGCTTTCGCGCGGTCGGTGAGGGCTCTCCCAAGGGCTCCAGCGGCCCATTGGAAGGAGAGACGGCGGGGGTGCAGCGGCAGTGGAAGAAGGGTGATTTCTTTGGGAGCAAAAGCCTCCTGTACTTACAGGCGGGCAACAGGAGCGCTTCACCAGTGCGCGCAGCTGGCCCACCCGAGGAGCGGATGGCTACAGTGACGTGGCGCCTGAACCATGTGCGGTATCAACAGCTCATGCGCCTCTTCCATGACTTTTCTTACGTTCGCTTCTCCAGGCACCTCTCACATTCCCCACTGTTCGGTGGCCTCTCTTTTCCTGAGCTGTGGAAGCTGTGCCAAAACGCTCAACTCGTTGCGTACGATGTGGCGACGTGCCTACAACAGAGCGGTAAGGTGCCAGCTGACCTGCACCTCTTACTCTCTGGAACGGTTGCGGTGAAGAGGGATCGTGCGTCAAATGAGAGTGGAGACATCCCCCCGAGTACACAGACGCCGGTGCTCCGTAGTGGTGACTGCGTCGGCGACGTCGAGTTGTTGTTGCCGCTGCTCCCGCACCATAGTAGGAGCGAGGAGGCGGGGGCCTCGGAAAACAAGCAGAAGTACGCTGCGCTGCCCTCTGCCTACACGTACACAACTCAGGACCCTGTCGAGGCCATTCGTTTAGCGTTCGACGCTCTACGCGCGGTGCTATCGGAGGAGGATCTGCTGTGCCTGCGCGAGAGGAGTCACGCGATCCAATGTGTAGAGCAGCATCAGCAACAACGACAGGAGAGCCGGCACCATCTCATTGATTCGAGTTGCTCGCCAGACGCGGAGAATCGACTTGATGAAGAAGAAAGGGAGGATGCTAAGGTCGTGGGTGGGTCTCACGGCGCTGCTGTGGTCCCGTTCTCCACGATGGCCCTTCTCCAGGCGATGGGCGACAAGGTTTGGATCAAGGACGCGGCGGCGACAACGTTTTTGCTAGCGCATCTCTTCTCACGGCCCCCCTACGAACGCAGCGACGGCCGAGAACGGGGACTCGCCGTTGCGGCCTTCACCCCTCTGCGGTCATACCCGAGCGGAACGGTGTTGTACGACGTGAGCGGCCTGGCAGAGGGCGAAAGGGCGGCCGGGAAGGGCGCATGCGGGGCTGTTGTGCCACCCGCGGGGGGTCCTGCCCAGACGCTAGTGCGCGCAGGCCTTACGGCGCGCCTCTACCTCGTCGCGTCGGGTGAGATCACCGTAGTGGACACGGCGAGTGGCCGGCCCATCTTACGCCTAACGTCGGGGGACACCGTTGGTGAGGATGCTGTTATCTCCGCTCTCCCGTACTCCGCAGCGGGTCCTCAGCACACCCTTGCCTTTGTGTCTAGCGCCGAGGGCTGCGAAGTCTACGAACTGAACGCGCGTGCCTATCGGCAATACTTGCTGCGGCCGTACAGTGCGGCTCTTCAAGAGTTCTACAGCCATTTCTGCATATTGCCCTACGCCGAGTGTTTCCCAGAGAGCTACTGGCGGCACCTTTTTCACTGCTGCACCGAGCGGGTCGCGACCGCGAGCGATCTTTTGGCTGTCCGCGGCAATCCAGTGAAGGCTGTATCCCTCCTCCTGTATGGCGAGGTCGGCGCCTACGTACTCGATAATATGGTGGGTGCTAAGGCGATGGGGTCTACCATCGCCACGTTTGCGGCTGGTGACGTCATCGGTGGGTGGGAGGTCACGGAGAGCACCCCGGCACGTGTGGCGTACGTATGCGAATGCCGGTGCCGGATGCTTTCCATCCCGGCAGAGTCGTTCGAGTCGCTCTTCCGTCCTGCACAGCCGTATCTCCGCTTCCTCTGGTCGCAAGAGCGGTACCAGAACATTCAGCGAGTTCCGTGCGGTACCACCTGAGTGAAATTGTCTGTCGTGGTGAGGCCACCATCCTTTTTTACCCTCCTCTCGCTCTTTCTCTCCCCCTGCCCCCCCCCTTCCCTTTCCTAAGCCCTTGGTACTATCGGACCTCCCCTCTCCTCATTCATCACCCCTGCTCTTCGCTTTTCCTTCTCTCATTGTCTCATTTCGTGGTTGCTATTTCGTTTCCCCTCTTAAAATTTTTTTTCTTGTGTGCTCGCTCGATGGATGGATGGCCTGATCAAGTTGCATTTATCGTATAGGAGTGGCTCGTAACCTTCCGCCTTTCTTCTTCACTGTGTTAGGGAAGAAATAAAATTTTCATCTCCCCCCCCTCCCCCTTCCCCCCCGTCTCCCCCTTCCCCCCCCGGTCGCCCCCTTCCCTCCACCTCTTTCTTTTATTCCTCCGTCTCCTCTGCCTTCTTTTGCCGATGCATTTTAGAATTGTGGTGATGGAGGGAAGGGGGCGACCGGGGGGAGACGGTGAGGGGAAGGCACAGAGAGGAAAATAAAAATGGCGAGATTTTGGGTGTGTGCGTGACGGTACTCTGGCCTTCCCCCCCCGCTTTCCCTCACTCCAAATACGACGAAGCAAGGAGCAGAAGAAAATCGTTTGCCTCGACAGCAAAACATAATATGGAGGATGGGGTGCAACTCAGATGTCCAGGTCAGAGGAGGCGCGTGTGGGTATGTATGGTTGGCTACATCATCTGGCTCGCATAGCCACCGCCTCTATTCCCCCCTCTCCCCTCCTTCAGACTTCTTCCTCTTCTATTTTGTTCTCTCTCTCTCCCCCTTCATCAGGACTTTTCCCTCTCTGTAGCACGTCTCTGCCGGTGTGGATGATGATAGTGGTGGCAGCCTTTATGTATTTGTGGGTAGCCTTGAATCGTATGGATCCTGTCGTCACGTACGGAGACGTGCTGGTTTCCCACTCATGCTCTCTTCTTCGATGCCATCAACTACTTTTTTTTTATTGTTGATCTTGTGGTGGTGTTGGGCCACCTAAGATGTTGCTGTAGCCTGCTTTCTTCGTTTACCTGATATACTCTCCATGTTGGTGAAGAGGGGAGTTACGCAACCCTCTTCTTTTCTCTCTCTCTCTCTCTTTCCTCTCCAACGATTCCCCTTGTCTTGATTTTTCTCGTTGTACTTCTCTTTCTACGTTCACGGTCTGCTTTTCTGCATGAGCCGGCATGGGTGATGATGCATATTTTTTTGTACAGTTTCGCTTCTTTCGTTTTTACTTCCGCTACTCTTCTTCTCGCTTTGCCCGAAAGGATAATTGACTTAACCTCCATCCATTCTTCTCCTTTTCTTTTTTGTTTCGAGTTCGTGAAGCTTCATGTGTACATGTATGTGTGCTTGCAAGGATGTAGGTGTCGGGAGGGGTTTCTAATACACCGACTGCAGAGACTTGGCGGGGCGGGGCCCACGTGTGATGACACCATTTGCCTCTTCTCCACCCTTTCTCTCTCTTTTCAGTTCCTCTCTCTCACTCCGATGATGGTGATGATGACCTACGACGCACAGCTGGTTCTCTCTCTATCCTTCCCACTCTTTCTCTTTCTCTCTCTTCCCCATCGGGACATCTCCCTTTTCGCTCTCTGAAGGTTCGCCTGCTCTCTCCCCATAAACATTTTCGTGACCTCCTCCTTTTCTCCTTCATCCGTTTTCAATCCCTACTTCGGTCCGGTACAACGCCGCAGACTTCGACGCTGCTTCTTTTTTGTGAAGTTTTTTTCTACTGATAATTGCCGTTCCGGTGCGTTCCGCGCTGCAGAAAGGAGCGTGCAAGGAGGGCTGACGTCGTGGCCATTCGGACAGGGTACGAAGGACCGGTACCACAACGCTCAATGCTTCGTTTCACGCACCCATGTACTCTCACCTACACGCATTGATAGCTACGTATACACCCTCACACAAAGGAAAGGGACAGAAATACCTATAAAAAGGGGTGGATCTCGAAATGCTGCACCGCACGACCGTGGCCGCGTTGCGGGTGTTGTGTCTGACGATGTTGCCAGACGGTGGTGCCCTCTCCCCTGCTTTGCGGCAGCTCGGCTATACACCCTACACGCTGCGCTCCACATATCAGCAAGGGCATGCTAGCTCACATCCGATGGAGTGGTCGAAGCTGCTGAACGGTGAGACGGATTCCCTGCCACAGGCGGTGCTAGCGGACTACGATGCCGTTGTTGGCCCACCAGGGGCAATGGTGTACGACATCCTCCTGCGGCAAGCTCCGGGCTACACCAAAGTCATTCTGGTGGAGGAAGTGGACAAGGAGACGTGGGCGCGGAAGTACGACGCTTATCAAGCTCGGCTGCGGCACTCCACGAGGCGAGCGTCGCGCAACCGCATCACGCGGGCGTTCGAGAACATGCTCGCCAAGATGGTGGTTTCGGGGGTCGAAGGTCCTGCAGGGGACATCGGTAGGGGTGACACAACTGCTGCTGCTGCTGATGCAGCCAGCGACACTCGGACAGGTGCTGCAGCCAGCGAGACTTCAAGTGCCCCTCTTAAATCACATCGAATGCACATGACGTCCTCGTCAAGCGAACTGCGCCGAGCTTTCGCAGCAGAAGCCTTGAAGACACACACAGAGCCCACTGCTGCCGCGACGGCGCCTATCAACTGCAACGACGGCTGCAGTGAGGCTCCCGAAAGCGTCACAACGTGCGAAGTGACAGAGAGGATCGCTCCCCACCATCTGACACACCCTCGCGCAGTAGCCCTGCAACAGTATGAGGAGAGCGTGAAGGTCTCTCTCGCCCCCAGTACGCTTCTGGTGTACCGCTACGGCGATGGTTGGGAGCCGCTGTGCGCCTTTCTGGAGAAGCCAGTGCCAGCCTCCCCCTTTCCCGAATACGACGATGGCCTTCGCGTGCTGGGCAGCCTGCAGGAGCGTATTGATCGAGCCTACGCGCTCCAGTATCTGCTGGGGATACTCTGTGCAATGTACCTCCTCGTGATGCTCTTGCCCTACTGCGGTGGGGCTGTGCGATTTCTGCGAGAACTTTACCGAGACTATCAAATTGCCTTCGGTAATGACGGTGACACAAGAGAGAACGAGGTGGCGGTGACCGCCGCAGAACACTCGCCATCCGAGGCGGAGCGCTTCGAGGCTGTGTGGCGGAAGCGTGGCGGCTCTGTAACGCGCACTTGAAGGAACGTCCCCGTGCCGGTAGGGGCGATGTGGCGCCGCCATTCGGCACTCAGGCCGCTCCGCGGAGAGCAGGCGGTGTGTGTGTGTGCAGTGGAGGAGACGACATCGATGATCCCTCCCTCCTTCTCTCTCGCTTCTCGTTCGCGACTACCTTCCTTCCTTTCAGCTCGCGGGGTCCGTGCATCGCCACGGCGCAGCATTACACACAGAGAAAGCGAGCGGGAGCGAGAGAGAACGTGGAAAGAGTGTCGTTTGTGGAGAGAGGCTGAGCTGCTCACCAGCTCTCCTGTCTTAGCGGCCTGGTCGGCTTCCCCTATGGCCGGCATCTGCTAGGGAATCGGGGGTAGGGTGGGGGCGGACTGTAGCGGTATTTCACAGAATTTTTGGGATAGGCGAAAAGTCATGCGGTCGCCAGTTTTGCAAGACAACATCAAACAATCATAAAATCAAGAGAAGCCTGCGGTCGAGGTAGAACACATGATACAGTTAAAGTAGAAAGGAGGTCAGCGAGCGAGAGAATGCATCGGCGCAGGTGTGCGTGGGACAAGAAGAAGTGTGCAGCGCGACGCGGCGTGTGAAGATGGAAAGGATTCGAGCAGGAGAGGTGGGTTGGCCTTGAGGGGAAAGGCCATCGTATCGGCACGCGATACGAGCGCTTGATGTGGCGGTGCTAGCGGTGATTCCCTGTATCAAGATCCGTAGTATGCTGACCGATAGACTTGACCTTCTTCTCCACTCGCCCCTTTTTTCCCGCTTCCTTTCTGGACCCCTCTGCCTCTGCTACATGCAGGCACGAGGGCGCGTCTTTATCGGGGGCCTTGCTGCTTTCACCATGGACTTCACTGGGAGCTGACCGAAAAGAGCGGAATGCTCCTTTTCCTCTTCTTCTCCCCTCCTTCACCTTCTTGAGCCCACATTTTCCGTATCACTGCAGCGAGACACCCACAGCATTCGCCACGTGTCATCGATACACATCTGCGTCGTTCACCTGTTTCTTTGCGCCTTTCATAAATCACCGCCGTCTCTTTCTTCTTTTCACTCTAAGAAGAGTTTTTCTCATTATATATATATATATATATATCTCCCTCGCCCGTACCTCACCACGCAACAAGTCAGCGCTCGGCTGCTGTTGCCTGGGAGACGGCACACAAAATAGAGGGGGATGGCTGTGCTGCGTGTGCCGTCTACATTTCCTTTATTTTTTTTTTTTGGGGGGAGGCGGTCTCTTCTCCGAGAGAGAAGCAAGGATGCGATGATGCACTCCTCCACAGACGCACCGCGGTGCGTGTTGAATGCAGCTATTTTTTTCCCAGAGGGCTGCCGTCCTTCGCAGCCGCTGCAGGGGCACGGCTTCCTCCTCCATGGTGCGCGCGCCGTGGGTAAAACCTCGCTGGCGTTCCAGGCAGCCATCCGCACCGTTCAAAGCGCAGACGGGAGTGTCGTGGTGCTGTGCCAGGAGTCTGCACTGTACGCTAAGGTTCCACAGCCCTTCTCCCCGCTTGCTTCGCTGTCGGAGGCTGAGTTGGCGCGGATCGAGTTCATCTATGTAGAGAGCTGGATGGCAGCTCTGAGGGAGATGATGGCGTTCCGAGCTACCCGCGCGGTTCCATGTTTGGTGCTTCTCGATGATGACGGGTTCGAGCTGGCGCCGTCGTCAGCATCAGTGGCGGGGGAGCGAGGCCGTCGGGGAGGGGGACGGGCTGGAGTCCCTCCCGACGCCGCGGTGGCCAGGGCGATAGCGTCCTGTCTTTCCTACCTTGAAAACCTCCATGACTGGATGGACCGCAACAGCTGTCCTTTCTTTTACATTCTCGTCACCAATCATCTACCGGAGTCGGCGGTGCAGCTGTCGTTGCCGTACGCTGCCTTCCCTTTGGTGAATGCTTGGGTGGGGGCATCAGGGGCCGTCCATCTGACTCCACCGCCGTTTGACTCGACGGTGGTCTCTCCTGCGTATCTCGAGTGGCACAACGGGCTTCGTCTGAAGAGCTGAGATCAGAGGATGATAGGGTGATGAGGTCACCTGCTGCTGCGATTGCTTCGCTTCTCTTGTGAATTCTTCCCGCCGAGTGCGCGCTGCACCTCTGCAACACGAGACACGTTCGCATCCCTTCGCTTGCTGTTCTTCTTGGTGCCAAGTGTTGATCCTGTTGCCGCTGTTCCTTTTGTGTGTTTCCCCACCGCGCGTGCGCCACAACTCTCCGTATGGACGGGAAGGGAGAGACGGGGTGGTTGGCTCTTCTGCTGTGCGCACCTGCTTCTGCTCTCCTATTTTTTTCGCTGCAACAATGGAGAACATCTCTCTTCTGGGAGTTGACGTGCTCTTTCAAGTTTTTTTTTGTACCGGGTGTGATGAGGTGGGGAGGAGAGGGACTGTGGAGAACCCCGAGCGCCCGCACGACCGGAGGGCGTGCCGTTTATGAGTCGAACAAACGGCCCCCCCTCCCTTCCACAGCAGCTCGCTTGGGTGGGTATAGGGCAGGAGATGCAGAGGAGGGAAGGGACTTGCAGTGCGGCCCCCCTTCCCGTTCTTTCTATGCCTCGCTGTTTCTGCGCACCTCCACCGTCTCTCTCGCTGTGGTTGTGCCCGCGACGGTTGTGCCCCCTTTGTTGTTTCTCAAATTCGCTCAGCTCATTAGCGGTATTCCATAGTCCTTTAGCAGGGAGCTACACCCTTTCTCGGTTTCTGTCTCCCACCCTCACGTGTGTGTGTGTGTGTATGCCCCCTGCCGGGTGTCTCCGCTTTCCTTTCCCTTTACCTTTTGCCCTCCGACTTGGAATGACTGATATCCATCTCAGGTGGTCGGGTGCATCCCCTCGGGCCGTTATTTCTTTTACTCCGTCACTGTTCCTCCCCATCGCACTATTTTTTCCCCTCCGCCATCCCTATGCTGATTCTCTCTCTCACTTTCTTCCTCGGCGCTGTTCTGCCGCTCGGATACGCACACACATACACGCAAACTTCTCTTCTTCTTCCCCCCCCCCCTCACAAGAAACAAACCCAGAAAGACAAGCGGCATCCATCCAGAAGGAAGTACCACGCCATTCACCGCCTTCTTCTCTACAAGCGAACACTTCAACACCCCTGCACACACAACAAAGAAGAAGAGGAAAGAAGAAGGGAGCAATCACAATAGAACTCATTTTTGCAGAATGGGGTGCAGCAATTCGAAGGACTCAAAAAAGCCGAAGGAGCCCGAGAAGCCGGAGAAGAAGCCCGCGGAGACGAAGCGGGCGGGCCCGACGGAGGCAGAGTTGGAGGCGCAGCGGCGAGAGGCGGAGGCTAAGCGTGCTGCAGCCTTCGAGAAGGAGCGGGTGCAGCGTATCAAGGCGATCCAAGCTCACCATTCATCCAGCCCGTACCGCTATGATGCGTGTACCATCCAGGATGGCGACATACGAGGCTACTTCGAGGGCGGCATCATCTACCGCATCATCAAAGACGGGGCCTGGCACCTCTACAACGATTCGCTCGACTATGAAGCGCACGTGGACTTCCGCTTCGGCCCTGGCTCACAAATCACCCCCGGCGAGAACGTGACGGTGGAGCAGATGGTGGACGGCTGGACATGCGCTCGCACAGTGGTCTACCCGCTGGAGACGAAGCTCTACATCACCGGCTCCCCCAACGGGTACAAGAGCAGCATCAACATCAAACCCATCGGGGATGAGTACCGTAAGGCGGCGTGCGAAGAGGCCCGCGCTACGTTGGAGAGAGAGACGGCAGCGGTCCGCCGCATCGCTGGCAACGACACCGACGAGGGGGTGATTCTGCGCCGATGCGTTGCGAACAAGACGCCGTACGTGGACTTGCTCTACCCTCCGACTGCCGAGTCCGTTGCCCGTGCCGATCGCGATGCCCGCATGATACCACCGATGCCGATGATGCGGCCAACCCAGTACCTGCCGGCAGAGAAAAGGTCAGCCATCAGCGACATCGCGGGACCAGTGGTGCCCCACGCCATCGACCAGGGAAATCTCGGTGATAGTTGGCTGATGTGTGCCGCGGCGATCATGGCGGAGGATGACGCGATGATTCGCTCCATTTTTTCGCAAGGGGTGCCGGCGGAGAAGGCCATCGGCGCGTACCGGGTGATGATGAATAAAAATGGCTGGTGGCGCACCGTGATCGTGGATGACTTCCTTCCGACCATAAGCCGCATGCCGGTCTTTGCCCACGCCACCGACAGACCCACGGAGATGTGGGTGGCGCTGCTGGAGAAGGCGTACGCAAAGGTGCACGGGTCCTATGCGTCCATCACCGGCGGCGATGCGTTGCAGGCATTGGTGGACTTCTCTGGCTCACCGATGTACCGCTTCGATAAGGATTGGGAGACGGTGGTGCTGGATCCGAGCAAGTCAGATCGACTCTTCCGCATGCTCGTGGACTTCTCAAATGCTCAAACAAGCATGGTGCTTAGCACCCCTGGGCACACCTCGGAGAGCTACTTGGGCCGCACGCAGACGAGTGGCGCCGCCGCCTTCGCGGCGCGGTACACGGCGATTGGTCTGAACCCCGGCTACACCTACTTCGTAGAGCGCGTCGTGATGGCGAAGGGTCGCAACACACTCCTCTTCAAGATTCGGAACCCGTGGCGGTCGTCGGGGACGTGGACCGGGGCGTGGAGCTACGGGTCTGCGCAGTGGCAGGAGTATCCCGAGGTGTGCTCCTTCTGCAATGCCCAGACTGACCCGCGCGACGGCAGCTTCTGGATGGAGTGGGAGGACGCGCGTAACTTCTTCGACGGTGGCGGTGTCGTCTTCTGTGACAATGATGCGACGGACTACCGCATCAAAGGCTCCTTTGAGGACAACAATCCGAGCGCCATTCTGCACATCACCGCGACGGAGCAGACGAAGGTTCTGTTGACCTTGTCGCAGCCAGACAAGCGCGGAATTTCACACGATGATGATGCAGCGTTGTTCGCGCCCATCATGCTCTCGCTCTCTCGCCGCGACGGAGACGTGCAGCGCGTGGAGAAGAACACCGGCTGGAACCCGTCAATGCCGTCGGAGGAGTTCAACTTCGTTGTGGGTCGTGAGGTGGCCATGTGGTGTACCCTGCAGCCAGGGGCGCAGTACGAGGTGGTGCCCCGCATACACCGCAAGGGTATCAAGAGCGGCTACGACCGTCCATACGTCATGGGTATCATCTCGTCTACCCCGCTGAACGGCAAGGTGCGAGTGGAGGCGCGACACTTGAGTGACGATTCGAAGGCTTTTACGAACTTCGTTGCCTACGAGCCGGCGGCACCGGAGTCGATCGAGGTGGAGCACCAGATGAAGGCTCCGGGCCAGGCCCCCTTGACCCGCGTCTCTCGCAGCATTATCTAGAGCGTCTGCCTTTTTCTTAGTGTGGGGATCCAACGCCATCGTCGCCTTCCTGCGCATTTTTGCAGGGAAGAAGGCACAAAGGAGGATGAAAAGAGGGGAGGGGAGAAAGCCAAGTCATGCCCGTTATGCTATCCTTTCCCTGACCCTTTACTTCCCTTGTCCTTTGCGTTGCCCCCCCCCCCCTCCCCCTCCCCCTCCTCAATCTTTTCATTTGCGAGACGCAGCCTGTGAGGCCTAGGTCTGTGCGCCAGACAGGCAGAGCTGGACAGCGACTCTTGGCTGTACCCTCTCCCAGCCGCGTCGATTCACCCACCAATCCGCGTGTTTTTGTTGTTGTTGTTGATGTTGGAGATGGGAGGAGGGAGGGGGGTTCGTTTGTCTGTTTATATCCGGAAGGGGCCGTGGAGGATCCTCCTCCTGCCCCTCCTACCCCCTCTTACCTGTACCGTTTCTTTCTCTTGTTCTCCGTTTTGGTTTTCTCTTCTCCGGCCCTTTTTTTATTTTCGCTTCTCTTCAGTCGATGTCCTCGCGTGAAAGAGCGCTTGTTGTGTGGGAATGTGAAGGTTTTTTTTCCAGTGTCTCTGTGTGGGTGTGTAGGAATATATATATGTACATCTATATATATATATATATTTCTAGATAGGGCGAGTTTTTGTAAAGTATACATTTTTTGTTGGATGCGCCGCTGCGGCTTTCCTGTTCTCCTCCCTTCCCCCCTCCCTTCTCTTTCCCTTCCCCTTTCGCCTCGGTAGCCGGTGAAGCGGCCACCGCGAGCGGTACACCCAAAATGGACCGACACACACGCCTCGTTGAATTCAAAGGAGAGTGTGTGTGTAGGGGGGGGGGGAGAGAGCGGACGAAGTGGAATGTGCTCCTCCCTCTTCCTTCTTCGCTCGATTCCTCCTTGTTGGCTATGGAGCATGACGCCTTCTCCGTTCAGTCGTAGTAGAGGGTGGGAGA